>OY856188.1:104491030-104576030 GCA_963693315.1 Diogma glabrata | reverse complement strand
TTGCTATCAAGAACCACTTCCAGATATTTTGTCTCATGTGCAGATACAATTACGGAACCCCTCGGTCTCATCCTCTACTCATCCTGGTTTGAAGCGAATACCTGAAAACCCAACTTTGTGGACCCATTAATTTTCTGAGCTGTGGGGCTGTGTTGTCCTGCAGTGCTGTAGACTTTGCGTTTATTCCCTTTATTTATGTTTGAAGTATCACAGCGTTTTAGGGCTGCTCTTACAACTCCTTTTCCTAAAGTATTTTTTTAACGGCGTTCATGCTCCATGTAGGAGCGTTGCCAGGCTAATCAGCTTTGAATATTCACCACGGTCATTCGCAACAGCGACATAATTACCATGGCAGCCGATTTTTTTAAGGTCGTTTATTACGTCAGTCTCCCATTGTAGTCGTGGTCTACCTCGCGGTCACCCACTCACTGGGGTGCTAACGTACATTTTTCTAATCATTTCAGACTGTAGACTGCTCGTAGAAAATGCCCAAACCAAGCAATCCTATTAGAACAGATACAACCTATTATATCAGGACCCTCAAGAAGGACTCTGATCTCAAAGTTATATCGAGTTGTATACTCTCCATCGTCTGTCTTAAGTGGACCAAAAATGTAGCGTAGGATCTTACGCTCAAATACAAATAAATGCGATTCGTCATTTTGTGTAAGGGTCCACGTTTGTGACCCATACATCACAATTGGTCTAATCAGTGTCTTGTATAACGTGAGCTTGGTGTTAGTTGATACATACGGTGATCCAAGGAGAAGTTTAATTGAGTAGAAAGTTCGATTACTTGCAGTAATTCGAGCTTTTATATCTGTAAGTATGCTGTTGTTTGAGTCAAGCATTGATCCCAAATATTTAAAAGATTCAACTCCCTCAATTCGTTCATCGCCGCACATCAAATCTTTCTTCTCAGCCTCTCTTGAAACATTCATATGTTTGGTTTTATTCTAGTTAATTAGCAGACCAATTTGCACCACTCTCAAACGACTTGAAAGTCTCACTCATATCAGCTGCACTTCGGCCGAGGATGACAACATCATCAGCGTAAGCAATCATCTGTATTGAGTTTATTGACAAGATATTGTTGTTAGTCGGTAGTTTCTTTGGACGGCACACATATTCCAAGGCTAAATTAAAAAGTATAGGAGGGATAGCATCACCTTGTCTTAAACCGGAGCCGACTTTAAAAAACTTTGATATTTCGTTCTCTACTCGTACACAGCATTGAGAGTTTTGTACTGTCATTTTGCATAGTGATACCAGTTTACCAGGAATTCCCATTGACACCAGAGCCGACCATAGAGTCTCTCGTTCAAGAGAGTCGTAGGTCTGCCTGAAATCAATGAAGAGTTGATGCACAGGTATGTTGAACTCTCGGCACTTTTCCAAAATCATCCTTATCGAGAAAAGTGCATCGGTGGTACCTCGACCCCGCCAAAAGCCACACTGATAATCTCCAAACAGTTGTTCAGCAAAAGGAGTGATTTTTGATAGAAAAATGTAGGAAAAGATCTTATATGCTGTGCAAAGGAGAGCGATTCCTCTGTAGTTTGCACATTGTAGGCGATTTCCTTTTTTATGGATTGGTATCAGCATAGCTGTGTTCCAGTCCTGCGGCATGGTTTCAGTTCGCCAGATTATTCGAACAGGTTCAAACAATTTTAAGGATAGAGTTTCACCACCATGCACAATCATTTCGGATGTTATATCGTCGATATCATTTCATGTTACCAGGTGCTTTATTGCGTTTTAATTTTGACAGCGCCGCTTCGAATTCCTCTTTGGTTGGTTCGTCTGCATGTACCTTTGATGCACGAGTAAGCTTTGCTCGTCGCCCAACTTATTGCTGGTCACTTAAGTTGAAAAGATTCTCAAAATAAGCGGCCCAAGTATCTAAAATATTTTTAAGGTCTACTTGTAGCTCTATATCTTCGTTTTGAATAGTAATCGATCTAGTTTGAAGGTCCTTCTTTAAGGTTTTAACCTTTTGAAAGAAGTTACGCGATTGATGTTCCTTATTGAAGCTTTCAATCTCCTCACACTTTCTCTTTCACCATTCTCGCTTTGTTCGTCTAGTTTATAGTTCTCCTTCGTGGACCTGGTGTTGCGTCCTTGCAGACATTTTATATAGCACTCTCTTTTGTATTGAATAGCGTCAAGACATGCTTGATCTATCCATGGCTTCTGGGCGTGGTTTTGTGGTCGTCCATTTATTCCCTAAGCAGCGCTTAAAACAGCATCTTTGAGCAAATACCATGACTTATCGACGTTACCATTAATGGTTTCTGATTTCTCCAATGTTTCGGCAATATGGTTTTGATTTCTCTCTTCTGTTTCAGCATCTTTAGTGAGTTAAAGTGATGTTAAAACGTTTCCGTTGTTTGAATTTCGGAATGCTTGGTTTTGGGAAGTGGAACCTTATTTTAGCACATACAAGTGATCACTTCCAATGTATGCACCTCTAAAGAAACGCACATCCAGAACACTCGAAAAGAAACGTGCTGTAACTAGCACGTGATCAATTTGATTTCGAGTGTTTCCATTCGGTGAGACCCAAGTCTGTTAATGAATCGATCGGTGCGGAAAGGAAGTACTGGCAATTCTCAAATTATTTGATACAGTCTTTCTCACCATTATCATTCGAATTCAAAAGCAGACTGTTGGGGCCCACCACATTTCCATAAGAGATATCTCTTCCAACCTGCCCATTAAAGTCACCAAGAACCATAATGAAGTCGCGTGTTGATGTTTGTTTCATAACCTCTTCCAGTGCTATGTAGAAAGTATCCTTCTCGTCGATGGCCTTAGCTTCAGTAGGTGCAAGCACAGCAATAAGAGAAATATTGTTATATGCACCACTGTTACAAATTAGTCCTAGTTAGGGTGTATAAATATTATTAATTATTTCAAAAGTTCGTTATAACAACGAACATTTAAAAATCGCTCCTTATGCGCTGTACTAAAAACTGTAAAATTGCCTAATTGTAAAGATCGTAAATGTAAAAAAAAATACCTAGACATATGTATTCCGCCTGTGTTATAAAAAGAATCTGATCGGGAAGTAATCTTTGCAATTAATACAATAATTCAATCTAAATTTATTGGATAGGACTGTTTGTGGTATGTAGTTGAATGTTTATATAAAGTACCAAAAACCCAATAGGGGGAAGTGGGGATAGTATAAACATGGGGCAACTGTAAACAGTTTTAATTTCCCTCACAAAACATCAATCAAAAAATTCGGCAAAAATATCACAGATGTCGCTTCGATCGATTACACACACCAGGAGAATTTGACAGCTGAAGTCAGTCTTGTTCAAAAGTTATTGGTGAATAGATGTTTTGGCAACCCAAAAGTAAATTTTTTTTTTTTTTGTAAAACTCGAATAACTTTTTTTACCATCATATGTTTAAAAATATTCCAACATGTTTTGATAGCTGAAATATTCAAGAAACATAATATTTCTTTGTTTTAGCCAAATTTTAGATCTTGGAATATTTTTTCAAAACATAACCCTAAAATCGCCACGTGGGGCACATATAAACAAAAAAAATTTTGATAGTATAAACGCGTTTATATGTGAAGTATGGTATGGTTATATGGTATACGTGTGGTTTCCCGTTTCACTTTTGATATTGATTTGCAAACCCTAAACATACGATGAGATTGAATTTTTGCTTTTTTCTTTATAATTTTCTACCTGAATTTATTGAGGTTTTACAACAATCGAAAAATATTGTTTTTTTTTTAAAGAAATATATATGTTATATGCTTATATATATTGTTTGAAGCACAATAAATAATAAAAAATTTAAAAAAAGGTACTTTATGAATTTTATTGTGGTGTTTTTTGGGTGTTTATATGTGCCCCATACAAAAATGCTCATTGTTTATAAGTGCCCCACCAGTGGGGATACTTTAAACGAGAAACGTAAATTTTTTGAAATTCAAAATTTTATACTTAATGTTTAGTTACGTAATTAAAAAAAATAGTTTTATGTAGTAAAGATATGAAATTTTACAATGAAACAGTTTTTAAGTAAAAACGTTTTATGGTTTTAAAGTTATTGAGCTTTAAGTATAAACTGTTTATACCATCCCCACTTCTCCCTAAGTATGATTTCTGTAGGTTATATAAATTGACGCTTGTATTTATTCATGTGCATTATTTAACTTGGAAAATTGTATATATGGACAAAACGCTGTAATTTAAAAGTAAGGGCAAAATTAATTGTAGTTTAAAAATTCATATTCTAATTGTGTAATGTGTATATACCTTTATAGGAGAATAAAATTAATGTTACGCGAGAATCATTAATAAACAACTCGAAATCAAATTCCCTACGTTCCTGCTTATTTAAGTTGTGTTTTCAACAACCACGTACATGTAGGTAACAAATCTTCTCACTGACCGGGATGAATTTCATCACGGTTTCTTGTATGCGTGCACCAACAAGAAACCCAGTTCTAAATTCTCTTCGAGAAGGATAATTACAGTATAGAGAGTGACTATCCAAATCATGTTTTCCGATTATCGGATGTCTAATTTCTTGCAGAGCTATGATATCCATCCCATACCTCTCAGCCTCTGTTTCTAGGCTTATAAGAGCATCAGGAGCGCTTAGGCTGCGCACGTTCCACGTTCCGATTCGGTAGTCTGGTCCTTTTTCACGTCCAGGTAAAATTCTGTTTTTGTCCGGGTCTGTTATTCTTTTCTGATTTCCAAATTTAACAAGTCATTTTTTTCCGGGGCTAGTATGTTAACCTTAGGCCCAACCCAAATTGTCGGGTCCGTTCTGCATCTTAAGGTTACCAGAAACAACCTTTTTACACGTTAATATAGCGAACCGCTTGATCCAAGACAGACGCCCGCTTCAAACCGCCCCTAACATGGAGAACAGACGCTTGAGTCGCATTGGTTTTAAGGCGCCAATGTTGTACCATGATTGGCTAAGCAGTTTTTACTCTGTTTGTCTCCGATACAGCAACCTAATTCTGTCAGTATTAACCAGGCAGCACGGCGTGGACGTCGAATTTAGGATTTCGCTACCCAAAGTATGCAACCCCCAAAAAATTGACTTTGTTTGATGAACTACTTAAAGTGTTTTTAGGGTTCCGTTTTTTATACGGAACACTATTGGTGAGTGTAAAACGAGTTTTTCACATTATATCGATTATCTCGTAAACTATACATGCTATGAACTTGAAATTTGATGTGCGTATAAATCTAATCTGTCCACATGAAATGACGGATACAAATTAAACTAAAGTGGTTTTCGTTTGGTTTACAGGGGTACGATGTGAGACCTTTGAGAAAATACATTTGTTTATAGATTCAAGTAGGGTATCATATGAAAGGGCTTCATTTCAGCATTCCTTAAAAGATTATTTTGGAATTTTACACCTCACCATTTTTTGTATAATTTTGAATAATGACGTTTTTTTCGTGTTTTCTTACCTCGATTAGCTCCGAACCTAACTGATCGAAAATTTTCAAATGTATTTGGAATGATAGAATAATTAGTAAGTTTTTAATAAAAAATATATAAAAGTGTCATATACTCATAATTAGATTTATTAAGGGGGTGGAAATGAGAAGGGGTAAAAACACTATTTAAAATGTGGTCAAGTGGGGTGTCATTTGAAAGAGCACTTAATTTAGAAAACAAAGCAATTTTTTTTATAATTTTGAGATGCACGATTTTTGAGTTACAGTAAAAAAAGTGCGACTTTCAGACCGTCCCCCCCCCCATACGTTTCGACACTGATAGACAGAAGAATTTGGAAAAATTCACAGAGTTAGAAAATTTGGTAAATTTTGTACGAAAACTATAGCGAAGTCTCCAATAATTATATTTCTGTGTGTTTAGAGGACCGGGGTAGAGGATGTAAAAAGAACTTTTTTTGACCCAAGCGAGTGGGATGTCATTTGAAAGAGCACCTAATTTAAAATTCGTTGCAATTTTTTTTTAAATTTTGCAATGCACAGTTTTTGTGTTATTGAAAAAAAAATATTTTTAGTATGTAGCCTTTCCACCACCCTAAATTTCAACAATTGATTGACCGAACAAATAATCAAATTTAATCCATTTACAAGCTGGTGCAATTGAATCTTTATTAAATTACCAAAAATATCTATGGATAAGATTTAACCTGAATTAACATTTTTTTTTGCCATTTTTGATCAATGTAGATTTGATTGTAATTTACTATTGACATTTACAATTTAACATTTATTTTGTTATGCGTCTATGGTCTGAAAGTATAAGGACATTACAACACAATTTTTTGTCAATAATTTTTGATATCGTGTTCTTTTACATTCACGGAACCCTTGACGAGCGAATTTTATTCGCACTTGTCTGACTTTTTATATTATTTTATAAACGTCTTATACACTTTAAAACTTTATTTTTATTTTTATTTTTTTCGAATATTTTCTGTTTCTAAGAAACCTTCTTTAGGTAATAACATTTTTTATTACAAACTAGAAAACAACATTAACGTTCATTATATACCTAAATCTAACTAACTAATACATACAAACTAATTAACACTAATGACAACTACAAGTAGGAAAAACCCAAAAAAACACAAAAAACTTAATTAGTGACAAAGTTGAATAAAAATATTGCAGGAGGTAACTTAAAAAATTTTTGTTTGTGGTTTGCGCTTTATTTTTTGATATTGAATAAAAGGCTGGAAACTGCACCTTTTTCTTTATTTAATAGCTCATCTTGATTTTCTTGATTGATATAATATGACTCTATTATTTCTAATTTTCTATTATCTCTAATTGGTTGAATTAATTTTAAACTATTGATGTTAATGGTGTGGTTTGTGTCAAATATATGTTTTGCTACCGGTGATTTGTCGTAATTGGCTTTTATGTTTGTGTGTTCCTTAAACCTGCTGCTGATTTTCAAATCAGCACTTCACTTCTAAACTTCGTCGTAAAGGAAATTCTTCCCGAATTTCAGTCAAAGCAAAACGTGTTGTTTATGCTTTTCTTGAAAATTTCATTAATCAAAACTCACTGGTCTGCAAGTATAAATAAAGATATACTATAAGGTTTTTTTGTCTTACTAAAAACCACAATGATTTAGTTTTCAGGCTCGCATAATACATCTTTTTTTTTATTTAACAGGAAACGGTAATATCGGCATATGAACATAATTCAACAACAAATTTATCATTTGCTGCAAAACAGAATAGTGACAACATTGTCTGCTCATGGAAAAACTGTGGTGAAAAATTTAATCATCCACGGGAACTTCGAAGTCACAAGAAAATTCATAAACTAGAAAACCCGATCAAATGTTTATCATGTAATAAACATTTTCGATTGCACAGAGATTTAAACCGACATTCATATATGCATCGTAGATCAAAAACTAAAACCGTAAGTTTATTAAACGTAAATATGATATGATATGGCGGGGGTGTTCCCCGAACACCTCTAAGTTTAAATCTTCAACAACTTCTAATCCCGGCTTTTGATCTTATGGAAACTTGGTATATAAGGTTTTAGTACTGTTTCCAATATTTCTGCATACCAACTTCCGGTTTGTCACTTCCGGTAAAAAATATTTTTGTAACTTTGTAATTTTTTGAATTTTTTTCAGTGTCTTTATGCACACTGCAGCCTACAATAGTGAAGTAATTATGATGAAACTATGGAAATGGTTTCAATTAGCGTGAGAAGATAATTATCATCTTTTGGAACATATTGATCAAAGAACTGCTGACTTTTCACACTTTGTTTTTAAAGTTTGTTGGGAGCATTCATTAATCAATTTTAATGCCACTTTGAAAAAGATGAAGACTTAAATGACAAAAAACTGATTAGTTTCTGGGCAATATTGGAATAAGTGATGAGGGGCCTCCCGAACCTCTGTTTATTGTGCCACTATTTTTTCAATGTTTGTTGGAAGCATACAACATTCGATCGTGAATGAATTTTGATGACAATTTGCAAAAAGATGCAAGTATGTATGCAAGGGGCAGGTTAGTTTTTGAGCGATATTGAACAAAGTGGTGGGGGCTCGCCCGAGCACCTGCATTTTTTAAAGCTATATTACATATGTACCTGATAACCGAATCGTACAAACTTGGTACATAAACATTTAGTAAGGTACACATCACAGTTCCGCATCACAACTTTCGGTTTGTCACTTCCGGTTAAAATTTTTTTTCACTTTTTCTCGTACAACAGAATTTATGTTTGTTGGTATACTATTGCTTTCTTTAATATTTTTATAATTTGTACTATGCGAAATCTATAAAATTGGTCAGCCTTTAATTAAAGTATTTGATTTATATTAGTTCACTATATATCCAGAACAATATGTTTCCAGAGCTGTGGTGAAGTCAGTCTAGGCATCAGCGTCGCAATATTTTTGTTTGTGACGGTGCAAACTTTTTGTGTATGTTTTGGTGATAGTTATCTACCATGGTTGGTAAGGATTTCCTGTACGTTTTTGCAATTTTATAATTTGCTGCAGATCTGTTTTGCGTTTTTGTCCAACAGTTGGTATGATTTAATTTCGACGTATGTTAGTGACCTTATGATGTAGCTCGAGAGCCATCCTTTTATCGTTTCTGATAGTGTTGAGTTGAGTATATCAACCAATAATTTAGCGTGCCTGTGGTCGGATGTTTTAACTTACGAAAACGCAACTTTATTATTAAAATTCTTATATTTTATAAATTACAGTTTACTACAATATCAGAAACGACTAAAACCATATTAAATGTGTGTACTTGGAAAAATTGTACAAAAAGTTTTGATACAGAATCTTTGCTCAATGATCACATGGTAATTCACAAAAGAGAAAAACTCTACAAATGTTCTGTATGTGAAAAACGTTACAACTGCATGAAGACCGCAAAGGAACACATGAGCGTACATAAATCAAACGTATCGGTAAGTTATTAAAAATTAAAATACCTCAACTTGAAATCAACAAAACGAATATTTCGACATTTTTTATTGTCATTTTAGTTTAAATGCCATAAGTGTCCTGTATTATTTAATTCAAACAAGGACTTCCAAAATCATATTCAAGTACATGAACAACAAAATAAAATAGTAAGTAAATTTCTAAATTAAAATATATAATCATAATTGAATTAATTGCCGAAAGTAGTTATTCAAATATTTATTTATATTGACAGAATTGCATTTATGAAATTACAATTAATTGAGATGGAATTGAATTCTCTAGTTGATACGGTATCTTTACATAATGATTAATGAATATTTTATAAATAGTATGCAATTAATAGTATGAATATTTTATTATAGTGTTGTTTACATTGTTGACATTGTTTACATTGTTTACGTTGTTTACATTTTTAATATTGTTTACGTTGTTTACATTGTTTGCGTTGTTAACATTGTCAACGTTGTTTACATTGTTTACGTTGTTTACGGTTGATTGTAAAAACTTCCAGGCTAGCACAGTGTATAAAACAATACAAAAAATTTCTGTTGAATTACACTTAGAACTTTATTTACAATTAAAAATAACTTTACTCCTATTTACACGGTTTTATGTTCACGATACAGCGTTTCAGTTACAATTAATTAAACTTAACATAATCGCAATCCACTTAAACTGTTTACACTATCACAGTCTAATTGAAATTAACTCTTATTTTGCAAAAGGGATTCCTTAAATACAATTCTGCTTAGTTCATCCGATTGTTCAAGGTCAAATTTTGGCAAAGAAAACTCAAAAAATTTTGAGAATAATCAATGTCATTTTTTGCATGTATTTTATTTAATGTTTTTGATTTCTTCGATCCTTCTTGGAATTTATAACAGATATTTACTTGAAATATTATATAGGGAAAATTTAGATTGATACAGTTTTGATTTGTATTTCGTTGCAATTATGTAGAATCGTAACAATATATTCTAAAGTTGGTATGAGTTTTGATTTTATTCAAAATTCTAAAAATTTCATGCAACGAATGTAGATGTCGTAGCAAATGCATGAACGAACTGTTTGAAAATTTTGTATGAAAATATAATTTGAATTAATGACAAGTTAATCCTGGTTTATTCAAAGAGAACAAATATCTAAGGAAGGAAATTAATTAAGAAAGAATTATATTTTTTGGAATTTCTTCTATAAATTTATCATTAAGAACACAAAGTAAATTATATAGTATAAATTACTAGCTATATGTGCAACTCTAATGTCTTTACATCATGAAAACTCCATACAATAAAGGCCGATTGTATGAACGCGGATATAAGATAAATCCTCGGATTAATTGTCGTTTGTATTGTATGAATCAGGATAGATTAAATTCTATAAATTCTATTCTCAGATTTATTCTTTATTTTTCTTCTATAAAACAAAGGATAAAACAGTTTGTTTTTTTTTCTTGACATGCGCATACAGGACAATTTTGTTTTGAATTTGTGGTTATTTTTGAATTTAAATTTCTGCGTTTCTAAAATTTATTTTTTTGATATAAATTATTAGTAAAATAAATATTATTTTTAATATAATTTTAATATATTCAATTTCAATTTTGAAATAATCTTTTTTAATTTATAATTAAATTCATTTAATAGTAAAGTAAAAGAAAAAGTATTTCCACTTATAAAAATACTGCTATAAAAATGCAACAAAATACTAAAAATTCTATCCGTGTTCATACAATCGACGAAAAAAACAATCCTCGGATGAAGATAGAATTTTATCCTCGAACTTTTTTATATCCATCCTTGTTCATACAATCAGCCCTAAATGTTGTACATCAAACAAAAAATTCGGATGCGATTTCGAAAAGATTTTGATTTTTTAACCTTTACATCATGAAGTTAAATATAGGAAGAGCTGTCAAAAAATGTTGATATTAAAACTCATTAATGTTATCATTTTTAAATATAACAATTCGATTATTGAAAGCAAATCTTTTGTTTATTTGCTTTCAATAATATTGCATGTGATTGTATAAATATGGAAACCAACACAATGTCCATACAATTTTGTGTTTTTTTTTACATTTACACTATACATTTTCGAACATAAAAAATATTGTATTTCATTTATTGCATGGAGATTTGAAATGGAGACTGGACCTGTCGCCAAAAATACTAACAGGACGGAATCAGAGGACTGCGCGCCCTGAGATTTTATATTCCAGCTAGCGAAAGTCATGTGGATACGAGAATAAACGCCTCCATTCCATCACAAATTAATCAATATGCAAGCATTCGAGAATGTACAGACAGACCAAGAACAAATTGAACAGAAAAAACTCTGACGACCTAAACAGCGAAGAAGCCAAGACCGCCACATCCACACCACTACTATACTTTAGTTATATAAACAATATTTTCAAATAAATGAATGACTCACCCCATGATGGTAGAAGATCCCACATCTCAACACCTTCTTCAGCCTCAGCCTATCATCATACTTAATACGACGGCTTAATAAATATTGTTTTGTTGAAAACCGAACGTAGATTCGTAGAATAAAAAAAAATAGTAATTGTCGGGAAAACACAGGGTAAGCGAATGGTGAACTGGAATAATAGAGGTTGAATAAAGAAATACGCCGAATGGTGGCAACAACTAAAGCACTAATTCCGGTTTTGATAACAGGGACTTTTTCCGTTACGTATCGTATTTTGTTAAAATCGTGTTCTCCGTAAACATCAAAAAAGAAATATAATTAAATATGTATATCCATGTGTTATGTTAAATTTCCAATTGTTCTAATCCATTTTTATTTTACTAGATTTTGGAATTAAAAACAATCCACTTTGCAAATTTATTTTCCTCCCCTTTTCACGCACCCAATTTTAACTTATTATACATGCATACTAGGGTGACCCTTAGGTTACTCTAGAATTTTTTTTCATTGTACAGTTTGCGGCACCCTCCCATTGCGGTATTGACACGATACCATAAAAATATTATTTGCAAAATTTGAAATCAATTGTTCAACGTGCCACTTAAAGTTGAGAGGTTTTGTACTGGACCTTAAAAAAAATTTAATTTCTTTGATGACACCCTCCCATTTCATGTCAATACCCATAAAAATATTATTTGCAAAATTTGAAATCAATCGTTCAATTCTAAGGCGTGCCCCGGCCAGTTAAAGTTAAGAGGTTTTGTTCTAAAAAAAATTAAGAATTTTGTACGACACCCTCCCATTTCGTGTCAAATGTCAATACTCATAAAAATATTATTTTCAAAATTTGAATTAAATCGTTCTATTCTAAGGCGTGCCCCCGGCCATTTAAAGTTGAGAGGCTTTGTTCTGGCCGTTAAAAAAAAAAATTAAATATTTTGTACGACACCCTCCCATTTCGTGTCAATACCCATAAAAATATTATTTTCAAAATTTGAAATCAATCGTTCAATTACGCCTTAGAATTGAACGATTGATTTCAAATTTTGCAAATAATATTTTTATAGGTATTGACACGAAATGGGAGGGTGTCGTACAAAATATTTAAATTTTTTTTTAATGGCCAGAACAAAACCCCTCAACTTTAAGTGGCCGGTGGCACGCCTTAGAGTTGAACGATTGATTTCAAATTTTGCAAATTATATTTTTATGGGTATTGACACGAAATGGGAGGGTGTCGTACAAAAAATTTAATTTTTTTAAAGGCCACCCTAATGCATGCACGTTAACCAAGTCACAATACCACTAATTTGTTTTTTCTCTTTTTTGTGTGCGACCAATCAACATCTAATTTACAGTTTTCAGAAAGTAAACATCTTTAATAATAAAACTAAACACAATTATTTTTCTTGTTTTAAACATAATGATAATTATGATAATTTATAAGTTAAGCAAAATCAAATTTATAAGAGGAATAACATACAACATATATAATTTTTCTAACGATATATTATACGGCCGACTGTCCACAAAACAAACATTTGATAATTCTTGTCCTATTTAATCGTTTTACAAACAAATATAAAATTTCTTTTTTTAATTCTTTCTGTTCTTTTATTACTCAAAATAAAAAAAGAAATTTTACTACTTCGACTAACAAGAAAATAATTTTAATTTAATATACTTTGTCTAACCACTGTACAAAAACCAGTTAACTCTGAATTTTAATTTTTCAATTTCAACAAAACCATATGGCTACCTTGACATTCATGAACTCACTAATTAAGTTAATTGAACTAAAACAATTTAACTAGAAATTTGAACTTCATATCAAAAACAATTTGATAAATCTTGTTTGTTATAATTGTCTACAGCACCAAGTGTTCTCCCATCGAAAAAAAGAAATAAAACGAAAAACTTAAGAAGTATTTTCAATAAATAATTCTCATCGACTGCCCATGTACAAAAATGTACATCCAATTTACAGTTTTTTCCCCTCACAAACTTCAAATCGTTGTATCTGACAGATCCTTACACCAATGAGAATTAGGAATCAACAATTATGTATTAAAGTTTGTTTCAAAAAAACCGATAATAATACAAATTTGTCAACAATTATTAAAAGATTACCTGAAACAACCCTGATTTGAAAGAAATAATCATTTTAAAATTTATCGAAATCAAAATCAGCGGACCATCATTGCCAAGTTTTATTTCCTTGTGAAAGGAACTATTATTTATTTATTTATTTATTTATTTAATTCATCAATTATACATACATAAGGCCAAGCCTTTTTTATCGTACATATATTTTGTAAATAGTTTATTCAATTTAATCAAGTAATTACCAATATACATCAATTATTTGTACTTTAAAAACAAGCAGAGAAAAAAAAAAGAATTCAATATAAGTATTTTTAAAACCTGCATTCATCTACTAAAAACTAGTAGGTAAAATTATGATACAATAAAATAAAAATTCAAATATTCTGCCATTTAACATTTCCCTCATTCCCTTCCTCCCCTCTTTCTCCACACCTCAAACATTTCTCATTCATCATAACCAATATTCTACAATCAACTCATCAATTATCAGCTGCACAAAGAGCTTCAAAACATTTCTTTTTAAACACCAGAATTGAATTCAATTGTCTGATACTAGGAGATAGTTCATTAAAAATAGTTAGACCATACACAAAAGGCGAGTTATTTTTTATAGTTGTTCGATTATTGGGTAGACTAATGCGATTTAATCGCTGACTACGTCGATTATCAAAGTTTAATTTTTCAAACAAGTAGCTGGGTTCCTTAGTTTTTATAGTTTTAAAAATTAATACGCAAAGCAAATAATTAATATAAGTCCTAAGGCTACAACCCAAAAGAGACTTATAAAATGGTGAAAGACGGCTAAATCGTGGTAGATGGTAAACATATCGGATACAGGCATTGAATGCTCTTTGTAATATGGCAAGATTACCAGCACTTAAAGAACCAAGAACAGTCGAACAATAAGTAAAGTAAGGAAGTAAAAGTGACTTGAACAATTTTTTCCTAATATACTGGGAGGTAAAAGAAGATGTCGCCCAAAGCCCACGAAGGCAACCATATACTTTGGAACAAACGGCTACTACATGATGTTTCCAGTCTAATTTAGTATCAAGAATTATACCAAGATTCCGTGCATATTCAGAGTACTTTATAATTTCATCACCCAGACGAACTAGCGGTGCATTAGCTCTATGGTATTCATTGTTAGACAAGCTAAAGAGAAATGAAACAGTTTTCGATGAGTTCAGCATTAATTTATTTCGCAGTGGACCAGTATTCTACCCGGGTAGACCACTGCAGTGGACCAGTATTCTACCAAGATCTAGATTTATTTTTGATACTATACTAGATATATTATTCGCAAGTCCTTCGGCATAAATTTGCACATCATCAGCATAAAGGTGCACATAACAATATTTGAGTATATCAGGCAGATCATTGATAAACATGGCAAAGAGTAACGGGTCAAGTACAGATCCTTGAGGAACACCACAGGTAATTGAGACAAAATCAGAACAAATATTATCCGAAACTACACATTGAGTACGCTGCTGCAGATATGAAGATATCAATAGTAAAGTACTCGATGAAAACTTGAAATATTTCCGAAGTATATCTAACAAAATTTTATGATCTACAAGATCAAATGCCTTGGAGAAGTCTTACAATATTAACACAAATATCTTTTTTTTGTCTAGGGAATTCCTTATATCATCCGTTACTTTAAGAAGTGCTGTTTCGGTACTAAAACCCTTAATTTAGACATAAGTTTGAATTTATTTAGATGGGAATCAATCTGTTTATGAACAATAGTTTCAAAAGCTTTTGAGAGTGCGGATAAAATACTAATTGGTCTAAGATCTTCAATACAAGGTTGGCATGATATATATCAATGATATATATCCGATATATATCACGATATATATATCACGATATTTATTCCCTGATATATATCATGATATTTATAAAAAATGAAATAATTAACTATTCCTACCTTAAAGTTGAAAAAACTGTTAACAGTCGCAGAACTGCCCGCAAAACGCATGCGAAGTCGAGGTAACCTGGTTCAGCTATGCCAAGACCATGAAGCTGACATAACTAAACTTATGACATAAATATTGTAATGAATGCTAAACATATGCTTTGTTATCTAAAGTCAATAGCAGTCGGTTTAGATGGAGCTCAAAGAGAGAAAACGACTATTGCCGTTGTAGTAGACATTTAGCATAAAGTTGAAGCAGATCTTAAACTAAAACAACCTGTAGAAGTTAAGAAACTTTTTATCGAAGGAGAGACATGGTTTTAAATGCACTTCAACTCCTAGCTAATATATGCTTGACCATCGATTTATAGGTAAACGATTAAACAAAGAGAAGAAGCATATCTTTCATTATTTAAATATAATTATTTCAGACTTTATTCCATTTGTAATGACGCTTTTAACTGATTCTACACCATTTCCAAAATATGTATTTCAATTTCAGTTTAAAAATACACCACCAATGGTGTGGTGGAATGGAATGACTTCCCAAGTAGAGTTTTCCTGGCCCATTAATGGGTAACGGTACATGGCTTTTGTTATTGTGCCAGGTCAGTACTATAGAGCCATTTATCGACCTATCTATGGTTAACAGAAAATAGCCAGTATTTAGTTACCTCTGAATGGCTAAATACCGACCCATGAATACTTAGCTATTGTTATTGGGCCATTACTGGAACCATGAATCGACCAATCTACGGTTCATAGAAATTAATCAGTAAAGGTTATTTTAAATGACCATTTTAAATGGCACGTTAATGGTTAGCATTAATTGGCTATTGTTATTGGGCCAGTATTGAAACATGAATTGGCCTATCTAGGTCATTTGGTTAAATTTCACTACATTAGAAATATAGTTTAATTATCGTATCTCTGATGAATGACTATAATAATAAAGTAAAGGTTGGTATAAGTTTTAAATTTTTTTCTTTAGACATTTTTACTTTATTTTAATTATTTTGTATTTAATTTATGTAAAATTACAAATGATAATACTTTATATATTTTTGTTGGACTTGTCATGGTTGACAGTACTCGGCCATTACTTCAATACTGGTCATCATTATTGGTCTGTTACTGGGCCAGCTGTACCACCCTGTATGGGGTATTGCTGTTTTTTTCTCTGACAAATGAATGGGAGCCATTTATTGTACGAAGTTATCAACATGAAAAATTATATTAATGGTTGAGTCATAGTTGCAAGTATAATGAGTCATGATTGCCAGCACCCGGCCATTGTTGAACTACTGTCCGCCAGTAATTGACCATTACTGGACCAGTATCCGACCATTGTTGAATTACTGGCCGCCAGTAATTGTTGACTATTACTGGACTAGTTGTATAACCTTGTATGGGCCATTGGGGGCTTGATTTATTGTTCGAGTTATCATCGAGTAACATTTTGTTTATGGTCCAGTTATGGTTGCCAGGGCTCGACCATTGCTGCAATACTAGTCGCCAGTAATGAACCACTACTGGACCAGTTGTACAACCTTGTGTGGATATTGATGATGCAATTTGGTCAAATAAACAAGACAAAGCGTATTCGTCATTTGGACTCGTGCAATCGAAGATATAGACGAATAGGCTTGATAAATTGCCTATAAACTAAATAGGAGCTGTCATATTTAAATCTAGTTTATAGGCAAAGAGGTAAGAAACGAGGAAGTGATGGGTTGCACTGCATACAATTGTGGAAAGGGCCATATATTGTATAATATTCAAGATAAACAACTTATTCAAAAATAAATATCAGAACTTGATATATATCGGAAATATATCTGATATATATCGGATATTTTGATATTTATATAAATATCATGATATTTGCCAACCTTGTTCAATACATTGTACGTTAGATTTTTTTGGAATAGGAATAATTTTAGCTATTTTCCATTTGGTGGGAAACTGAGAACTCGTAAGGATGAAATTGAACAAATGAGCAATGAAAGGGGCTATACTTGGAAGAATAAGTTTTATGAATTTTAGCGGGATTTTATCAAACCCAACTGCATTCGATTTTATGGACTTTATTGCCTGGACAACATCAGTTGGAATAATATTGTGAAAAGCAAAATTATTAATTTGTATACCTACTAGGGGAGTCAGTAATAATAGATGGAGTCTTTAGTGTACTGTCGGAAGCTTTCGAATTCATAGTAAAAACCGAGTTTATTTCATTCGGAGAAAACTTTATTTTTACACTCTCCTTAGAATTAATGCCAACATTTTTCAAACGTTTCCAAATTTCCTTAGAGCTAAGACCCGGTTTTAGGAAATTATTCATATAATCTTTTTTAGAATATTTGATTAAGTTGCTTACATTATTCCTCAGATGCTTAAATATATCAAAATTGGCATCATTTCTAGAATTCTTCCATATTCTATAGGCAACATCGCGTTCAACTATTGCTCTTTTAATTGTATTGTTAAACCAGGGATTTAATTCAACTTTAGCTTCTCTTAATGGAATGAAGTATTCATATATATTGTAAATGGTGTTATTAAAATATTCTAATAAATCATCCGAATTTGTTAGATTGTAAAACTGTTCCCATGGTTGTGCAAGAATCGTTTGGATAATATTGTTACGACTACAGAAAAATCTAGACGATTACGGTTACTTCTAGGAAAATCAAATCAACAAAATACTACAACAGATTAATGAAATGAATATTGTTGTTGTTGTCTCTTCTTAGAAATAGGGTCAACATAAACGATTTTATGAATCAAATCAACCTAACGTAAAATAATCGAATATTCTAATATTTTCTCAAGGTTTCTGGAAAGTGATGTCGAATTATCTAGAAGTATTGCAGAAGGTATATAAGAAAATTACTTTTGTAGTTTTTAATTAGTTTTATTTTAAACCTGCGATTGTGAAGTTAAAATATAAAAGTGATCTTTAAATTAGATTTTGTGTAAAGTTATAAGTGTAATAAAGTTTTAAGTGTTATTGAATAGAAATATTTTGTGTATTATTTTAACGCTGTTATTACTGGAAATTTCTACAATAAACCGTTGGAGTTTCTGAAGCTGTTGAAAGAATATTCTAGTTAAGAATATTGTTTGCTGTATTGTTTTCCTGTTGTTGTGAAACAATTAAGGTGTTGAATACTTATTAAAACCTGGTGTGTTTGCTAACTAATCAGTGATCGAACTCAGAAAGAGATTGAGAATTGCGTTTATCGAATTGTGAGTTAGGCTAATTCGAAGGAAGGTGTGAAAAACGTAACATTGGTGACATCGGCGGATTAGTTAGCTGTTAATAATGGTTTTATTAAGTGATTTGAAGGTTCTTGAGTTAAAGAAAGAACTAGAACAACGTGGATTGTCAACAAGTGGAAACAAAACTGAATTAATGCTACGGCTTCGACAAGGTATGGAAGCCAATGGAATGGACGTGGAAAGATACCAGTTTGGAGTGATTAGTACAAATAATGATCTAGTGGCAGCTGATGAGGAGAAAAGTTTTGTTGCAGAAACAACAACAACAATACCATCTGGAAACTGCGATTTTACGCAGTTAATGGCTATGATGCAACAAATGAATTTGAACATGCATCAGATGAATGCTAATATGGTTGCCAATAAAGATGAACTCAATCAAAAATTTGATCAACAAAGCAGCAACATCAATCAACAAATAAATGGCTGCTACTAAGGAAGAAATTAGCTGTAGCATCAATCAACAAATGGCTGCTACCAAAGAAGAAATAACTACAACATTGGCTGAAAATAAAAATGAGATAAACCAGCAAATAAATGAGTTGAATATTAGCATAAATCAACACTTGGACGAGAAACTTCTACAAATGTCAACGGCATTCGATGTTAAAGTCGAGAAAATTCAAACAGAAATGCAGGAATTTGAGCGTGGTTTGAATAAGGTCGTAACTAAAGTTGACGATTTTGAGAAGAGGTTACAAGATGTTGAAACAGTTAAAGGTTCTTCACATGTGGTACACCAAGTAGCAAATATTAAACTAAAGCCACCAGCGTATGACGGTACCACATCTTTCGGCATCTTCAAGTTCCAGTTCGAGACCGCAGCCGATCAAAATGTTTGGAACGCTGAAAATCGTCTTGCTGCATTGATAGTTGCGCTTAAAGGTGAAGCAGCTGAAGCACTACAGGCAGTACCAGAAAACGACCGCAAAAGTTATGCTGAAGTGATGAATGCATTGGAACGTAAATATGGTAGCGACCATAAAAAGGAATTATACAGAATTGAGTTAAAAGGTCGCTTGCAACGGAATGGGGAAAGCCTTCAGGACTATTCTTCGGCAGTGGAACGGCTAGTACATTTGGCTCACTCAAATACTCCGCCGTATTTTATGGAAAAGATGAAGATAGAGGCGTTTGCTGATGGCATTCGTGATCCAGAAACACGAAAAGCAGTAATGTTGTCACCAAAAGCAACATTCGCAGAAACTATTGCTTATGCCCTAACAAATGAAACTTTTTTTTTTTTTTTTTTTTAATAAAATGTGATGTGTAGTAGGTATTACAATATGTGTCACAACAACACATAAAAACCTTTTAAGACCAAGGTCCCACAACGACATGCGTTCTAAGGATGTTAATGGACGCAAATCTGTTTTTTTTTGTTTTTTTAATATTTTTTGTTAAATAATGGACAACTAAACTATAAATCCTATCACATATAAAATATGACATAGGCCAATACTTCGTGATAGGATAGGGAAAATAAAAATAAAATAAGAGATAAAAAGCAAATTTGTTTTAAAAATTTGCAGGAACAAAACTAAAATTGGTTTGCCAATAGTCCAGCTAATGGCATAATCCTTGATTATGGGACGCAGTATATTTTTTAATGATTAAAGCTCAGATAAATAGTTATATGAAAGCTCGTTTCTTCGAGCAAGCTACAGCGTTCCAGCATCAAGGAATATTCATTAGCTAAGATTGAGAGTGCTACCGTTGACTGAATACAGTTCATCCGCCAGCACCCCTAAGATATCACCTTGGCTAGTGATATCTCACTGCTATTGCCAGTGGTATGTGATATCTCACGTTAACTCATGTGCCAATAACAGGGACTGGAGTGCGCGGGGTTGTCACACCCGTAGATCAAAAAATAGAAAAAAATTAACAAATTAATAAAAACTGATCCCTCCATGCGTACGGAGATTGATCCCTCCCTTGTGCAGACAACGAGTCAGCCTAAAGGGGCGTAAGCTGGCTCCCACAACCGATTGCCCCATAACCTTCATCCATGTTTCGAGATTGACAAGGGGAGGTGACAGCCTTACTGTTAGGGCTAATATTGATGGAAAAAGTTGTGTCATCACGTTAGATACGGGAGCAACAAATACAATTGTCCGCACTGATATTGTGAAAGGGAAACTAAAACCAGCAGGGAGATACCGGATACAGACAGCTACTGGCGAAAGTGCAAGTATTAAAGGAAAGAAAGTGGTCAACTTTGAAATAGGGAATACTCACTTTCAACATGAAGTGGTGGTAGCTGACATTGTGGATGAAGTCATCCTGGGCATAGACTTCATGAGGCCAAATGGATTCGTTATTGATGCTGGCAAAGGAGTACTCACCTACGGAAATGTTGAGTTGCCACTCCAATTTAATGGTGAAGATTCGAATTGTGTTCGTCGAATAATATTAGATCACAGGGAAAAGCTGGCACCCCAATCAGAAACAATCATTTGGGGAAAATTGGAAGGAGGTTCTGGGTCACCCAGGTTGTGGGTTGTAGAAGCCAACAAAGAACATCAAAATTTTAAAGAAGTCGTTATAGTAATGGAAAACTTTAGTTAGATCGGATGCTGATTACAAAATACCAGTAAGAGTTTTAAATCTGTCAGATACGCAGAAAACAATGAAAAAAGGATCAATCATAGGACAATGTGAAGAGGTAGCTAAAATAATAAAGTGCGAGCAGAAAAACATCAATAGCTCGGTCAACACAAAACAACAAAAAGCAGAAATGGAACAACTTGTGCAGAAATGGACAGAAGGACTTTCAGAAGAGCAGAAGAAAGCAGCACGTCAATTATTGGAGCGGCACAAGTTTGTATTCTGTAGTACACCTGAAGGGAATGGCAGAACCAATATGGTAAAACATCGTATTGACACCGGAGCAGAAAAGCCGATACGCCAGGCACCAAGGAGATTACCATTAGCTAAAAGAGAGGAAGCTGATAAAATGGTAAGAGATATGAAAGAAGCTGGTGTAATTGAGCTTTCAGACAGTCCCTGGAGCTCACCTGTGGTGTTAGTTGGCAAGAAAGATGGGAGCTTGAGATTTTGTGTTGACTACAGGAAACTAAACATAGTTACGAAGAAGGATAGCTACCCATTGCCTAGGATTGATGATACACTGGATACATTATCGGGCTCAAAATTGTTTTCAACATTGGATCTGCAGAGTGGTTACTGGCAGGTTGAAGTTGCGGATGAAGATCGGGAGAAAACAGCGTTCAGTGTAGGGAATGGACTATGGCAATTTAATGTCATGCCATTTGGTTTATGCAACGCTCCCGCAACTTTCGAGAGATTAATGGAGCGGGTACTTAAGGGCTTGCACTGGAAAACATGCCTTGTATATTTGGATGACATCATCGTCATGGGCAAAGACTTTGATGACCACTTGAGGAACTTGGCGGAGGTACTAGAAAGATTGCAAGCAGCAGGTTTAAAGTTAAGTCCCAAAAAGTGTTCACTTTTCAAGGAAGAAGTAAAATATTTGGGACACATGGTTACGGCAATGGGAATTCATACAGATTCTGACAAGATTGCAGCAGTTATGAACTGGCCAAGACCGAAAAACCTACATGAACTACGAAGCTTCCTTGGATTGTGCACATATTACAGACGGTTTGTGCCAGGATTCGCCAACGTTGCCAAAAGTCTGCATGAGTTAACAAGAAAAGATAAGGCATTTGAATGGAATGAACCTCAGGAACAAGCATTTGTGGAGCTCCGAAGGAGATTGTGTACGGCTCCAATTCTATCCTATCCTATACCAAATGTTCAGTTTATTTTGGATACTGATGCCAGTAATGAAGGTATAGGAGGAGTATTGTCACAGAAAATAGATGGTCAGGAAAAGGTGATAGCTTATTTCTCCAAAATGTTATCAAAGCCGGAGCGAAATTATTGTGTTACCCGGAAGGAGTTATTGGCCATTATGGAATGCGTCAAACATTTTCATAAATACTTGTATGGTCAGAAATTTCATCTCAGAACTGACCATGGTGCGTTAAGATGGTTACTCCAGTTCAAAAATCCAGAGGGACAAGTAGCACGTTGGATCGAACGGTTGCAGGCGTACGATTTGGACATTGAACATCGAAAGGGTACTGCACATGGGAACGCTGATGCATTATCGAGACGACCCTGTCAAGTTGAATGCAAGCATTGCAGTCGTCAAGAAAATAAGGAGAACATCATCGATGTACGATTACTACAAGTGCTACCTGACGATGAATGGACTGCTGAAGCCATAAGAAAAGATCAATTAGAAGATCCGGATCTTGCACCCATCATCGAGTTCAAGGAAAAGGGCTGCAAACCAGTATGGGGAGAAATTTCTGATAAAACTCCAACTTTGAAGGCGTACTGGGCGCAATGGGACAGTCTCCAGTTAGAGGATGGATGTTTAAAGAGAGTATGGGAAAGCTCAGATGGCAAGATAAAGCAATCCCTTACAGTGGTACCAAAAAGGAAAATAGAAGCAGTACTAAGGGAGTATCACGAAGGAACGAGTGGAGGTCATCTTGAGATCAAGAAAACTCTTGCAAAAATACGACAACGGTTTTACTGGGCGGGGACTCGGCAATCAATTGTGGAGTGGTGTCAAAAATGCGATAAATGTGCGGCGGTGAAAGGACCCGCACGAAGAAGTCATGGAAAAATGAAGCAATACAATGTAGGTGCTCCATTTGAAAGGATCGCAATGGATGTAGCGGGACCATTTCCAACAACTGATAATCAGAATAAATATGTGCTTGTGATCATGGACTACTTCAGTAAGTGGCCGGAAGTGTGTGCGATTCCCAACCAGGAAGCAACCACAATCGCTGAAGCTGTGATAAATAATTGGATCAGCCGCTATGGAGTTCCTATGGAGATCCACACCGATCAGGGACGGAACTTCGAGTCAGCTGTATTCCAGGAAATTCGTCAAATGCTGGGGATTAACAAAACCAGGACGACAGCTTCACACCCACAGTCAGATGGGATGGTTGAGAGATTCAATGCTACTTTGGAGGAATTTCTAGCTAAAGTGGTCAGTAAGAATCATCGTAACTGGGATCAACACATTCCTTTATTTTTGATGGCATACAGATCAGCAGTTCATGACACCACGACCATGACACCAGCTCAAACTATTTTTGGAAGTGATTTAAGACTTCCTGGAGACCTCAAATTTGGAGCGGTACCATCAACATCATCGTCTGCGCAAGAATACGTCAACCGAATCCGGGAGAACCTTGAGGATATTCACAAGCTTGTTCGGCAGAAGATACAACTGACTAGTGATAGAATGAAAGCCCGATATGATATACGATCTAATAATAAAGGTTTTGAAGAAGGACAATTAGTATGGCTACACAACCCACAACGAAAACGAGGGTTATCACCAAAACTGCAAGCTGCATGGGAAGGACCTTACAACATTATAACCAAGTTGAATGACGTGGTTTATAGAATTAAGAAAGGACATCGAGGCAAAGCGAAAGTAGTACATTTGGAAAGATTGGCCTTATACAAAGGAGAGCTAGATCCTGTTCGGGACGAACAGGCTTAAGTGGAGGGTATTGTTACGACTACAGAAAAATCTAGACGATTACGGTTACTTCTAGGAAAATCAAATCAACAAAATACTACAACAGATTAATGAAATGAATATTGTTGTTGTTGTCTCTTCTTAGAAATAGGGTCAACATAAACGATTTTATGAATCAAATCAACCTAACGTAAAATAATCGAATATTCTAATATTTTCTCAAGGTTTCTGGAAAGTGATGTCGAATTATCTAGAAGTATTGCAGAAGGTATATAAGAAAATTACTTTTGTAGTTTTTAATTAGTTTTATTTTAAACCTGCGATTGTGAAGTTAAAATATAAAAGTGATCTTTAAATTAGATTTTGTGTAAAGTTATAAGTGTAATAAAGTTTTAAGTGTTATTGAATAGAAATATTTTGTGTATTATTTTAACGCTGTTATTACTGGAAATTTCTACAATAAACCGTTGGAGTTTCTGAAGCTGTTGAAAGAATATTCTAGTTAAGAATATTGTTTGCTGTATTGTTTTCCTGTTATTGTGAAACAATTAAGGTGTTGAATACTTATTAAAACCTGGTGTGTTTGCTAACTAATCAGTGATCGAACTCAGAAAGAGATTGAGAATTGCGTTTATCGAATTGTGAGTTAGGCCAATTCGAAGGAAGGTGTGAAAAACGTAACAATATCATCAATATTAACATTTTTATAATCTCGAAAGCTGTACTTGCAGCTATTATTTGTGTAATCGGAATATCATACGTTCCGAAAATCAGACCATGCCTTGATATACTGGGAACATCAACTTGATTAAAATTAATAATACCTTCTAATCGATTTGTAATAACAAGGTCAAGAAGTGTCGATGATGTACCAGTAAAGTGAGTTGGAAATTGCGAGCAGACATTCAAACCATTTTCTTCAAGAAAGTCTTTAAAATTGTTTGTATTTGGATTCGACACAAGTAAATTCGTATTAAAATCACCTGTAATTATTATATCAGAATATAACGGAAGTAAATTTTCGAAGATATCCCTTAGTTCAGATCTATTATCGAATGATCTGCTATTCGGATTGTATATAACTCCAAAAAAAAGTTTTCGAGAGGACAAGTGAACCTCTAAGAAAATGAATTCGGTCCCACGTACATAGTAATCAGAAGGCAAACAACTTTGACTATCACTTCGTATATTATTAGAATGGTTAACAGATCTTGCAACAACGAAACATTTTATTCCCTTTCGAACATATACTGCCACACCACCACCCCTACGCTTGACTCTATCATTGCGAAATATATCATATCCCGATAATTCACACAGTTTGTTATTAATATGAGGTTTAAGCCATGTTTCTGAAACCCCAATCAAACTAAAATCCGTGTCCAAAAAAATGTTTCGAAGCTCATCGATTTTATTTTTATTTTTTGTATAGATGCTCTGGCTATTGAAATGACAGAAGCTTAAAAAACCTTTGCTCGTAATCTGAGCTGATTTAAGAACAACATTTGTCAAGTTCACATTCCCAATAGAATTTGACGATCTCAGAGCAAGCGGCATGATAATTACTTGAGAAATAGGCACCTGACAGAATATAGAAAAGTAAAATAAATTATTTTTGTATCAATACGGAGTTACTAATTTATGAGAAAGTCGAAAAGAAATTTGTTATAAGAAAAAGAAAAAAAGAAAGAAAAGTAGAAAATATTTTCTTTTCTTTGATTGAAATGTTAAGTGGCAATTTGTCAAAATAAGTTATTCAGTAAATTATACAATAAAATACTTCTATACAAATGTAGTGATTATTATAAGTAGTTATTGTAACTACAGACAGAACTTACTTCAAAAGAAAATTTTTATAAAATTAATATTAAATATGTTTTTATGGTATACTATTTTTTTAACTTTAGATTGTAATTTATAATTGGGAAACATAATGCTGATATATGACTAAGAGCATTGACTATTAAAGCATAACTCATCAAGAGAATTAATGAACATCCAATCATCTTTAATGTTTATTTTGATAACGATTTTTCCACTACGAACAGAAAAAGCCCTAATTTTTCCGGCATTTTTTAAGGTCCTTGCTGCATTATGAATGTGACGAGCTGATTCGCTGAGATGATCGTTGAGAATAATGTGACACAGAGGCAGTATATCTTCACCATCAAATAGAATTCCGGCAGTTTTGGAGATTTTGACGGCATTTATGTATTTGTAGAATAAAGCATCCCGCAGATTTTTATCTGCAAAAGTCGCAATTACAACTGGAGTTTTTTGAATCCTCTTAATTGTAAAGTCCGCTGCATTAACATCACACTAAAGTTTTCGAGAAATTGCGAGAAGAATCGATTGTAGTTTAAGATTTGTTTCGTTAGCTCGATATGGCACTCCAGTAATTTTTATATCCCTTGATAGAAACTGATACTCCATTGCATCCATACGTCTTTGAAATTTTGAATTTTCAGTTTCAAATGAAAGAGATATATTTGTTGCCTTTAATTTAATAAGCTCAGGAATACAACACAGAGTGGTTTCATTTATTACATCTTTATTAACCTAATCAGCATAATTCTCATAAATTGTTATTAAAGTATTTTTATCATATATTGTGGCAGTAATCAGCAGTTTATAACGAGCTATTGAAAATTGACCATTCTCAATTTTTATATTTAAAGCATTCATTAATTTTGAAAAAATGGATCGTAACTCACTTTGGCTTTCCGATGCAGTATAAGGAATTCCGATCACGTTTAAATGATTAGATAAGAATTCCAATTTCAGAAATTTGGTATGTTGTAACATATTATTTTGTTGCATTTCAACCTTCTTAACTTTTGAATCCATTTCTTGATGTATACCAGCAACTCTATTTGAAATCTCATTTACAGTGGTTAGGCAAGTTGTAAGGCTAGATCTTAATTCATCAGTAATAGCTGAGAATGTAGATAAGACTGATTTAGTTGTAGAAAATTTAGTATAATAACACTTTGGACAACTCCATGAAATATTATTTAAAGTAAAATACTTGTATTGTATAGCGGTAATGGATATGCAATTTAAATCAAATTCCGAATTACAATCATTGCAATGCATATGCAATTCACCTTTCAATTTTTGTTGGCAAATAGAACAGATATTATCCATCGTTTTAACACGTTTATCTTCATTGGAAAGAGGTGATGGTGGCGTTCTAGTTACACTCATGATGGCTAGTTTGATAAATAGTTAATTTGATGGAGTACGTAATGACTAATTATGCTTTATGCAACAATAAAATCAGCATTCAATTTCCCAGTTCAAATGATTAAATTATAACATTTGTTTAATGCAGTACATTTGACGAAAAAAATTGATCAGAAATATAAATAGTTGTTTATAGTGTTCCTGTTATGAAAACAAATTTCTGAAAATAAACAAATGTTTGAGAAAGCACTAATTTTGTTGAATAAACGGTATCAAATTCACAAAAAAAACCACAACAAAAGTTTTTTTACAACTTGTTTCAACAACAATCAATTTATCTGATATTTAATAAATTCAATTAACAGTTATTAAAAAATTGATTGATAATTATTAAATAATATTAGATATTTTCTATAGTAAAAACACAAAGTCACTAAGTTGTTATCATGAACAATTTATATTTTCTTCACCAACTATTCACTAAGTTAATTTTTGTAGGATATTATTATTTTTCACTAATTTTACCAGAGCGATTTCAAAATACGTGTGTTCAGTCGAACGATTAAAATGATTATTAAACGTAGAAAATGAAATCGACGAGTAGGCGAGGCTTGTATAATTTGTATACCTATACAAAACCTCTACCTCACAAAAGAACAAACGTTTCAAGGTATGAACTTTCTGTACCTGAGTAAACAGCGTCGTCACAGATTTGATGATGTAAAGTAAAGAGACTTGATCTTCGACTTGATTCAACTGTTATTTTTTCGTGAGTTTGTTCTGCAACCAGGTAGTCCTTGTAATGGCGGTTTTAATCAAACTAAATGAAAACAGAAACGGGAAACCATCATTGCTATTTGTCTTTTCCCACCTACCCACTACTCACCATGTATTTACTCGCAACTATAAAACTAAACTAATAAACCTAAAAATAACTAATAAATCTAAAAAAAATAAAGTTCATTTGGGTTGTGGGTCTCTGTTGTCGGCCTCAGGCTCCAAAAATTTGTTATCAAACAACAATCCATTATATTATCATAGACACTCTATAAAAAAATATTGAATTCGTATTTTATGGCAAAACAATAGTCAAATCGTGGCAACGCAAAGTAATCAAATTAATTTATAGAAATAATATTAGTAAGAAACGAAATAAGACTCGTCTGAGTCTAGAAAATTTCGACAATTGTGGGGATTCCTAATTTTTGTTTATTTGAAAATACAAGAAGTCCAAGTTTGATAGTTTTTTTATTTTTTTTTTTCAGAAAAACATCGAAGAACCTCCATCAATTGGTGATCCTTATCAAGAATATGCCGGAGGAATATGTAAAGAAGAACTAATTTTGATTGACTAAAGGACCTGATTTAATTTTTTGAATACGAATAATAAAACAAAAGATTTATAAAATCCAGAACATTAACGTTTGGATTGGAAATATAGCCGAGTTGACTGTTTTTTAGACAATTTTTACAGTGGTATAAAACGTTCTACCTTGTATTTTACTGCACTGTATTTTAAAATAATATTGATGGTAATCCTGGACCAATAATAACATAACTCTTTGTGCCATACGTGGACACATTTTAAGGACTAATACTAACTCCATTGGACCTGGTGACATAAATAAATTCGTTCTCATAATCTTGCCAAAACAAAATATTTCCAAGCAACATTGCAACGGAAATAAAAATTAAACAAATGCATTAGTGAAAAATAACAAAGTTAAAGTATAATATAATAAAAATAGCTTCTTATATTCCCTATGAAGAAAATCAAAGAAAAGAAATTCAAATCAAAATCTCAATGAATGCAATCTTTATGCATTAATTTTTTTGCAACAAACATTATGCATAAATACGTGGAACATCCCAAAGAGTCAGTTAGCCTGTATCGCGATTTTAATAAAACAATTAGTCCAAAAGGGAGGGGAGTAATAAGTGTGAAGTAATAAGTGTGGTGATTCGAGTGAATATTAATTGTTATTAATATTAAGCAGTGTTGCAAAACGAACAAAAAATTCGTAGCGTTATGCGTTTCGTTTTTATAACATTATGTTTATTTTTTCGGTACGTTATTACGTTATGAAACAAAAAAATATTGTTTTTCGTTATGTTATAACGTTATAAATACGTTATTTTAAAATTAAATGTAATGTTCAAAATTAACCTATTTAAATGTACTAAAATCGAAAATCTCTAATGAACAGTTACGTTTTGCATGGAAAATTAGAATTATATTAATTTTATACAATCGTAGTTAAATAAAATTAAATAAGTAAAATATGGAGGGGCTGAAATCTCACAGCTCTGAGATATCAAGACTTCGGTCTGGGTTAAGGATTTTGATATAGTTTTCGGCAAAAAACTTTTATGAGGATATGGTTTTTAGTTTTGGGCAGCGATGTATATCAAGCATAACTCTTTGTTAAAGTACAAGTATTTTTTATCTTTGTTTAAAAATTTATTACAAAACTAACACGAAACATCAATACGTTGCCGGAAAATTATAATCCAAATTCTAAAAATATTGTTAAATTGTTATATTATTACAAAATCAAAAATTGAAATTTTTTCAAAATTCCAAAAATTATAATAAAATCAAAAATTAAAAATTTTTCAAAATTCTAAAAATTTTCAAAAATTCTTACAAAAATTAAAACTTTTTCCAAAAATCTAAAAATATTGCAAAAATTATTACAAAATCAAAAATACAAACTTTTTTCAAAATTTCAAAAATATTTCAAAAACTATAACAAATTCAAAAATTTCCATGTCCAATTTCATTTTCAATTACATTTACGTCATAAAAACAGCTACATTTTTTTTCCAAAAAATTGAGTAAAAAAATAAATGAAATCATTTTTTGAAACACTTGACAACATTATTTTGACAAACTTATAATGCCATAATTTTCTATAATAACAATAAAACTTCATTTCAAAGAAACAATTTTATTTTTTTCCAAAAAATTGGGTAAAAAAATAAATAAAAATCTTTCTTTTGACACACTTGACAACATTTTTTTGACAAACTTATAATGCAATAATCTAGTTTTTGATCTCACATACCAATCCCGACCATCAAGATTTCTCCAAATTTAATGTTCCTACTCGTAATCACTTAAAATAAAACGTTTTTTAAGCCAAAAATATGAATATTTGCTATTTTTGACACACATAATGATTATTTGACACACTTCCGGTACAGTTATCGAACACACCGTCCTTTCGGACCTGTCCCTTGAGTATACCTATTTTTAGAAAAAAAAATTTTTGAAATTCCTAATTCCCTGATTTTGAAATTCCTGCGGTAATGACGGCGGCTGGCAGGCAGACAGACATATATTTTTTTTTTGCTTTTTTTAGAATCAGTAGGTCCTAAAATGTCGAGAAATGCCAAAAAAGTGGGGGTAAGAATTTCACTTTGAGCTCATGAATGTAATACTTAGGTCTTTCAGACCGAAGTAATACATTTTTACACTTTGATTTTCATATAATACAAAAGCTCATCCAAAAAAACGAAATGAAATATTAACGTTATCGTTACGTTTTACGTTATTGTAACGCAATTTAATTTTTAAAACTTTATAACAGTAATTATTATTATTAACGCTATTTTATTTCGTTTTTGCGTTACGTTTCGAGTAACGTTTTGCAACACTGATATTAAGTGTTGAAAAATTTTAAGTTGTGTTTTTAAAAAAAAAATTAAATTAAAATTATATATAGAATTAAATTTTTTCACATTTAAGTTTATAGAAAAAAAAATAGAAAACAAATAAATTAAAACTATACAAATTTATTTATACTAACGTGTTTTTTGTGAAAACGCGAGGTACTAAGAAAAGAAAGAAAACAAGGAAAAATTTACAAGCAATATATTGTTACGAATACAGAAAAATCTAAACGATTACAGAAAGATCTAGACGATTACGGTCACTTCCAGGAAAATAAAATCAACAAAACAAAACAGAAAGTGAATGAAATAAATATTGTTGTTGTGGTCTCTTCTTAGATATAGGGTCAACATAAACGATTTTATGAATCAAATCAACATAACGTGAAATAATCGAATATTCTAATATTTTCTCAAGGTTTCTGGAAAGTGATGTCGAATTGTCTAGAAGTATTGCAGAAGGTATATAAGAAAATTACCTCTTGTAGTTTTGAATTAGTTTTATTTTAAACCTGCGATAGTGAAGTGAAAATTGTAAAAGTGATATTTAAATCAGTTTTTGTGAATAAAGTTTTAAGTTTTATTGAAAAAAAAATTTTTGGGTATTATTTTAAACGTTGTGTTACTGGAGATTTCTAGAATAAACCGTTGGAGTTTCTGAAGCTGTTGAAAGAATATTCTAGTTAGGAATATTGTTTGCTGTATTGTTTTCCTGTTGTTGTGGAGAACAATTAAGGTGTTGAATACTTAATAAAACCTGGTGTTTGTGCTTACTAATCAGTGATCGAACTCAGGAAGAGATTGGGGATTGCGTTTATCGAATTGAGAGTTAGGCCAATTCGAAGGAAGGTGTGAAAAACGTAACATTGGTGACATCGGCGGATTAGTTAGCTGTTAACAATGGTTTTATTAAGTGATTTGAAGGTTCTTGAGTTAAAGAAAGAACTAGAACAACGTGGATTGTCAACAAGTGGAAACAAAACTGAATTAATGCTACGGCTTCGACAAGGTATGGAAGCCAATGGAATGGACGTGGAAAGTTACCAGTTTGGAGTGATTAGTACAAATAATGATCTAGTGGCAGCTGATGAGGACAAAAGTTTTGTTGCAGAAACAACAACAACATTACCATCTGGAAACTGTGATTTTACGCAGTTAATGGCTATGATGCAACAGATGAGTTTGAACATCAGTCAACAGATGGTTGCCAATAAAGAAGAAATAAATCAACAGTTAAATACAGTAAATTTGAACATGAATCAAAAACTGGATGATGTAAATAGAAACATAGCTACAAACCGTAACGAAATAAGCCAGATAAAGGAAGAAATTAGTTGTAACATCAATCAACAAATGGCTGCTACTAAGGAAGAAATCAGTAGCAACATCAATCAACAGCTGGAAATAGTCAACAATAACATGGCTACAACCAAGGAAGAGATCAGTTTGAACGTCAAGCAAATAATGGACGAGACACTTCTCGAAATATCTACTACGTTACGGGAGGAGGTAGGCAGAGTTCATCAAGAGGTGAAAGAGCTAGAGCAGAAAGTACTTGATGAAAACAAAAAAGTACTTGCAAAAGTAGATGATTTCGAGAAACGGTTGCAGGATGTTGAAACAGCTAAAGTTACTTCACAGGTGGTACAACAGATAGCAAATATTAAATTGAAACCACCATCATATGACGGTACCACATCCTTCGGTATTTTCAAGTTCCAGTTCGAGACCGCAGCAGATGAAAATGTTTGGAACGCCGAAAATCATCTTGCTGCATTGATAGTTGCTCTTAAAGGGGAAGCAGCTGAAGCACTACAGGCAGTACCAGAAAACGATCGCAAAAGTTATGCAGAGGTGATGAATGCGTTGGAACGAAAATATGGCAGCGACCACAAAAAGGAGCTATACCGAATCGAGTTAAAGGGTCGCTTGCAACGGAATGGAGAAAGTCTACAGGATTATTCCTCGGCTGAAGAGCGGCTTGTTCATTTAGCACACTCAAATACTCCGCCGTATTTTATGGAGAAAATGAAGATCGAGGCTTTTACTGATGGTATCCGAGATCCAGAAACCAGGATCAAAGTAATAACTACACCTAAGGCGACTTTCCATGAAACAGTCGCATACGCAATGCAATATGAGATGGTACAGAGGATGTGTATGCCATCTGGTGGATGCAGAAAAAGGAATGTAGAGGGGAACATCAAAGGAGAAGTATTGGCACACAGAAGTGGAAGCGACATCAGATGCTGGGTATGTGACGAAGAGGGTCACATGGCGCGGGAGTGCAAGAAAAACAACGATTCAGATAGATCGTCGTTTTCTGCGAAGAATATGGGAGTCGAAGACAAGCAGCACGGAGGGTTCAGGAGCAGCAGTAGGAAAATCTTGTGTTGGATATGTAGAAAATCGGGCCATATCTCACCAGACTGCTGGAAGAGGAAGCGTGATAGATCTTCGTCTCCTATTCAACGGAAGTCTGTTGAAAATGCAGCCTACATTCCAATTTCAAGAATTGCGGTAAATGGTGAAAGCTTGAATATCAACGGACAACTTGAAGGTAAAGGTTGCTTCATGACACTGGATACAGGTTCAGCTCGAACATTCGTTCGCAAAGGTTTAATTGACGGTGTTTTGGAACCATCAGATGGATTGAAACTCCAAACAGTAACTGGAGAATGTGCTGAAATAGAAGGTAAAAGGATCGCTGAAATAAAATTGGGAAATAACTGCTATCACCAAGAGGTGCTAGTGGCAGACATTATGGATGAAGTCATTTTGGGGATGGACTTCATGAAGGCGAAGAGATTAGTCTTCGATTTTGGATGTGGAATCCTAAAGGTAAATAATGTTGAGATGCCACTACTTGTGAATGAGGCAGAGTCAACAGATATTGGCAGCAATGAGGAACTACGCAGTGCAGAGGAAAATCCAGCACCATCCAAACAGATGAGGGAAAGAAACGTCAACCGACGCAGACGTTCGAACAAACGCCGAAAGTTAAAAACGAAACAGGTCCAAGTCCATAACGAGGTGAGCGATGTAAAAGAGGTGGTTCAAATAGCTGCAAGCGGGGATGGATCGCAGCTGAAAATGAGAATGGTTCGGAGACATGGCATTGTGAAACTCCCAAAGGGAAGTGATAAGAAGCACTTTAGAAATAATGAGAATCCCTACTCATCACGGTGGGCTGACGTAAAACAAAGTAATGGTCCAGTACTTAGAAAGGAACCGGAAGTAATTCTAAACAGCCTGGGAAATAGAAAAAGAAAAAAAAATGTTTGGATTCAACAATTGGAGGAGAGATCTAGATCCTGTTCGGGACGAACAGGCTTAAGTGGAGGGTAATGTTACGAATACAGAAAAATCTAAACGATCACAGAAAGATCTAGACGATTACGGTCACTTCCAGGGGGTCAATTCTAACTTGATGAGGTGACTCAGTCATATGACTGTTAAAAAAATCCAATTCAAACAGAGTCACTCATTTATTCGAACTCAAAATTCTATGTTTTGCGATTGTAAGTCAAAAAGTGAGTGACTTCAAATCAGTTTTCATAGAATGACTGTTTGACATTTAAAGAATTTTGTTACTGCCAATTTTATGTAAATTTGTGTTTGTTTATGGAACATAATTTTAACTTTTATAAAAAATAGATATTCTTATTAGGCGCCAAATAAGAGAAAATCATAGAAATTTTGTTCGGTCAGATAAAATAGATATGTTTCTCGATTTAAAATGAACATATACGTTCTACGATTTTTATTTTAGAAATAAAATACGAAAAAGACGCAGGAAAATTAGGGAGCGTAAATACAAGAAATGCAGTAACATTTCTAATAGTAGGCAGGAGATTTCAGGACCAAATTGCTTCTCAATTTTAATGTTTATTTTATACATTTCAATATATCGTTTTTCACAGCTGCAAATTGTTTTTCCATTCTGCATTTCAAGTTTTCTCTTTCGTTTTTGTGGCAGGCTCGATGGATTTCGAATGATATTAATAACAGAGGAGGTAGCATCTTTAGTTTTTACTCCCAGTTCTTCTGTAAAACCATTTTCATCCACGACATCGTATGTGATAATGCCTACCTTCTTGCTCTCAACTTCATCTAGCTCTAAAATAGAATCTCCCATTGCTCTGCAAGTTTACTTTTTCCATCCTTTGCAGATGAAAATTGGCATCGAGTCAACTCCAAATGTTCCTCTAAATAATCAACTAGAGCAACCTTTTGGCTGTCTGTGGGCGTTTTACCTAGCTTTTTTTTCAATTACTTTTTTGACATTTCAAATGAGTTTGGAAAAAGTCATATGACCCAGACAGAATCGAGATTTGTGACTTCATTTTCGAAATTTCGAAATTCAAGTCATATGACTTGAAGTCATCAAGTTAGAATTGACCCCCAGGAAAATAAAATCAACAAAACAAAACAGAAAGTGAATGAAATAAATATTGTTGTTGTTGTCTCTTCTTAGAAATAGGGTCAACATAAACGATTTTATGAATCAAATCAACATAACGTGAAATAATCGAATATTCTAATATTTTTTCAAGGTTTCTGGAAAGTGATGTCGAATTGTCTAGAAGTATTGCAGAAGGTATATAAGAAAATTACCTCTTGTAGTTTTGAATTAGTTTTATTTTAAACCTACGATAGTGAAGTGAAAATTGTAAAAGTGATATTTAAATCAGTTTTTGTGAATAAAGTTTTAAGTTTTATTGAAAAAAAAATTTTTGGGTATTATTTTAAACGTTGTGTTACTGGAGATTTCTAGAATAAACCGTTGGAGTTTCTGAAGCTGTTGAAAGAATATTCTAGTTAGGAATATTGTTTGCTGTATTGTTTTCCTGTTGTTGTGGAGAACAATTAAGGTGTTGAATACTTAATAAAACCTGGGGTTTGTGCTTACTAATCAGTGATCGAACTCAGGAAGAGATTGGGGATTGCGTTTATCGAATTGAGATTTAGGCCAATTCGAAGGAGGTTAAGAAAAACGTAACAATATATATTGAGAACCTCCAATAGAGGTTACCACTCAATCAAGTTTGGAGAACTGTAAAAATATGAACTGATTCGGAAAATTTATTCACCACCCACTCCCCTCTCAATTTCATCGAAGCTAGGACGATATACAGTACAGAGAGAATCATTGTGCCAGAGCACGAAGGAAGCGGACCGGATTACGAGTGGCTTTGCCGGCTCGAGTGATTACGGTTGGTGGGTTAAAAAAAATGCGTTTCGGAAACGAAGTGGAATTTGACTTTCCTGGTGTTGGAACTTTTGCCTTAGCGTTGAGATTCTTCGCTTCTTCAGAGGTAGAAGAGGAAAACGGGGATGTATCCGAAAGATTGGGATGGACATTTTCTTCAATGGAAGATGGTTTGTCTGCGCGACTAGAGTTGTTAATCGAAGAAGGAGAATTTGAAGTGGCGTCATATTTAAATTCTTCTCTTTTAATCCATCGATGGAAATTCTGGTGTGTTGACTTTTGTAGTCAATCACAAAAGTTTTGGCGTCGCGACTGAAGACTGGGTAAGGACTTTCGTATGGAGGTTGTAGAGATTTGCGTACTAAATCAGTATGCATGAAGACATGCGAACAAGACTCGAGAGCTTTGGAAACCAAAACTTTGGGAGAATCGTGTCTTAAAGCATAAGTGGGGCGAAGTTTCAATTGAAAAACGAAGTCAATTGAGGAGTGGAAGTGGAGTTCTCGCTAAAGAATTCACTATGGATACGAATGTTAGTACCGTAGAGTAACTCAGCCGACAAAGATTGAAAGTCTGCTCTGAAAGTTGTTCGTAAACCTAGTAGTATTGACGGTAATATTCGTGCCAATTCCTGCTCAATAACGATTACTGAAGGTGCTCGATAACGAGCGATCCAATAGGAGTAGAGAGCTGAAGCTACCGTTTCAGCTGTGATATCCGGCCAAGTGACTTTTTCAGTAAGAAGTTTGATAGAACTGTGGACTCTTGAGTGGGATAAATTATGAAAACTTTGGAATAAATAGGCGAATATTATCTATTATCGAAGTATCAAATAAAAGAGTTTTGAAAGATTGCCCTAGTGATACTGGCATTGTTTGAAATTTTACGTGGGACCAGTGTCCACTACGTTCTTCAGTTCGAGATTTTTCAACTGAGCATCAGAAATTTCGTCGTAAAGAATACTCTGTGGAATTGATATTTGCTAAACACGTGGAAGTTTGTCGGCAACTACATTATCCATTCCAGAGATGTGGCGAGTATCAGTCGAGAATTGATTAATAAAGAAAATGACGGCACTGCGACAAAGCTTAGATGTGTGGTTTATGATCTGTAAAGAGCGCAAAGGTTCGACCTTCGAGGAGAAACCGTAAATGTTTTATAGCAGAATAAGCTGCTATGAGTTTGCGATCATAAGCGCTGAATTTCTGTTGCGACTCGTTAAATCACACAGAAATAAAACAGTGGTGTTCAACAATCGTTAATTTTTTGTTGGACAACGACTTCAAGTTGTAATGCGATACATCACGGATTGCTCTTAATTAGATTTATAAGATATATATTATTCATATTGAAGAATTTTCAAACCTAAAGAAAGAAATTAAGTTCATACATTTTGTTCATACATATCATATTAAGTTCATATTCATGTTGTTCATATTGTGTAAATGAACTAGATTAACAATTTTATAATATTTCAAGTTAAATATTATAAAATTGACAATTTAGCATTTCTTAATTGTTTTTATTTTTATCATGAAAATAAAAGTAAAATTTGTTTTTAATTTGGTAATGAAAATTTATTGCAATATGCGAATATTTCTGATAGCAATTGAAAAACAGTTTGTTTTATTATTTTAAATTATGCAATGAAGAATATTTTTATGATATATGATTAAGATGATAAACTGGATGAGGATAAGTATTTAAAGCTTGTAGATTTTAAGAAAAAGATAGTATAAGCTATGAAGTTATAAGTATAAACTTGTAAAGCTTAAGTAAAAGTTAGTTTTACTTGAACGATTTTAAAAAATGTAAGATCATCTATTGAAGAAAAATTTAAAATAAATATATATAAAGATAAATGGATTGTCATTCTTTTTTTACCCTTTTAGAAAGTCGTTGAGTGTGGCTTGATTGCCACCAGCGTGTGATATGAATCAGTGGTAGAAATTGATCATACCAAGGAAACGGCGGCGTTGCTAATTCTTAACCGTTTCGGGACGTTAATAGCGATTAATGGCTTAAATGCGTTCAAGTGTTGGTTTGATGCCATTAATATCAAGATGATGTCCAAGGAAGTCAACATTGGTTTTAGTAAAGTTGCATTCATCAACGTTGTTAATGAAACGGGCGTCGGAAAGACGCTCAAACACAGTCCTAAGATGTTTGAGATGCTCTCCAAGGGTTTCAGAAAGCAATGAGAGGGTCATCCATACATATGAAAATAGATTTAAGGTCTCGGAGAAGGGAATGTATGAACTGTTGGAAAGATCGCGCATCGTTGGGCAACCCAAAAGAAATTCGAACGAATTCAAAGAGTCCGAACGGAATATCGCGTTAATCAATAGGAACTTGCATCCATGAAGTGATTGGGAGAAATCAGGCGTATTCATCAGGATTCGTAACATTATTAAGAGAGCGGTAGTCACCGCAAGGTCTCGCTGTTCTTCTTTTTCACAAGGTGGAGAGGAGACGACCAAGGACTGTTTGACGGAGACCAAATGCTTGCCAGGTCATGGGGAGTAGTGATACCCTTTAAGTCCTTAAGGATATCTCTAATTTTTATATCAAGCGAATCGTAATTGATGGATGTTAGCGAGAGAGATGGAGAAGTGGAGATCTTGGCGAGAATGAACAAGGTGGCTAGTGGATCGACGAGGCGTTGATTTTTAATGTCCACTAGGAGACCATACTTGTTCAGGAAATTGGCTCCAAGAATATGGATGGTAACGTCGACGATAACAAAGGTCTGACAGAACACATGTCTAAAACCAATGTTTATAGTTAGAGTTCTTGTACCATAAGTGCTAACGGAAGCAGCATTAGCAGTGTCAAGATTCAAAGATGATTTCCGGGAGAGTTTTTCCTATGTTTTTTCGGGTAGAACTCACAGGCGCTGCTATGTCAACGAAGAATACTCGACGGGTGTTGATATCAAATATCAGGAGACGGAGTTTGGAAAAGTTGTCAATACACACCGCCTCGTGTGTTGAGCTTAGGAGTTTTTTTTGGTAAATTTGGGCGTTAAAACCAAAATAAATATAATATCTGTATTGTGTTCGTCCTCAAGTTTATTATCAAATTTTTTTATTGGAATTATATTTAATTTAATATCAAATGTTGTTTTTTTTTATAATTATCTTTTATATTGAGTTTGTTTTAATTATGCACGGATAAACATCTACTGGTTAGAGAGCTAGCGATACGTTGGATGATGAAGAAACGTTAACAGAATTAAAGTTTCTTCCTTTTTATTTTTGTTCTAAGCGGTATTATTAAAGCCCTGAGTTATCGGTAAAGCCCACCCCAACATCACTGAAAGCTAGCGGGTAGATGCCGCACCGATTCTTTATTAAGAGTTTGTGGTAATCGTCACAGCTCTACTCCAGCTACGAGGGAAGTGCAGAGGATTAGTGCAGCAATTGGCCCTCAAACATGACAAATCAAAGTTCTGGTTTATCAGAACAAAAGGGGTAATGGGGTTATGGGTAATTTTAGGGGTAATGGCGTGAATTTGGGGGACGCCATCTCTTATATTATTTGTTCATAATTGTTTAACGTAAAGTAAGAAAGAAATGAACGCATTAGAGTAGACATACTATTTTTAAGAGCAGCCATTGTTAATATAATAGCGTTGTTGTTTTGATATCGTTGAAGTCACTCTTCACACATGTTACAAAATTGAATAAATAATTTAAATCGTCGAAAGTATTGTTTTATTTAGTTTAACTTTAAAATTTATCCTGACAAACTCCGTAAAATACATCAATAAAACTTACGATTATATTTCAGAAGTGGGATACGTATATTAAAACAACGCATACATGTGTTTTAAAAAAAAAAGTAGCCATCGTAAAACGTAAAAAAAAACAACGTGGAAGTGCATCGTAAAGTGTTGGAGTCATCGATATATGATATTAATAATTGTTGTTTTGTTTGTTTTGTTTATTGTAAATAATAATGTCAAAAGCATCATCCAGATGTGAGTATAGCAGCATGCCGCCATCACCTGGGGCCCTATTCTCAAATATCACATCCATTTTCAGGAAAGTTGTGTTTATTTTATAATTATTATTATTTTGTAAAATTTTGTATTGGAAAGTTGTGTTTATTTTATAATTATTATTATTTTGTAAAAATTTCATATGGGGCGATATATATTCTATGAACTCTTCGGCCATAGATTTCTTAATCCGAAACAATTTAATAAATTTATTTTCGGGCAGATCGAAACAATGTTGTCGTTGATGAATACCTCGGGTAAATTCCATTGCCTCTGCCTGTTCCACTGCAGAATTAGAAAAAAGAAGATCTAATTCATCTAATCCAGCAATTTACATTGAAAATTTCATGACAATAAATAAACAAAATGTCAAAAATAAATTTACCACGCAATGAAGTTAGTTTCAATTTAAGGGTGGTGAATAAAAAATTACGAATGGTTCGAGAATACGGTTTTAGGTTGGATGTGGAATATGCATGTGGAAAATACAAATTTCATTGGTTGGGAATTTTGACAGATGTCCACATGTGGAAAATGGATGTGATATTTGAGAATAGGGCCCCTGGTTCATCACAATATACACCACCGCTAATGGATAATTATGAAAAAATGAATAAACATGTTTTCACTCAAAATCATCAACAATCAATTTATGGTACCAAATATTTTGTACCAAGCGCCGTCGGGAGCTCAACAGGTTATTAATGGTTTTAATAATAATGGTATTTGTGGTGATGGTTTTGTGTTTAGTGGAGACGCTCGAGCGCCTCGTGTGAATTGTGAACCTCGGTGTGATACAAATAAAAATAAATTCTATGGGAACATTCCGAATAATAATTTTTCACCGCGTGACATTTCAGAAATTATTTGCGAATTTGGCCCTGAGAATTTCGAGTGCGTAACTGTAAGACGTTGGGTGTAAATCATCGAACAACTAGGCTTACCACCTTTGAATTTTGTCAAAAGCGTATAAAAATATATTTTGAAATAAAATAATTAAAAGAATTTTTTTTACTCATGTATTTTATTCATTTTATAAGTTAATTGGAAAAAACGATAACAATATAAACAAAATAAATATATTAAAAAAAATGTCTTACTTTAATTGACTAAATAACATATACCCGGGTAAGAAAAAGCTCAGGGGCCAAGTCTGGGCCAAGACCGCGCCATAGCTTTTGGGGGTTGGGCCAGGCTTAATATTTTCAAACGGCCCAAGCTTGGGCCTAGCCTGGAATGATGTTCTGGGGCCAAGTCTGGCAAATCTCCGTTTACTGCAAAAATTTCCAGATAAACATTTCTTTCATTTTCATTGCATGTAGGTTTTATCAAAATTAGAGCGTTTCTTAGAAGTTTCAAATTGATAGTGATCTTACCAGTAGCTTCAAATATATTAATTTCCTTGGATGGTAGAGTATTTCAAATAACAATTTGGTGGTTTCATATTTCTGAATTAATTTTCCGAAGAGATTTGAATAGAAATTTTAGGATTCCCTAGATAAAGATGAGGTAGATAATAATGAGGCATCCTGATGGTTGAGAGCTTTTATTGATTTTGTGTCTATTTGAATGGCACTCGAAATATTTAAAGCAACCGGTTCAACTTTATTTTTATTCCATAAATGATTTAAATTGGGATAATTTAAAGTTTTTACAACCGCTACTTTGACTCGCAAAAACCGGTCAATCACGGTTTCAATAGAATTCTATCTGCAGTCCTGGAGTAATTGCAACTCGTTTCTCTCCTCAAGTTGTTTTGCAGTATACCAGGACGGTTCGGGGTCTACAACAGTCATCTAAAAGTTCATTTTTTGTAGAATTGAATCGCATTTATGGTGGTTTGTTAAACTTTGAGATTCTCGACAATATTTCTCGAGAAATGAGAATCTCGAAAATGTGGAAATAGCTCCTTGAGATTTGAGAGTTCAAGATAACAAATCCTTCTCGAGCATTTTCTACCCGGGTAATAACATAGTTAAAAAATTTATAAATGGCAACCAAATAGTATAGGAATCAAATATTTAATGTAAAGCTTTAATTTTATATTTTTTGTTCGATTTTGCTGCTTCGATCAATTTTTTGTTAGACTTATCTTTTTTCTTAATAAAATTTGCAAATTCAGTGCAACTCATCTGTAATTGAAATGTATAAATAATTCTGATTTCACCATATCGGTATGAAGCCTTTTGATTTGTTAGTCCATATATTTCCCATCACGCTAAAAATGCGTTCAACAAAACAATTAAAATTATATTAACTGGCACTGCAAAAACAAATTTGCAAATTTTAAGTAATTTTGGTGCGTTTATGTTGATTTTAAAATATTCAGTCCATTTTTCTCTGCAATTCATTCGATTAATAAGGGAAAAACTTCATTTAGGATACATATTTCTGAAAATAACTAAATTTAACTATTTATAACCAAAAAAGCGTATATTTGTGAATATTTTCAAAAAACGTACGTATAGCGTATTCACAAATATTTTTGATAAAAAAAACGTATTATACGCTCCAAAAACGTATAGGTGGCAAGTCTACGAACAACTACAATGCACATATAATTTGAGTGATGCAATAATATTATTTGCAGCTGTAAGACGATTAAAAGGTATAATATTTAAATTGTGGTATGAGTCGGTTGCGTGTAAAGTATACAATTGGGAAACTTTTCGATCGGGTGTAATTCATGAGTTTGACAAAAGGAGAGATGAAGCTGACGTTCATTTGAGGTTAGCTAATAGAAAAAAATTGTCAAAGGAAAGTATGGTAGAATATATTTACGCAATTCGGTCAATTGCAAGTGACATAGATTTGACGGACGCAGCTATAATTAAATATGTGTTATTAGGACTTCGCGAACAAGATGAAAGATTAGAGTGTGTATTGGCCTGTCAGAATTTCCGAATCGGTTCGTGACTTATAGGATAGGGTTAAAATGTATGAAACATTCAATAATGCGAATGAATATAAATTTTGTTTCAATAAAGGACCTCTAGAGGTAAAAAGGTTTATTCCAAATTCTAAAAATTTTGAAAATGCGAATCAACGTCGTTGCTATAAGTGTGGAGCTGAAGACCACATTCAAAATTTTGTAAAATTATCACCTGATCATTTTGAAGAAAACAAGGACACTACAAATTTCGTGTCCCAATAAATCATCGAACGTAAAAAAAATCAAAATTAAAGATAATATTTATCATAAATCGATAAAAGTAAACGGAGTTGAAGCTACAGCTTTCATTGACTTAGGATCTGACTGCGTAACGATACTCGAAAGTTTATCTTAGAATCTGACTGCGTAACGATAATCGACACCGCTGTTATAGTAAGAGATGAAGATCAAACCGCATTCATTGTGTTACTACGGTATAGTAAGGTCGTGTGGCTATTCAGTTGACGTATAAAATATACTTTAACTGAATAGCCGCATGTATATATAAATCACCAACATTGATTTAATCATAAGTTTTACATAAAATGGATCAACAAATAATTTAATAAAAATGAGATTCATATAAAATAACTAAACAAAATGGAAATCGATTTAATAAAAGTGGAAAACATATGAAGAATTTTTGAAAGATGGAGTCTGAGTGATAAATATTCTTAACTCGTGTTCGTAAAAAAAAATAAATTAAAGTTTGGATACACAATGATTCAAAAACAGTTTTTATAAAAAGAAAATTAAATGAATTAATCTTGATAAAAGAAATTAATGTATTGGATTTTTATAGTTCTTAATTCCAGATATATTCACCTGAAGTGATACGATTAAGATAAGTGGTGCCATGCTTATCATAGTCTCACTGGATTAGTCAATTTACTCGAAAGAGAAAAACAATCTACTATGTCATAAAAGGCTTTAATAAGCCAACACAAATTTAGTCGAACGTGTGAAACTATATATGTCAAAATACCTGAATTGTCTTTAGTCCAGGTTTTAGCTATGTCACATGTAATTGAAGGTTTGGAGGTCCTTCTGATTGCAATAACTATTTGTCTCAAGAAAACGCTCGTAAGAGAAATTTATCTATAAGGTCTTAAGAATATACTCACAAGAGGATATACCACCATAAGTCAAATTTGTTAATATTTATGTTGCTGATGTCAGGATACTGATAAAAATAAAATAAATATATAACTGATTTTTCCCATATAATTGGAGATAAATATTTTAAATGGCTTGAATAATAATAATATATAGTCAAGTAAAATTGAAATTTTTTATTGAATTATATAATTTAAAGTTAGAATTTGAATTTCGAGACATTTGATTTATATAAAGATAAAAGTACTTTTTTTAATCTATTTTTGGCATATATTCAACATACATTTATTTACTTTTAAATTAATTTAAATATAATGAAACTCATTTAATACAACTCTTAATCATAAATAGTTGGTCCAGTCAAATATATAAAAAGCAAAGGAATTTAAAAATGATTGAAAATCTCAAAACTGATAAGTTTATACTAATACTTAGTTTACACCAGGATCTAATAGGTACATACTATACTTATTAGGTCGACTATGGTCGATGTAAACAGTTATCAAAAAAGTACGTATAGTAGAATTTTTTTGTCAGCGAACACAAAATTTGTTTGTTATGCGCATATTGTTTGCATATGCGCATATTGTTTGCACATTCAGTGTCTCGATTAAAATATTAAAAAAAGCTTTTGGGGTCCCATCGAAATGGACAAAAAAAACTCATACAAATTAATATATTACTATTGAAATTCAACCAATTATAATAGAAAACCAAAAACTAGTAAAAATATTAATGATTTTGTAGGCAATGTAACAAAATTTTGATAATTAAAAATAATTGTAATAAAAATAACGACGCCTATGGAAACAAATATCACAACAAACAAATGGTACGAACTAGAAATAGAAATTTAACTAATATAATTGTTTTGAAAACAAATTTATCCCAAAATAAATAATACATCTCTGTTTTACTTTTTGTCTCATCTTTTATCTCTTACTGCGTCCTATCTGTCAAAAATTCGCTGGCCAAAAAATTCTACTATACCAAATATTTGGTAGGATGAGGGCCATGATACATGTAAAAGAAATATCTTTCAGACATAATAAATTTCGCATTTAATTGGTTGAGGGGCGGTAACATTTTTTAAATTTCAAAAAAATATTTTTGACTGAAAGACAGAAAAATATCTGTAAGATGTAAAAACATAACCTAAAGAGATATTTTTGCTTGACAGTTTTAATTAACTGAAAAATTGATTTTAAAAGTAAGGTTTACCAATAATCAATTACAATTAACTTAATTTGATTATTTAATTACAATTAAAATAATTGGTTTACTTATTCATATAGATTTAGGCATTTTCACATTGGACCAAATTTTAAATCGCCTAATCTAAATCTACATGAATAAGTAAACAAATTATTTTCAAATTAAGTTAATTGTAATTGATTATTGGTAAAACTTACTTTTAAAATCAATTTTTCAGTTAATCAGTTTTAACTGTCAAGCAAAAAATATCTTTTTAGGTTATGTTTTTATATCTTACAGATATTTTTTCTGTCTTTCAGTCAAATATTTTTTTGAAATTTAAAAAATGTTACCGCCCCTCAACCAATTAAATGCGAAATATTTTATGTCTGAAAGATATTTCTTTTACATGTATCATCGCCCTGATTTGCTACGTATCAAAAAAATAATAAAATAAACTTAGTATAAAATAACTTAATTATATAAAGATTTAACAATAAAAGTGTAAACCATGAAGTGTAGTGGAGCGTGGTGGAACTTTGTCTTTCGCAGAGGAATGACAAATACTATTCTGTATCGGAATTGGTCTTGCGCATGACGCTGTGAAGATGCGTGTTTCGTCTACCTCACTACAGGTTATCACGGTTTACCTAGAAATATTTTATAATCCTTGGTGATATGGACTGAAAAAAAGACAATGTCATAAGTAATTATGACATGTCCAAACCAAATAAATAAAGTAAAACAAGAAAAAAAAGATCAAACCGATGAGATTATGATAGGTAATAAATATCCTTTTGCACAGAGACGATATAATGGTAGTAAAAACGTCGAAAGAAATTAAAATCATTAAAATAGAAATTCTGTTAGATAAAGTAGTATATGATCTTGAGGAAAATAATATTTGTGATATAAGTGATGAATTGATCGACGAATATATCGAAAATTTGAAAGTAGCAAGCATAAAATTAGAAAAAGTTTCAGAAATTTGTAATTTCAATTCAAATTCCGATACAACAAGTTATAATTTTGAGAACCGCGAAGAATTAAATATTAACACTCATCTATCGAAAATAACGATTATAGAGATGTTAAGGATTTATTACTTGAATTTAACGATTGTTTTGTCAATAATATGAGCGAGGTCGGATTGACCAATAAATGCTCGTTAAAAATAAATTTTGAAGGATGCCGATTCAATATCACATTCACCGTATCGGTGTTCTCCAAGTCACCGTGAACGGTTCAGAAAAATCACCAATGAGTTGTTAGATTTGCGAATGATAGGTCCATCAGATTCGGAATATGCTTCGCCAGCGTTGTTAGTTAGGAAAAAGGATGACGAGGATAGAATGGTAATAGATTATAGAGGTTTAAATTTTAAAACCATAAAAGATGTCTTCAAAAACTAAGTGGCCATAAGTATTTTTGTGTTTTAGATTTGGCATCCGGGTATTATCAAATACCTGTCCACGAAGAAAGTAGAAAGTATATACATCGTTTGTTACTCCGGATAGCCAATTTGAATTTTTGAGGATGCCGTTTGGGCTAGCCAACGCTCCAAGTGTTTTCCAACGACTAATGAATCGGTTAACTAAAGAAATGAATTATGATATTATTGTTTATTTAGATGATATTATTTTACCCAGTAAAACGGTTAATGAAGGTAAATTGTTACTTAATCGATTTTTAATAAAACTCAGAGAATACGGTCTAACTTTAAAATTAAAGAAATGTAAATTTTTAGTTGAAAAGGTACAATTCTTAGGACACGAAATCACGGCAGAGAGTATACGTCCTGGGAAAGAAAAAATTATGTGTGTCGAGAAATTGCGCCTAAGAATGTTCATGAAATTAGACGTTTCATAGGTTTAGCATCGTACTTTAGAAAATTTGTCGAGAAATTCTCAGTAATAGCAGAACCTCTAACTATGTTAACTAGAGAGGATGTTCCTTTTGAGTGGAAGGAAGAACAGGAATTAGCATTCGATAAATTGAAAACCTTTTTATGTCATCGAAACGTTTTACCTTTATTTGATAACTCTAAATCTCACGAAATCCATACAGATGCTTCCAGTGTTGGTCTCGCCGGGGTCTTGATGCAAATGGAAGACGATAGACGACTACGACCAGTCGGGTATTATAGTTGGCAGACAACAGAATTAGAAAAGAGGTACCATAGTTACGAGCTCGAAGCTCTCGCAATCGTTGACTTTTTGGAAAGGTTTCGCCCCTTTGTGTTGGGAAAACATATAACCGTTGTAACGGATTGATCTTCGCTAAAAACTGTTATTTCCAATCGATATTTAGTGCCTCGAATTGCTAGGTGGGCTATTCGACTAATGGAATTTGACTTTGATGTTCAACATAGAAAAGGTAAACACATAGCTCATGTGGATGCCCTAAGTAGATCTTCTTTAACCCTCCCTGAGAATTAGAGGTTGCAACGTTAAATGTTTACAATATTCAAATTGATTCAATAGATAGAAAATGGCTTGAAACGCTACAATTGAATGACCCTGATTTTACTGAATTTTTTTTTTTTTTTTTAATAAAATGTGATGTGTAGTAGGCATTACAATATGTGTCACAACAACACATAAAAACCTTTTAAGACCAAGGTCCCACAACAACATGCGTTCTAAGGATGTTAATGGACGCAAATCTGTTTTTTTTTGTTTTTTTAATATTTTTGGTTAAATAATGGACAGCTAAACTATAAATCCTATCACATATAAAATATGACATAGGCCAATATTTCGTGATAGGATAGGGAAAATAAAAATAAAATAAGAGATAAAAAGCAAATTTGTTTTAAAAATTTGCAGGAACAAAACTAAAACTGGTTTGCCAATAGTCCAGCTAATGGCATAATCCTTGATTATGGGACACAGTATATTTTTCAATGATTAAAGCTCAGATATATAGTTATATGAAAGCTCGTTTCTTCGAGCAAGCTACAACGTTCCAGCACCAAGGAATATTCATTAGCTAAGATTGAGAGTGCTACCGTTGACTGAATACAGTTCATCCGCCAGCACCCCTAAGATATCACCTTGGCTAGTGATATCTCACTGCTATTGCCAGTGGTATGTGATATCTCACGTTAACTCATGTGCCAATAACAAGGACTGGAGTGCGCGGGGTTGTCACACCCGTGGATCAAAAAATAGAAAAAAATTAACAAATTAATAAAAACTGATCCCTCCATGCGTTGAAATTAAAGAAAAATAAACGAGAACTAAAAAATAGAGGATTTGTGATAGAAGAAAATATTTTATATAAAAGGATCGACGATGATTTTAAATTTGTATTACCTATAGGAACTAGGAACAGAGTAATTAGAGCCTGTCATGATGATATAGGACATCCGGGGTTTAACAGAACATTGTCTAGACTTTGTGAAATTTGTTGGTTCCCTCAAATGTGTCCAAACTGTAAAAAAATATGTGAATTCGTGTTATGAGTGTTTGTATCATAAGGGAAATAGAGACAAAAATAAAATAAATTTACATCCAATCGATAAGATTCCCACTCCTTGTCATACTTGGTATTTAGACCATTTGGGTCCCTTCGTGAAAAGTAAAACAGAAATTCGTATATTTTGGCTGTCGTTGATGCTTTTACAAAATATGTGCACCTTAAAGCCGTCCGGGATACGTCTTCGACTTTCGTTATTAAAACTTTAAAGGATTTGTCCTTACATTTTGGAATGCCTAATCGAATCATAACGGATCGTGGTTCGTCGTTCACATCGAATGCGTTCATAGCTTTTCTAAATGATCACAATACCATTCACGTATTAAATGCCATTGCAACACCACGAGCTAACGGCCAAGTTGAGCGTTACGATAGAACTATCCTGCATGCACTACAAACTATGTCAGATAAGGATGAAACTAAATGGGATACCCAGTTAACTACTATTCAAAGCTCTCAACAGTACACCGCACAGCATAACAAAGTTGTCACTGCATAAACTTTTATTTGGAGTCGAATTAAGAACTATAAGCGACGATAGATTGCGACTTGTGATGTCGAATATAAAGGAAGAAACTTTCGATGAAATGGAAAGAGACAAGCTACGAGGTTTAGCATCGGAAAGAATTCGTGAAAACCAGAATAAACAAAAAAAAAGATTTGAATTGAATTTTGCCACATCGAGAGAGTACAAAACAGGGCATAGAGTCGTACTTTTTCGAGAACCCCTATCGACAGGAGATAGTAGGAAGTTATTGAGCCGTTATAGTGGTCCGTATATTATTACCGCTGTACTACAAGGGGCCGTTACAGAATTGAAGAAGAAGGTGAGAAAGAAGAGAAACGAAGATTCACCGGAGTTGTACCATCCGACCATATGAGATTGGTGGTTCAACCAAAATAAGACGAAGTTATCTACGAAGGGAGTGATGTTGAATCTGACGACTGGGACAGTCTTTAGTCAGAAAGGCCGAATATAACATAAAAAAACACATACATGAAATTATATCTTTCTTTTGAGTTCCGCGCCATCTTTTATATTATTTGCTCATAATTGTTTAACGTAAAGTAAGAAAGAGATGAACGCATTAGAGTAGACATGCTATTTTTAAGAGTAGCCATTGTTAATATAATAGCGTTGTTGTGTCGAAGAATAAATAATTTAAACCGTCGAAAGTATTGTTTTAAATAGTTTTACTTCAAAATTTATCCTGACAAACTCCGTAAAATACCGTATTAATAGAAAAAACTTACGATTATACTTTTCAGTACGCCTATTCCGGAATTCCCCTGTGAGACTTCTCAAATAGATACAAAATGATTCGAATAGAAAACCCATCCAAATAGAACGCCTATGCGTTTTATTTGAAATAAAAATAGTTTATATATAGTGGAGTGGAAACTGCAGAATAATTCCGCGATCCATATTTTTTGATTGAACCTTTTGCATCTGCTTCTACATAGAGTTAATAAAAAATTCGGCCGTTGGCACAATTTCAATATAGATATTACATTTTTCATACGCTTTGCATGTGGACCATAGGCATCAATAATCAGCAAAACTGGCTGCCGAAGCAAATTTGTTTGTGGTCGTTTCAAAATCATATTTGTTATATAATTTTGCAATATATCAAGGCTCCACTTTCCCATATTATTCACATCAACCAAACATCCATTATTAACCTTTGGATTTGTTTTTATTTAGAAAGTGTGTGAAGTGTGTAAAAATGGTTTACTTTTATCAAACCACATGTCAGAAATGCCATTTTTTACCCAAACAACCAAAATTTAAAAAATAACTGATTTCATATTCGTTTGGTTTCCGAAATCTAGATCTTTTTCGATCATATCTGACATACCAAACGAAAATCACTTTAAAGAAATTGTTACCAGATTTTAATTTTTAGAATGAAATTATTTTCCATTAAAAGTGATGCTCTTAGGATTGAATTTTATTTTATTAAAACGCCCTGGGCGTAGTATTTGAATAAAACGCTCAGTGAGCGCACTATTCGTTTTAAACGCCTAGGCGTTTTTTACAAGGGAAGACGTAGTTTCGAACCAATTAATAATTTTTTAGATTCAATTCTTATATTATTCTTGATGGGAGATTTTCCATCGGAGTGATGTTATATCACAAATAATTTACTGAATTAATTGTTGATAATATTATTTATTTATTTGTTCCATGTTTATCAGCGAGATAAACAATATTTTGCTTCTATTATTCGACATTATGTACGAGTTAAACAATAAATAAAATCACCAAAATAGTCTAAAACTATTAAAATATGTTTGACATATGACTTTTATGACAATTTTCAACACAATAACAATTTTGCGTTCATCGCAATTGAGGTAATTTTCATCTACACCGATGTATTTTTGATAATGCAACATTACACCACATCGATAAACTTTATTCAAACTGAAACTTTTTTCAACTGAAATGAACGCAGCCAGCGTTTTAATGTTTTTTTTTGTGGAAACATATCACAATTTTGATGAATGCAATAATTATAAAGAGTTCGACTTCATGATAATACAACAGCTGTCAAACTTCGATAAATTGTTTACTGTTTTATTCCATATAATTATGGTGTTTTGTTTTTATTAGTTATGATTTTCGTGTCAATTCAAATCGAAAGACTGTGTCGATTCAAATAAACTGTGTAAAGTTGAAACAGAAATAAATTAAAAATCTGTTGGACCGAATAAGAAGGTAGGTTTACAGTATCAATGGCTTAAACTAATTCAATATATGTATATAAAATATATAATAATCTAACATCTAGATTCTAATAATGTTCATGTTGATTTTTTTTTTAAATAGAAACAATATAGTTTGAAAATTTGAGTGTAAACATAAATTAGCTTTAACGCAAAAATTATTAATTCACTGGATTAGCTAATACAAATAGGTAAACTTCTAGAACATCGTTGATGAAAAATTATGGGTTTTATTATAGCTTTCAGTCAGATGCACTTTTTTTTAATAAAAAGTTTGTGTAATAGGGATTACAATGGGTGAGTTCCACTAAGCACTCAAGACAATTACCCCGCGACCGCTGTTGTCCCGTTCCACTTGCTTTTGAGCGTTACAATTGTAAACTCAAGTGGAATGGATTATGTGATCGTTTTAGGCGTTGACGTCAAAAATACAAATGGTGAGTTTGAACAAATAAATTAGAAGCTGCATTTTCTAAGTTTTAAATATAAACTTTAATAATTATGGTGCATGCACAATAAAAAAACTTACTCGTGAGATCCAAATTTGTATGATAATTATTTTGAGTAAAAAAATATTTACACAAATTCACTCTTGTTTTCGCCGTCTTTAAATTTTAACAATGGCGCTAAACTTATCAACACTCACTTCAACCCACCTCTTGAGATGGGTTGTGCTGAACTTGATGTGAGCGAAAATTATGACGTCATGGGTGACGTTTTCACCGCGACCACAACGACCGTCGTCGTCAAGTGGAACGGATGAAGGGTCATTTTAAGCGTTGTGAACGCTTAGTGGAACGCACCCAATGTGTTTGAAAACAGTGCATATAAGTATACCTTTTAAGACCTAGGTAGGTTCCACAACAACATGCGTTCTGAGGTGAATGCTTTTTTTTTTAAATGTTTGTGGATTGAAGTCACTTGAGACTATTCGGGCAAAGCATTCCATTTAGAGTAAAAGAGTAAAATATTTTTTACATCTATTGAGGAGGTCGAGTTTTTTGACACGCTCTTAGCCATCGCCATATGATCGTTCCAGAGTAGTTCATTGAAAATTATGACTCCCAATAAACAAACTCTTTCATATTCGTCTATTTGCTCTTCACACATACTAATTGAAATATCGTGGGGCGAAGGTGGTTGAAATGTTGTTTCAATTGAGAAATGAAGTCAGATTGAGAAATGGAAGTGAAATTTTCACTAAAGAAATCACTAGGGAGGCGAATGTTAGCACCGTAGTGTAACTTAGCAGACGAAGATTGAAAGTCTTCTCAAAAAGTGGTAAAGTCAAGTCCGTCCTGTCGTAGGCCATTATTGAAGATTAAAGGTAGCGGTGCCAACGTTCGATAATTCTGTTACATTTTGGATTGTAACATGTAGCTCGCCTACGTTCGAACCCGATTAGTTTAGACCACCCACTAAAGAGATTTGATTCAAATTCGGAACCTTGATCAGTAACGATTGCTGAAGACACTATGTAACGTGCGATCCAATGGGAGTAGAAAACTGAAGCTTCCATTTCAGCTGTGATATTCTAGATTGGAAAGACTTCAGGCCAGCGAGTATATCGATCAATAATAGTGGCACAATAGTTTTTGTCCTCAGAGGTAGGAAGTCGACAAATAATCTCCATATGAATTTCGGTAAATCTCTGAGAAGTGGAGGAATAGTTACCCAAAGGAGATTGGGTATGACGAGAGACTTTTGGCAAGCCAGCCAGTTCTGTGCCATTTGTCGTACATCCTTTTTAATGGATAGGCAAATGACTATCAGTAAGAAGTTTGATAGAACTGTGGACTCCTGCGTGGGATTAATTATGAAAACTGTCAAAGACAACTTGACGAAATTGCTTTGGAATAAATGGGCGAATATTGTCTGTCGAATGTTCGCATATAAAAATTTGAAAAATTGCCCTAGTGATACTGGCATTGTTTGGAATTTCAGCGTGGGACTAGTATTCACTAAATCCTAAAGTTCGAGATTATTGAACTGAGCATTAGCAATTTTGTCGTAAAGAATCTTCTCTGGAATTGAAATTCGCTCAACACTAGAACGTTTGTCGGCAACTACATTATCCATTCCGGAGATGTGGCGAATATCAGTCGCGGATTGACTGATGAAAAATGACGGCACTGCTACAAAGCGTAGATGAGTGTCTTATGATCGGTAAAGAGTGTGAAGGTTCAACCTTCGACGAGAAACCGGAAAGTGTAAGCGCTGTATTTCTGTTGCGACTTGTTAAATCGCACAGAAAAGAAACAGTGGTGTCCAACAATCGTTAATTTTTGTGACTTAATTGCCACCGGCGTGTGGTATGAATCTGTGGTAGAAATTGATCATTCCATAGAAACGGTGAAATTGCTTAACCGTTTCGGGGCGTTCATAGCGATTAATGGGCTCAACGCGTTTAAATGTTGGTTTGATGCCATTAGCATCAAAACGTTGATGTCCAAGGAAGTCAACTTTGGTTTAAGCAAAGCTGAATTTATCAAAGTTGATAACGAAACCGGCGTCGGCAAGACGCTCAAACACAGTCCTAAGATTTTTTTTGGATTTTTGAGATCAATTAAACTCAAGTAAGTAAAGAAGTAATTGGAATATTTTCAATTCAAAGGTATGGTTTGAAGTTTCTCAGAAAAAAACTACAATTCACAAGTTACGTGTTTCGAATGGGAGTCGAACCTACCCTCATCAGTGCCCGGCTCGAATCCTTGGGCAGACACGCTATCGATTACGCCGTTGAGGCGATGACAGTTTCAAAGTTGAAACTTCATCACTTAATTATTTTTTTTTTTACTTAAGTTGATTGTCTAGAAATTTAATGCAAAAATCCCATACAGTCCTAAGATGTTTGAGGTGCTCTCTAAAAGTTCCAGAAAACAATCAAGTCATCCATATAGATGAACACAAAGTTCATCTCTCGAAGAAGGGAATGCATGGACCGTTGAAAAGATCGCGAGTTCGAAGAAATTCGAACGACTTCGAAGCGTCCAAACGGAGTCGCGTTAATCAATAGGATTCTGATGATACGCGCGGACGAAACCGACTGAATATGGGAAATCAGATATTTATCAGGAGTAGTAACTTTATTAAGAGAGAGGTAGTCACCACAAGCTCGCCACTTGCCGTTCATTTTTTTCAAGAGGTGGAGAGGAGACGACGGCTGTTTGACAGAGACCAAATGCCTTGCCACATGTTGTCGGATTTCGCCTTGGCGATGGTCAACTTGTTAGGAGCTAATCGCCGGTATTTGCAAGCGACGGGAGGGTGTGAGTTCCAATAACGTGAGTCACGGTGTAGTTGACTGACTTAGCCAGGTAATGAGGAGTAGTGATACCCTTTAAATCCTTAAGGATATCACGAATTTTGATATCAAGCGAATCGTTATTGATGGATGTTAGCGAGAGCGTTGGAGAAGGGGAGATCTTGGTGAGAGTGAACAAATAATTTAGTGGATCGACGAGGCGTTGATTTTTAACGTCCACTAGGAGACCAAACTTGTTCAGAAATCTGCTTCGAGAATAAGGATGGTAACGTCGGCCATAACAAAGGTCTGACAGAACACAAGTCTGAGATCAATGTTTAAAGTTAGAGCTCTTGTACCATAAGTGCAAACGGGAGCAGCAGTAGCAGTGTAAAGAGTGAAAGCTGATTTCCGGCAGGGGTTTTCCTCTGTTGTTGCGGAGAGAAATGACACTTCTGCGCCTGTGGCAACCAAGAATTGTCGACGGGAGTTGATATCAAATATCAGGAGTTGGAGTTTGAAGAAGCTGTAGGAGAAGCGATAGATTTTACATCCGGGGTCACATTTGTAGGTACCATCCCCGAAGTAGTGATGATAACACCACATATCATCAATTATTTTGGTGCGCGACTTGGACCGGGGTCACGCGGGAGATCGGTTAGGGCGATTGGGGTGGTAATGCCGAAAATTGTTGTCGTTTCGATCCTTGCATCCACTCTGACTACGAAGGAAGGGTCGAGAAGAGGTTCGATGCTGCAAGGTATTCAGCGGTTGTGCTGCAAATGCATGCTATCGCAGAGCTCAAGCCTTGTCCTCGCTGGAGGAGAAAGAAGGAGCGGCAGGGCTATCTACAATTCTTAGATGGGGACCAACAATTGTGGCCAAAAATTTTTGAACTATCTCAGCAGTCTTCGGTAGTCGGCCTCGACTATCGCGATAGACGCACCGACGTTTGGAGTTGTTTCTTACATATAACTTTTAACATCTTTTCGGAAAGATGAGACCTTGGGATTCAAGAGTAAAATTTTTGAGAAATTGTGAGGGATTTTATCCCTACGTTCACTACAGCGGAGCACATTTTGCAAGCGGTCTGAAGGGCTGCTTGATAGTCAGGTTAGAAGAGCTTATCATAAGGGTTAGCCGTATTTCGTTATAGCAGAAGTATAGTCAGCAAAGTAAGGGACGGTGTTATTGCGCCAAGTACATAACTGTACTTAGCTTGCTAGGACTTAAAGTGGCCCAGTGAGAATCGGTTCTCAAGCATAATAAACCAAAGTTTTGGTTTATTAGACCAAAAGGGAGAGACTTTAGGGGGTAAGGGCGTGAATTTGGGGGACGAACGGTGGAGCAGGGATGCCTACTGACCTAGCAGGTTTCGAAGCCAATTGTGTAGATAGAGGAGCAGATTATTGATGAAGTTACATTCTGACAAATGCAACTTGCATCCAGGCGTTAAACATCTTTTCAAGCTGCTAGTGGGTGACCGTTAAGATATTAGCAGCGCGATCTTGTTCCAGTTCGGGTGAGTCGCTCGCAGACGCCACGAAGAATTTGCATCCGCGTCTGAACCGGCAAGGAAGACAGCAGCAAGGTAGAAGAGTTGCGGCGCAAAGCACTCCTGTAGCGTGTAGGTTCACGATCGTGAAAAAGCAGATCGCGACCTGTTCGTTTATCGGGGTCACCAATTTTGGTTGCTAAGGAGTTCTCCAGGCGATGATACTTGGTGGTTGTTATTAAATATTATTCATGGAGTGATCGTAGTTTTTAAATGTTATTCATAAATCGTCATAGGTCCCACAGAGTAATAAATATAATGCACCAGTTCCATAGATTTCTTGTTTCTGGGGTTGTATCAAATCAATATAAAAGATCTCATTTGTGTCGTTAGATTTGTTGAAACCAATATTAGATTGTCGGTTGTTTGTTAAAAAGAAATGCAAATTATTAATTTTTAATACATATTTTATTATTATTAAAAGTTTAGAAAATTTAATTAATTTGAAAATTTTACATAAAAGTTTGTATATGCAAATTACCAAAAGAAAAAGGCGTGGTAAAGGAATAAAAATGACATTCCTTGCATTTGGAAACTTTGCTTTTTTTTTCCACCAGTAGTGGAACTACATATTGTTAGGGTGAATTACAATGATAGTTAAATAAAAACGCGTAAGTTAACTTTCTGCTATTACTTGAAACTGGGGGTTATCGCCACTACACAACAAATTTTAGGTCAATATAAACACCCCAATTACCACAGACATGTCATGTCACCTTAAATGACTGCAGTCACATCGCATCAACTTATTTACCAATATTTTTGAAGTTGTTTTTACGCTTTATTGCATTTTATACATCAGATGTCACTTTAAGGGCCGATTGTATGAACTCGAATAGAAGACATCTCCTCGGATATAACATCGTTTGTTTTGTATGAATCACAATAGAACAAAAAATGTATCCGAGGATATTCTTCTATTCTCTGTTTTATCTGCTGTTTTTCTTGTAAAGAACAGTGAATAAAACAATTTGTGTTTGTTTTTCTTGACATGCGCATAGTTTTTAGGCAGGATAATTTCGTTAATTTCTAATTTTAGCATTTATGCGTTTCTATAGAAATTTTATAAAATTTAATTTTTTATATAAATTAATAGCAAAATAAATAATATTTTTAATATAATTGAGGATTTTAAATAATTTTTTTAAATTTATAATTTTAGTAGAAAAGAAAAAGTATTGCCCCTTATAAAAATGCAATAAAAACAAAAATGCAAAAAATTTCATCAGAAAAAAAGAAAAAAAAATTAAAAAAAAATTGAAAATTGAAATTTCATATCATTTTTTTTTCTTTTCATTTTTAATACAATCGGTGAAAAATAAAATTCTGGGATGAAGATATAACGTGTTCATACAATCGGCCCTAAGATTTTTTGGTCACAATTAGAATTAATCACATATGGTAAGAACCACAATCGAATTGTGTACCATTGTTGGCCAGATCCTTCGAGATTGGCTTGTACTAATATCACGGACAAACAAAATATTATTTTAATATTAACATAATTTTTTGGTGCTGAGGTATAAGTGATATTTCTGAAACACGTAATCACACTTACAAAGCATCAATGGTTTGGAATGGTAGCGTATAATTCTTCGTTCCACCGCCATATCGCGATTTGTTCTTGCCTCATCACTTTCTGACTCGAAAAAAAAGTTCAACACTGCTCATTTTAATTTTCTATTGTATTGAAAACATTGAGGAAATTATTGAAAAGCCCCTCTTGACATTTTGAAATTCTGAAACTCGACACAATTCGTTTTACATAGAAATGAATACGTTGTGAGGTTCGTTTTTGGTTAAAAATTACTATAATGTCCTCTTCTTCAGAGTCCGACAAATCACGCGATAATTCATTGGGCGCGCTATACACCTGAGCTAAACTATGCGAACTATGTTTTTTAAAAAAATAATGTATATAACGTAATTATAGAAAAAAACATTACGGAAACAAAACATTTAAAAAAGAAAATAAAAACGGAAACATTACATTTTTTTAAAAAAACATTATTCGCATTAAAACATTATTTTTTTAAAAACCTAATTCGCATAGTTTAGCTCAGGTGTATAGCGCGCCTCAGTGTTGCTAATACAATTTATTCATTTGTTTTCATGTTTCTCGGTGAGATAAATATTTTTATTTATATTATTCGACATTATATACGAGTTAAATAACAAATAAAACCACCAAAATACGTCTAAAACTACTAAAATATGTTTGACATATGACTTTTATAACAATTTTTAACACAAAATAACAACTTGACGTTCATCACGTTTTGAAGTAATTTTCATCAGCAACGATGTGATTTTGACAATTTAACATTACATCCAAAACCCCCGATATAGAAGCCTTCTTCATTTTTTAGCACAGTAAAAATCGTAGCGTAACTTGTAGCGCCATTTTGAAATTAAAACTCAACATAAAATTCAAAAAATCGCCATAAGGCTCATAACGCCATCTGGAAAAATAAAACTCCATATAAAAAAATTCGAAAATATTTAATCAAAAACACTAATCCAATTTTTTACATATGGCAATGTTCATTGTTTATTGCAAATGGCGTGAATGGGTAGGGCTATGATATATCGGGGGTTTTGTTACATCACATAGAACGACAAACTTTTTCTGAAGTGAACGCAACCAGCATTTCAATGTTTTTCTTGTGGAAACATATCTTAAATTTTGACGAAGGTAATAATATAGGAACGAATTTATGATAATAGAACAGCTGTCAAACTTCAATAAATTGTTTACGGTTTTATTATTTATAATTTGTTTTTAGTTATCATTTTCTAAAACTAAATGGTCGATTCTAATTTAGAATGAAAAACTGTGTGAAGTGGAAATAAATAAATTAAAGGAAAGTTTAAAGAAGGTAGGTTGGTTGAAAGTTTAAAGAAGTACCATTGGTACTTTAAATGGTTTAAAACAGTTGTTAAATTATAAAATATATAATTATCTTATATCTAGATTCTAGAATACCTTTAATGTTCATGTTGATTTCTTTTTTTTTTAAATAGAAACAAACTAGTTTGAAATTGAATGAAATTAGCTTTAACGCAAAAATTAACAATTCATTGGTCACTATATTAATTATTGGCCGTGTTCGATTTTATTGAAACAACTGAAAAATTGTATGCAATTGTTATTGTTTTATCACAAGCGATCCTCCAGATTGAGATGCTGATGATTAGCTAATACAAGTAGGTAAACTTTTAGAACATCGTTGATGAAAGAATTATGGGTTTTATAGCTTTCAGGGTGGTTATTTTGTTGTGTTATCTCACTAGGTGAAATAAAATATTTGACTTTGATCGATTATATTAGATAAATGAAATCATTTAAACATAATTTCTTAATGTTGTTGTTGTAGCGACGTGTTTGGTGCTAATCCTCCGGCTCCATGTCCAGATTACGGAACTCTGCCACTGCCCATGGGCGGTTCCACAAATCTTCCTTCGTCAAGTTGGTTGTATTTATATTTTTAGGACAATTAAATAGGTGGTCTACATCGTGTGGCGTGTCCTCACATGCGGGACATTTGTCAATAATTTCAGGTTCAACTCTGCTCATGTAGTTGTTTAAAATGCGTGACCAACCGGATCTTAGTTGAGCTAGGATGGATCTGGTGCTACGGGGTAGTTGAAACCCTTCGGCAGCAACTTTTGGTGGCTTTCTGTTTAGAACACGATTTGGAATATAGTTCCTTATTGCATTTTCAACCGTTTTGGTGTGGATTGTTTTCAAGCCAGTTCTATATGTAGATTCGTCGATGTTACCAGTAACCTGGCTATCTCTGATATCTTGCAGAAACCATCTTGCTGTCTTCCTTATGTCTCTGGGTGGTTATATCGTAGTTAAGGTGTCATTGCAAGGATGTTGCTCTTTGTGACAGGCCAATAGATATTGTTTGGTTAGCATTTCATTATGTTCACGGACCGGAAATATGTTACTTTCCTCGTGCAAGTAGTCACGGTGGGCCATCAGGTGACATCCGGTTGCGGTTCGCAAAGCAGCATTTTGTGTTGTTTGAAACTTATTCCAGTGAGTGTTGGCAACTTGAGGGGTCCATATGGTTGCAGCATAATTTATAATGGGTCTTCCTATTGTTTTGTAAGTTGCTAAGATCGTGTTTTTATATTTACCCCATGAACTACCCGCTAGTGCTTTCAATTTGTTATTCCTGTTTTTTCAATCTTGAGTTTATTCGTTGTGCATGAGCGTCGAATTTAAGCAGTAGGTCGAATGTTATACCCAACAGTCTCGGATTTTTTACTTTGGGAATAAGTATGTTGTCTATGCAGATGCTTAGTGTTGAATTTACCTCCTTCGTCCATGTGGTGAAAAGTGTAGAAGTGGACTTTTCAGTGGAAAGTTTTAGTGTTCTGGTTTTAAACCAATCATTCAGAATATTAAGGCAGGTGTTCAGGATATTTGTGAGTTGTTGCAGGTTATTTTTGTTGCAAGCACTGTGCAGTCGTCTGCATATGACGTGATAGTTATTCCTTCTGGTGGGGTAGGCAAACTGCTTAGATAGAGATTGAATAATGACGGTGAGAGAACTCCGCCTTGAGGAGCTGCTTGTCTTAGCACTCTCATTTTGGACTTGCTGTTACGGAACTCAACATATGTTTGGCGACCTCTGAGGTAATTGCACAACCAGGGCTTTATTAAACCTGGCAGATTAGTATTGAAGATGTCATCCAATAGAGCAGCGTGCGACACTGTGTCGAATGCTTTTGACAGGTCAAGTGCAACTAAAATTGTTCTAGCGCATGGTTGTTTTTGATTCAGACCGTCACTGATCTGGTTTTGTATTCTGTGTAGCGCGGTGGTTGTACTGTGTGCTCGCCAAAAGCCATGTTGGTGTGTCGCCAAATTACAGGATCTTGTCAGCTGAGGGAGCAGAAGTGCTTCGATGAGTTTTACGACCGATGAAAGAATGGATATTGGTCTGTAGGACTCTCCCTTTTCTTCAGGTTTTGCTGGTTTCAAAATTGGGCTGATTCTGGCCGTTTTCCAGATATTTGGTATCTGTAGAGTATTTAAAGATGTATTAAGTGTAGTAGTGAGGAAGCTCAAACCTTTGGGTCCGATGTGTATGAGCATGATGTCTGAGATGCCGTCGGGTCCAATAGCTTTTGATGGCATAATTTTCCTTATTGCATTCTCCACCTCTTCTTCGGAAAATATAATATCCTCCAAGTTGTCAGTGTTAAGTTTGCGCATGTGTCTCAACACTGATCTGGTCTCTTTCTCGTGTTTACGCTGCTTTTCTGTAAACTGAATGTTAAATTTGTTTGCGCATTTCCTGTGGTTTTCAATGGGGATATCGTCGAAGGAGATCGTGCAATTATTTTGTGGTTGTCGAGGATGAGTTAGGCCCTTATGACCTTCCAAAGACTTTTACTAGTACCCAGGTTTGATCCTCTCACTAACTCTCTCCATTTGTTTCTTTTATGGTTCGTGACCAATTTGTTAATTTGCTTGTTCAGGTCCGGAATTCTGGAGTCGGCTGGATCTGCTTTACGGATGTCATCTCTTTTATTAGAAAGCACACACGCTTCATGTGGAAAGTTTAGTTTTATTTTTTGGATTCTGCCAGCTGGTATGTAGCGAGCCTTTGCCTTATTAAAAATTTCTCTGAATTGTTTTTCCCCAGAGAGGGCGTCAAGTGGTAAAAATTGCTTACTGAATTCAATTTCGGTAAAATTTGTAAAGTTTTCCCAGTCAGCTTTGTTAAAATTTATGTATGTCTTCTTTTCGGAATTTATTTGATTTATGGAACGGCTTAAGGTGATTGATCGGCACGTGGTCTGATCCCAATGCAATATCAGTTCTCCATTCTGCAACTGGCATTAGTGACATACTGGCAAGGAAGATATCTGGAGAAGAGTATGAGTTGTTTGTTACCCTTGTCGGTTGTGGTTTGTTTAGGACTCCAAAATTGGAGCCGTAAATTTGATCAGCAATGCTTTCACATCGTGGATCAGTGTTTAGATGTGAGTGCCATAGATCATGGTGCGCGTTCACATCTCTGAGAATTAGACAGTCTTTAGTATAAAATAGGTGCCCTATGGACGGTTCATAACCTGTATCACAGCTGCTTATGGGTGGTATATAAATATTGACTAGTACTATCTCCGTGTTTCCGGATTTTATTATGATACCCAATGGTTCTAGGTGATTATCGGGTCCCGGTACTGCTGGTAGTGTGGTTGTACGGAAGATAACGTTTTTGTGAATGATAAATTCAAGGCCATCAGCTTTGTCCTTCCCTCTATCCAGCCTTATAATTCTATAATCACAGTAATTATCACTAATTTTAGATCTAGCATTTAGTTTGGTTTGTTGTAGATCCGCGACTAGGATATCATTATTGCACGTATAGTTTATTATGTCATCAATTTTATTTGTGAGACCATTGCAATTTAATTGCATTACTTTCACATCGCTTGGGGTTTCCGGATGTGTGTCCATTCGCATTGTGTTCTGGTGCGAGATCTTGCTTGACTGTTGGCCTGATGTCTGTCAACATGGCGCTATATAGTTTTTGGTCCATTGCTTATGTGTGGCAAGACCTGAGCAGTTCTTGAGATGATACCATTCCTTACAACTGTTACACTGTACGGATGTAGTTTTTGCCCTTAAAATATTTACATATTGTACAGTGCCATGTTTTAGTTGGTCCAGGGTTTCTTTCAATACCAGCCATGATCCAAAAAAAAGGAGCGACGGAGTTGCACCTTTCGTCGAAATTGTTGTGATGGTCCTTGGTCGGAACTGCGTTCCGAGTACTTCTGGAAGCCATTGATAAGCATAATCCAAGTCGTTTACCATTTCTTTCAAATTGTGAGATATTATCCTTAATATCGCTTGCTGTACGTCCGAGAAGCGCAATATCGTCTGCATAGTCAAGAATTTGACTTAATTTGCTAAATATTAGGGTTTGTGTCTCGATTCAGCTTTATCGGCTCTACAATTTAATCCCAGAGAAACAGTTCTCTGGTATACCAATTGGAATATGATGACCAAATATAGGTTGTCGTAGATGATACTATCATATGCTTGCTTGCAATCAACGTAGAGCTGGTGAATGCTACTGTGGTACTACCAACATTTTCCCAAAATCGCCCCTAAGGTAAAATTTTTTTTTTATATAAAAAGTGTTGTGTTATAGGGTTTACAATATGTATCACAACCACACATAAACACCTTTAAAGACGCAGGTCCCACAACAACTTGCGCTTTAAGATGTTGATGAACGTTTTTTTTTAAACCTCTGCGGATTGAAACCACCTGAGACTATGGATTCCGGCAAACTATTGCATTTGAATGCAGTTCGGACAAAGAGGACTTTTTGGGATCTGCCAGTATGACAGCGCGGGATCTCAACTGTTTGACTGGTTGCGCTAGCCGATTGCCGAGTGAGACGGGGGTAAGAGTAAGTTTGAGGCATGATGCTGCCGATTTCATCTGAGCACTGTTGATGACGATATTTGTAAAAAACAACGAGGCCAGCAACCCGTGCGATGATGTTGTAGGGAATCAAGTTTTGATGTTAAATCTCGATCACCCACAATTCGTATAGCCCGATTTTGAACAGAGTCCAAGAGGGCCAAGATGGAAACAGAAGCAGCACCCCAAACTTGACAACAGTTCTCCATACAGGGACGAATATAGGACTTATAAACATAGAGCAATTGGTATGGAGTGAAAAATTTTTTGCATCTAGTTAGGAGGCCGAAACGATCTGTGGTTGAACGTTTGGGACGCAAACCACACTGATAGTCATCGATGATAGTTTGCGACCTAGGTCTTAAAAGGGGTTTTTGTCGTTTTGCACATATTGTAATCTATCTCTATTCCCTTTATTTACTAAAATTATTCATCATGTTTCGCCAAGTACCAGCGGTAAAATTTATCGAATTTACCTATTCCACAACTTTAAATCCAACTTTGGTATAAAGAATTTCAGATCGATGTTTCGATAGACTCTATTTACAACAAATTAAGATTCTTATTTTTCTTACATCAATATTTTTGTGTAGTATTGCCTTGGTACGTTGGATTGTAAAGAAAACACATTATGGTGATTAATATTATGGTTTAACCTTACCATATCAGTTACAAAGAAATTGTAGCGTGTCGTATAAAAAATTATATAATTTAAACATAAAATGTATGCGCTCTATTACAAATGCCCATCCATCAAGGCCTCATAGATTTCTTTATACAAGATATTATGTCTTAAATACATATTTATAAATTTTTTTATAGAAGGTTGGCGAGGATTTTGAAATGATGGAGGGATCAGTAGTCCTAGATGGTGTGAAAGATACTGACATCAACTCCAACCCAGAAGAAAAAAATCTTGACACATCAAATGACAAACAAATTATCCAGGTAATTTAAAGAAGTTAGTTATAAATGATAAACAACATCTCGTCCCTCCGGTTTTTTCAAATTTTTATTTTAAAATAAAAATGATATATTTCAAATATAGAGCGATTTTTCTGTTCCGGTGTCTACCGCAATGGCGCTGCAAAAGGGGGATAAGAGAAAAAATCACAAAAAATTTATATGGGATTCCATACAAAACACAATTTGTATAATTTTAAAAGTTATCTATGAAATTTCTCATATTACCACAATTGAACAATTTTAATTTGCTTATGAAGTATTATTGACTATATATTAAGCGTAATATATAAAATATTATCCTTAAGTCGCTCAAAAACGAAGCATAAAAATAGCCAAAATTTCCCATACAAACTTGTATGAAAAATTTAACTTATTTTTGTATTTGTTTTACGGACAGAAGAAAATAAAATATTTTATATATTATGCTTAATAAAATAGTCACTAATAGTTCATAAACAAATTTAAATTATTTAATTGTAGTAAAATGAGAAATTTCATAGATAATTTTTAAAATTATTCATGTTGTGTTTTGTATGAAATCCCATATAAATTTTTTTGAATTTATCCTCTTATCCCCCATTTGTAGCGCCATTGCGGCAAACACCGGAACAGAAAAATGGCTCCGTAAAAAAAATTCTATAACAAATGCCGAACTATAGAGGCGTCATAGTATTCGTTATATTAGATGTTATGTTTTAAATACATTTTTTTTGAATTTTTTGTAGGATGCTGGCGATGACCTTGAAATCATGGAGGTACCAGTAGTCCTAGATCGTGTGAAAGATATTAACCCCAACACGCAAGAAGAAACTCTTGAAACATCAAATAACAAACAAATTATGGAGGTAATTTTATAAATTTATGTACAAATAATAATCATAATTCTAATTGACCGTATACTAGAAATAGTCCAAAATTTTATTTTGATCAAGAAAAATTCTGTCACGTTCTTCTACCTTCCTTCGAATTGATCTAACTTTCAATTCAGTATAGGCGGTTCACCAGGTTTCATTAATAATCCACCACTCTTAATGTTTGACAACACATGCAAAATATATTCTTGAACTAGAATATTCCTCCAATAGCTTCAGAAACTCCAACGGTAGAAACTCGTAGCAATTTGCAATCGTAGAAATTTGCAGTATTAAAAAGCGGCCTAAAATAAAACAAAATATTCCTATTCAATAACACTTGAAAATTTATTCATGAAAATTATATTTCATTTAAGTAGAATTTGTATGATTTTATGATTGCGATACAACGGTTTGTTTACAATTAACTCTCTCTCTATTAACACTATCGAGATTCAACTTAAGCTGTAAACACAATCGTAGTCTAATTTAAACTATTTACACTATCGCAGTCCAATATAAACTATCCTTTGAACTTTAATGCCTTAAATAGAATATTAATTTCAATCGAGAATGTTCCAGGTAAATCCAAAATTACAAAAAAAACTCAAGAAATTCTGAGAATAATCGATATCATTCTTATTTTGTATTTATTTTATTGTTGTTGTTCGACCTTTCTTCTTGGAACCAATATAACATGTTGAAATGATGACAGTGATGTAAATTATTTAGTTTTGTTATTAAAATATTGTATAAAAATTGTTTTTATTGAATTGAGGTTGAAAACAATTTTGTTTTGTATTTCGTTGCGATTATATATATATAAGTCTATTTAATCTCAAATGTTGATTCCATAAACAGCTTCGTTTTCGGTCAAAATAACACTGATCTCTCTCCGGCGTTTACTTGGATGTCATGAAGGGATTTTGCCGTTTTTACAATCAGTTTCCATTAATCTTTTTCCATGACTAGTTGACGATGATGGCTCCTTCAAAAATTAGCCAATCATGATCACTTAGGCTAACGGTGATTTGACGACACGGTCAATCGGTACTGCAGCTCCAGCGATCATCAATGGTCGTACTCAGGATCGAGAAATTAAATTACAAGTGCAGATGACTATAGCTGATGTATAAAATTACAGATATTGATGTATAAAATTACAGATATGGATGATTGCTGTTCTTGATCAATTTTTCGTTAGCGTCATCGCCGGAAGAACAAAAACCGCCATATATAAAAAACCACCGACACACCCTTTTCTTTGTTATAGGATGGTTCGAGAATTAAATGCGTCGACAGAGATTTCCGGAATAAAAAAACCAGATTATCCAACAAATTTAAATTTTAATTCCAATAAATAACATTTGTTTAAACCAGAGTTCAATAATTAGCTTCTTAATTATCTTTAAATTTTAATTAATTAATATTACACTGCATCTACTATAACCAAACTAAACTTATAATTAAATCACAGATGAATCTTTTCACAAAGAAAATTGATATCACACCAATAAAAATGAATTAAGTAATTACAAACATATTCATAATTTTTATAGATTATTTTTGGTTTTCTTTTGTTAGGGTAGATGCAGTACCTACAATTATAAAAAAGTTTTTGGCTAATTATCATAAATTTAGCTAAGGACATCACCACTTATATCACAAACATATAATATATATTTTTGTTGTTATAATTTCTGATTTTTTTTCTATCATTAATTTGCTAATTAAATCACAATTAAACTATTTGCATTTAATAAAAACAAATCTCATATTTTGTAACTTTTTTACAACACAAAACAAAAACCAAACATATGTTCTTGACGGCTGTCAAACAACAAAAACAAATTAATTCCCGTAGAATTAATAGACGAAGAGAGTTTTATGTGGCAGAAAACACATCACAAACATATAAACTTGTTCTAAATTTTTCTAGCAAATTGAACTAAACGCGTAGTAAATTTTGGGGTTTATTTTTAATTAACTAACGCGACACAAACAAATATATTTTTTTTTCATTTTTATGTTTATGTTTTAGATTACACGTCACAAACATATAAACTTGTTCTAAATTTTTCTAGCAAATTGAACTAACTAAAAAAAATTTGAAGTAATCAAAGTAGTTATCACTAAATTAATTCTAATTAAAAAATTTCTACTTAATTTAACCTTAAATTAAATACAAAAAACGTGAATTCAATAAAGAAACCCATTTTATTGATATTCACGAGAGAATGTTCAAAATGCACAAGAGAGTTTACATGCGTAGTAAATTTTTGGGTTTTTTTAATTAACTAACGCGACACAAACAAATATATTTTTTTTTTCATTTTTATGTTTATGTTTTAGATTACACGTCACAAACATATAAACTTGTTCTAAATTTTTCTAGCAAATTGAACTAACTAAAAAAAATTTGAACTAATTGAACTAGTTATCACTAAATTGATTCTAATTAAAAAATTTCTACTTAATTTAACCTTAAATTAGATACCAAAACGTGAATTCAATAAAAGAAAACCATTTTTATCGATATTCTTGAGAGAATTTTCAAAATGCACAAGAGACCGAAGCTAGCTATCGCGTTCTATTTATAATCAGTTAACGCCGTTTCTTTGTTTATTCCCCAATAACGAATCGATAAAGTAGTTTCTTGGGCATTTTTATTTCCTTTTCGTTAATTATTGTAGCCATAAAAAAAATTGGTACAATTAACTGGTGTTAAAAATTGGAAAAGAATTTAAAACAAAAATGATTACAAAATGATTTTAAGAAATTATATTCAACAAAAAGGAAATGAGAAACAACCTTAAAAGTTCATGACAGTACAGCAAACGATTATATTCCAATTCAAAGACATTGCACACTGTTTTATGACAAATTTTTAAACAGGAAGAAGATTATGAATTGAATATAAGAAATTATGTTTGACAAAAAAAACGAGAATAACTACCAAAGTTTCTGCTTTTGCGTATTCAATACGTGTGGACAAGCAGGGCGAGTCCCAATTATAAAGATGGATTACTAGCCTTATTCAATTACGAAATCGAATCCTTCGTAACAAAACACCTTTAAAGACGCAGGTCCCACAACAACTTGCGCTTTAAGATGTTGATGAATGTTTTTTTAAACCTCTGCGGATTGAAACCACCTGAGACTATGGATTCCGGCAAACTATTGCATTTGAATGCAGTTCGGACAAAGAGGACTTTCTGTGATCTGCCAGTATGACAGCGCGGGATCTCGACTGTTTGACTGGTTGCGCTAGCCGATTGCCAAGTGAGACGGGGGTAAGAGTAAGTTTGAGGCCTGATGCTGCCGATTTCGTCTGAGCACTGATCACGATATTTGTAAAAAATAACGAGGCCAGCAACTGTGCGATGATGTTGTAGGGAATCAAGTTTTGATGTTAAATCTCGATCACCCACAATTCGTATAGCCCGATTTTGAACAGAGTCCAAGAGGGCCAAGATGGAAACAGAAGCAGCACCCCAAACTTGAAAACAGTACTCCATACAGAGACGAATATAGGACTTATAAACATGGAGCAATTTTTTGCATCTATTTAGGAGGCCGAAATGATCTGTGGTTGAACGTTTGGGACGCAAACCACACTGATAGTCATCCATGATAAATTTTGCGACCAAGGTCTTAAAATGGGTTTTTGTCGTTTTGCACATATTGTAATCTATCTCTATTCCCTTTATTTACTAAAAGTATTCATAATGTTTCGCCAAGTACCAGCGGTAAAATCTATCGAATTTACCTATTCCACAACTTTAAAATTAAATCCAACTTTGGTATAAAGAATTTCAGATCGATGTGTCGATAGACTCCATTTACAACAAATTAATATTCTTATTTTTCTTACATCAATATTTTTGTGTAGTATTGCCTTGGTACGTTGGATTGTAAAGAAAACACATTTCATTTAGGTATTGTTGTTATGGTGATTAATATTATGGTTTAACCTTACCATATCAGTTAAAAAAGAAATTGTAGCGTGGCGTATAAAAAATGATATAATTTAAACATAAAATGTATGCTCTATTACAAATGCCCATCTATCAAGGCATCATAGATTGCTTTATACAAGATATTATGTCTTAAATACATATTTATAAATTTTTTATAGAAAGTTGGCGAGGATTTTGAAATGATGGAGGGACCAGTAGTCCTAGATGGTGTGAAAGATACTGATATCAACTCCAACCCACAAGAAAAAAATCTTGACACATCAAATGACAAACAAATTATCCAGGTAATTTAAAGAAGTTAGTTACAAATGATAGACAACATCTCGTCCCTCCGGTTTTTTCAAATTTTTATTTTAAAATAAAAATGATATATTTTAAATATAGAGCGATTTTTCTGTTCCGGTGTCTACCGTAATGGCGCTGCAAAAGGGGGATAAGAGAAAAAATCACAAAAAAATTATATGGGATTCCATACAAAACACAATTTGAATAATTTTAAAAGTTATCTATGAAATTTCTCATATTACCACAATTGAACAATTTTAATTTGCTTATGAAGTATTATTGACTATATTAAGGGTAATATATAAAATATTATCCTTAAGTCGCTCAAAAACGAAGCATAAAAATAGCCAAAATTTCCCATACAAACTTGTATGAAAAATTTAACTTATTTTTGTATTTGTTTTACGGACAGAAGAAAATAAAATATCTTATATATTATGCTTAATAAAATAGTCAGTAATAGTTCATAAACAAATTTAAATTATTTAATTGTAGTAAAATGAGAAATTTCATAGATAATTTTTAAAATTATTCAAGTTGTGTTTTGTATGAAATCCCATATACATTTTTTTGAATTTATCCTCTTATCCCGTATTTGTAGCGCCATTGCGGCAAACACCGGAACAGAAAAATGGCTCTATAAAAAAAATTCTATCACAAATGTTGAACTATAGAGGCGTCATAGTATTCGTTATATTACATGTTATGTTTTAAATACAATTTTTTAATTTTTTTGTAGGAGGCTGGCGATGACCTTGAAATCATGGAGGTACCAGTAGTCCTAGATCGTGTGAAAGATATTAACCCCAACACGCAAGAAGAAAATCTTGAAACATCAAATAACAAACAAATTATGGAGGTAATTTTATAAATTTATGTACAAATAATAATCATAATTCTAATTGACCGTATACTAGAAAGAAATAGTCCAACATTTTATTTTGATCAAGAAAAATTCTGTCACGTTCTTCTACCTTCCTTCGAATTGATCTAACTTGCAATTCAGTAGAGGCGGTTCACCAGGTTTCATTAAGAATCCACCACTCTTAATGTTTGACAACACATGCAAAAAATATTCTTGAACTAGAATATTCCTCCAATAGCTTCAGAAACTCCAACGGTAGAAACTCGTAGCAATTTGCAATCGTAGAAATTTGCAGTATTAAAAAGCGGCCTAAAATAAAACAAAATATTCCTATTCAATAACACTTGAAAATTTATTCATGAAAATTATATTTCATTTAAGTAGAATTTGAAGGATTTCATGATTGCGATACAACGGTTTGTTTACAATTAACTCTCTTTCTCTATTAACACTATCGAGATTCAACTTAAGCTGTAAACACAATCGTAGTCTAATTTAAACTATTTATACTATCGCAGTCCAATTTAAACTATCCTTTGAACTTTAATGCCTTAAATAGAATATTAATTTCAATCGAGAATGTTCCAGGTAAATCCAAAATTACAAAAAAAACTCAAGAAATTCTGAGAATAATCGATATCATTCTTATTTTGTATTTATTTTATTGTTGTTGTTCGACCTTTCTTCTTGGAACCGATATAACATGTTGAAATGATGACAGTGATGTAAATTATTTAGTTTGGTTATTAAAATATTGTATGAAAATTGTTTTTATTGAATTGAGATTGAAAACACTTTTGTTTTGTATTGCGTTGCGATTATATATATAAGTCTATTTAATCTCAAATGTTGATTCCATAAACAGCTTCGTTTTCGGTCAAAATAACACTGATCTCTCTCCGGCGTTTACATGGATGTCATGAAGAGATTTTGCCGTTTTTACAATCAGTTTCCATTATTCTTTTTCCATGACTAGTTGACGATGATGGCTCCTTCAAAAATTAGCCAATCATGATCACTTAGGCTAACGGTGATTTGACGACACGTTCAATCGGTACTGCAGCTCCAGCGATCATCAATGGTCGTACTCAGGATCGAGAAATTAAATTGCAAGTGCAGATGACTATAGCTGATGTATAAAATTACAGATATTGATGTATAAAATTACAGATATAGATGATTGCTGTTCTTGATCAATTTTTCGTTAGCGTCATCGCCGGAAGACCAAAAACCGCCATATATAACAAAAAATCGACACACCCTTTTCTTTGTTATAGGATGGTTCGAGAATTAAATGTGTCGACAGAGATTTCTGGAATAAAAAGAGCAGATTATCCAACAAATTTAAATTTTACTTCCAATAAATAACATTTGTTTAAACCAGAGTTCAATAATTAGCTTCTTAATTATCTTTAAATTTTAATTAATTAATATTACACTGATTCTACTATAACCAAACTAAACTTATAATTAAATCACAGATGAATCTTTTCATAAAGAAAATTGATATCACACCAATAAAAATGAATTAAGTAATTACAAACATATTCATAATTTTTATAGATTATTTTTGGTTTTCTTTTGTTAGGTTATTTATTTATTTATTTATTTTTTATTTATCAAATTGACAATTTATACAATATTCGTCTAAATAAATAATTATAATAATAAATACCTAAGTTACTAAAATTAAATGAAAACATTACAGAGGATCTTTTGAATTACAAAGCTAATAAAATTTGATATAATATTTAAAATTTGACTATGGTTCTATTTTATCTTTGATATAATAACACAGCAACCTTAAAAACTCTGTTATTGATAAAGCTTGGATATCACAGTTCCTGTAAAAGTCTTGCAATTTATTATATTCTTTTAGCCTTTTATGATATAATGACTGTTGTGAGCAAGATTTTGTGAAGGCTGGTAATCTGTAGTGGGTATTCCTAGCTATGTACGTCTCTGTTTGTAATTAAAAATCGTTTCAGGTATTGCGGTAAATCGCCTTTAATCATTTGAAAAATAAGTTTTAGGGTATTGAAAAATATTCTTTGTTTAACCGACTGCCAGTTTAGTTCATCAAGCATATCTATAATATGACATCTTTGATCTGCTCTTAATATTTTTTTTTTTTTTTTTTTTTTTTTCCTTTATCTCCATTTAGGAGCATAGGGCGTCTACTAGACTGGACCATCTAACTCTGTTGGGGGCAATCGCTTTCAGTTCACCCCATGTCTTGCCAATTTGTTTTGCTTCAGCTAGCACCGTTTTCTTCCATGTCATGGGTGGTCTTCCAACTCTCCTTTTACCTTGTGGATTCCACTCTAGGGACATCCTTGTTATATCTTCGACTGATTTTCTCAGTGTATGTCCTATCCATCTCCATTTTCTTTGTTTTATCTCGGTCTCAATGTCTAGCTGCTCTGTCTGCCGTAGAAGCTCCTGGTTACTGATGGTGTTTGGCCAGAAGCATTTGATCAGTCTTCTCAGGCATTTGTTCACAAACACCTGTAGTTTATTTGTGATCTTTCTTGTTTGTTTCCACGTTTCACACCCATACAGCAGTACTGACTTGACACATGCATTGAACATTCGTAGCTTTGTCTTTCTTGACAGGACGGATGCATTCCAGATCTTGTGAAGCATATTGAACGTATTTCTGGCTTTGTTAATACGCTGACTGATATCTTCTTCAGTCCCGCCTGTTTTTGCTACAGTACAACCAAGGTACACAAATTTGTCAACTTCGTCCACTTGTGTATTGTTGATGGTAATTGGTGTTATCGTTTTGGTGTTCAATCTCATAGCCTTTGTTTTTCTGATATTAATGTTGAGACCGACTTCATGTGCAAGGGTTGATAGCTTCTGTATTTTCTGCTGCATGTCCGTATGTGTGTGTGTAAGTAGACAGATGTCATCTGCGTAGTCTAGATCATTGAGCCGTCTTGTTGTATTCCATTGGATTCCATTTGGACTTGCATCATCGAGCTTTCTCATGATACTATCTAGTACTATTAGGAATAGTAGCGGGGATAGTACACAGCCTTGTCTCACTCCTCGGTGGTTGTAGTATTCATCACTTTGCTGTCCTTTGTATTGTATTCTGTTTGCAGCATCCCGGTACATTTCTTTGATTAGATCAACTATTTTCTTCGGGATGCCCATTTCACAAAGTGTCTTCCATATCGCGCTCCTGTTGATTGAGTCGAAGGCGCGTTCGAAGTCCACGAAGAGGAGATACAATGGTGAATTCCATTCATTTGATTGCTCAATGATGATACGGATTGTGTTGATATGATCGGTACAGCTTCTTCCTGGTCTAAAGCCGGCTTGTTCATTTCTTAGTTTCATGTTAATTGATGGAGATATTCTTTCGAGAATGATCGTTGCTAGTATTTTCATTATTGTGTTGAGCAGAGATATACCTCTCCAATTTTTGCATTCTCTTAGATCACCTTTCTTTGGGATTGTTATGGTTAAACCTTCTTTCCATTTGGTTGGTATTTTACCTTCGTTCCATACATCAGCTAATAGTGGTGTTAGAGCTTCTGCTGTTGTGTTTACATCTGCTTTGAGTAATTCTGCTGATATATTATCTGTACCAGCAGATTTGTTATTCTTGAGTTTCTGTATGGCATCTCTAACTTCCCGTTCCGTTGGTGGATGGGTGCTGATGGTTTCGTTATAGTTGTCATCCGGAGACTGCAAGTTATTTTCATGTTGGTGGCAGATGTCTTCGAAGTATTCTTTCCATCTATTTAGCTGTTGTTCATGAGTTGTGAGGGTTTGACCAGATTCATCCTTTATTGGTGGAGTGTTTGTATATTTGTTGGTGACCTTTCTCACGCATTTGTGTAGAGTGCGTATATTTCTATTAGCTGCTGCTGTTTCCGCAGTCTTGAGAATGCTTTCTGTATATCTTCTGCGATCATTCCTTGCCATCTTTTTAACTTGTTTTGCTGTACTTTCATATTTGTTGCGGATCTCGGTTGTGTTCTGGTGACACAACTGCAACTTGAGCTGTCGACGCTCTTCAATTTTCTTCCAGGTATCATCGCTAATCCATGGTTTCCGTGATTTGTCTTGGTATCCAAGCACATCTGTAGCAGTTTTGACGTAAGCTTCTTTAACTTGTTCCCATTTTTCATCAATGCTGGTGGTTTCGTTGTTTGGTAGATTGAGCTGGAGCGACTCTTTGAAGATGTTATTTGTATTTTTGTCGCTCAATCTATTGATGTTAAATTTCCTCTTACATGACTTGTTGTTTTGTTTTACAGCGGCTGGTTTGATTTTGAATGTTGCAACTACCAGTTGATGGTCGCTGTGTATGTCTGCTCCTCGTTTTGCTCTGACGTCTTGTAGTGAGGATAGAAACTTCTTATTCACCAGTACGTGATCAATTTGATTCTTGGTTCTTCCATTTGGTGATGTCCAAGTGTATTTGTGTATGTTCTTGTGTGGGAACTTGCTGCCTCCGCTCTTAATATTACTCGCATATATTTGTTCTGGATTTTTTGGATTCTTTCTATTTGAGTATTGTTCATAATAAATAATATCGACGAACAATAATCAATATGTGGCGATACAAGCGACTTATAATAAATCTCTTTACTATCTCTTGGAAGTTTATTCTTAATTCTTTTAAATAATCCTAATTTTTTGTTCATTTTTTTGGTTATGTATTCAACATGTGCATCGAAGTTTAGTTGATCATCTATTACGACACCAAGATATTTGTATTCTTTTACTCTTTCTATTTTACAACCGGTTATATTAATATTTTGGTTCAAATCTATATTTTTCCTCAATGTTGTTACCATATATTTTGTTTTACTTAAATTTAATGAGAGTTTGTGATGTTTTAACCATTGATCAATTCGCTCAAGATCTTGGTTTAGTTTGACCACTGCTTCGTCTATATTATTGGCAGCTATAGTTAGCAAAGTATCATCTGCGAACATGTCATTTCCAACAATATCATTTATATAAATTGCAAAAAGAGTTGGTCCCAACACGGATCCTTGTGGTACACCCAGGTTATTTGGTACACATTCAGAAACAAAATCATTAATTTTAAAACACTGTTTTCTGTTGGAAAGATAATCAATAAACCATTTCAACTCTACCCCTGTTATTCCGTATTTAATAAGTTTTTGCACCAATATTTTCCTATCAATTGTTTCAAAGGCCCTTCTGAAGTCTAGAAAGACGGTAATTATTACATCTTCATCTTCAATACCTCTTTTCCAGTTACATAACATTAAATTTAGAGCGGTCTCACAGGAGTGTTTTGAGCGAAACCCAGATTGCTCTTCAACCATTATACTATTTTCATTTAAGTAGTTCACAAGTTCCTTCTTGACTATTCGTTCCATTACTTTTTCGTATACAGGCATCATGTTTATAGGACGTAAATCTTCAGGGATAAGCGGTGTTTGTCGTTTTGGTATAGGGACTACTGTAGATATTTTCCAATCTGTTGGTATTTTTCCTTCTCGAAATGAATCATTTATTATATTCACAAAAGCTAGAGCGAATAATTCATTTTGTAATGCATCAAGTAATATGCGTTTATTGATACCATCTGTTCCTGAAGTTGACTTTAGATTTTCGCAGGTTTTTTAATTAAACCCAAATCTACACTTTTAAATTGAAATTTATAGTTTGGGTCAATTGCGTTAAAGTTAACATAGGATGGCATTGGTACATTTGGAATACTCTCATTTATGTCTATAACGCTTTTAACAAATGCATGATTTAGTTTTTCTGCAAGTTGTTGACTTTCATACATAACACACCCATCTATATTTATAGTTGCGATTCCTTGGTTTTTACACTATAAAATGATTTTATTATTTTCCAGAGTCCTTGGGGATTATTTTTACTATCCGTAATTTGTTTTTGAACATATTTTGCATTTTCATCTCTTAAAGTTTGTTTGTACAAATTTCTTGATACACGGTATAATTCCCAGTTTTCATCTAAGTTCACAATTTTTGCTTTTTTATAACATTCATTTTTTTTATTTTTCAGTACTCTTAAATTATAGTTAAACCACGGTGTATCGTTACGTACTGTCATTGGAACTTTTGTAAGCAAGGTTGGCAAATATCATGATATTTATATAAATATCAAAATATCCGATATATATCAGATATATATCCGATATATATCATGTTCTGATATTTATTTTTGAATAAGTTGTTTATCTTAAATATTATTCAATATATGGCCCTTTGCAGACTTGTATGCAGTGCAGCGCATCACTTTCTCGTTTCTTACCTCTTTGCCTATAAACTAAATTCAAAAATGGCAACTCCAATTAAGTTTATCGGCAATTTATCAAGCTTATTCGTCTATATCTTCAATTGCACAAGTCCAATTGATGAATACGCTTCCTTGCTTTGCTTTGTCTTGTTTATTTGGTCAAATTGCATCATCAATACCTATGCAATATTGTACAACTGGTCCAGTAATGGTCCATTGCTGGCGATCAGCAACGGTAGAGTTCTTGCAACTTTAACTGGACCATAAACATCATGTAACTTTATGATGGTCCATACAAAGTTATACAACTGGTCCAGTAATGGTCAATTACTGCCGACCAGTAATTCAACAATGACCAGGTACTGGCAACCATGACTCATAGTACTAGCAACTATGACTCGATCATTAACATAATTTTACTTGTTGATAACTTCGGATAATAAATGACTGGCATTTATTTACCAGAGAGAGCAATGGTCCATACAAGGTTGTAAAACTGGCCCAGTAACAGCCCAATAATGATGATCAGTATTGCAGCAATGACAGCAATAAAACTTCTTATACCAATTTTAACTTTGCATATTATTAGTCTTTCAGCATAGATGCGATAATTAAACTATAGGTGAAATTTTTCAATTATATATTTCTAAAATGGATAACACTCTAGTGTATTTTACCCAAATGACAAAGATCGGCCAATATATGGTCCAGTTCTGGCTCAATAACAATAGCCAATTGATGTTAACCATTAACGTGCCATTACTTAGCCATTTAAAGTAAACTGAACTGGTTATTTTCTATAAACCGTAGATCGGGTGATTCATGGTTCCAGCAATGGCCCAATAACAATAGCCATGTATTGTTTACCATTCATGAGCGAGTGCTTGACCATTCAAAGGTAACTAAATACTGGCTATTTTCTGTTAACCATAGATCAGCCGATGAATGGTTCTAGTACAGGCCCAATAACAAAAGTCAAGTCCTGTTAACTATTAATGGACTAGTGCTTGGTCGTATTTCAAATTATTTAATACCCTGCTTGGGTAGTCATTCCATTCCACCACACCATTAGTGGTGTATTTCTGAACTAAGAATGAAATACATATTGTGGAAATAGTGTAGATTCAGTTAAAAGCGTCATTACAAATGGAATGAAGACTGAAATAATTATATTTAAATAAGGAAATATATGCTTCTTCTCTTTGGTAGTTGTTGTAACGTTTACTTACCTAAAAATCGATGGTCAAGCATAAATTAGCTAGGTGATGACTGATGAGGTGGATTTAAAGCCATGTCTCTTCTTCGATAAAGTTTCTTAACTTCTAAAGGTTGCTCTAGTTTAAAATCGACTTCCAGTTTTCCAATCAGGGTTTGCCGGACTCTGAAATACGGCCAAGCAAAGGGCCCATCAATGGTAAACAGTACTTTGCTATTGTTATTGGGCCAGTACTAGAACCATTCTTCGGTCGATCTATGGTTTACAGAATAGAGCCAGTATATAGTTACCTTTGAATGGCCAAATAATGGTAAACAATGCTTGGCTATTGTTATTGGGCCACTACTGGAACCATAAATCGGCCGATATACGGTTTATAGAAAATAACCAGTACACTTTAGTTTAAATGACCAAGCAATGGCTCGTTAATGGCTAACATTAATTGGCTATTGTTATTAGGGCAGTACTGCAGACATGAATTGGCCGATCTATGTCAGTTGGTTAAAATTCACTGGACTAAAATCCATTTGAGAAATACATATTTGAAAAATTTTCATCTATAGTTTACTATTTGCTTCTCAACTGAAAGACTATAATAATATTGAGAAGGTTGGTATAAGTTTTATATTGTTTTTCATTAGACATTTTTATTTTATTTTAAATTCAAATCAAATACAAATTGTATTTAATTTATTTAAATTTGCCCGTACGATAATATTTTATGATCTTTAATGGTCCAGTCACGCCGGCCAGTACTCGGTCGTTGTTGCAATGCTGGTCGTCATTATTGGTCCGTTACTGGGCCAACTATTCAACCTTGTATGGGCCATTGCTGTTTTTTTTTTCTCTGGCCTATGAATGGTAGCCATTTATTGTCCGAAGTCATCATCCAGTAAAATTATGTTAATGGCCAAGTCATGGTTACCAGTACTCGGCCATTGCTGCGTTACTGGTTGCCATTAATGGACCATTACTTTACCAGTTGTACAACCTTGTATGGGTTATGCCTAATTTTAACTACAACGGCAATAGTCGTTTTATCTCTTTGAGTTCTGTCTAAAGCGACTGCTATTGTCTTTAGATAACAAAGCATATGTTTAGCATTCAATACAATGTTTGTCATAAGATTAGTTTTGTCAGAATCTATGTCAGCTTTATGGTCTTGACATAGCTGAACCAGGCTACCTCGATTTGGCATGCGTTTTGCAAGCAGTGGTGCGACTGTTAACAGTTTTTCCAACTTTAAGGTAGAAATATTTAATTATTTATTTTTTTTAAAATATTATGATATATATCAGGGAATAAATATCATGATATATATCAATGATATATATCGGATATATATCATTGATTTATATCATGCCAACCTTGTTTGTAAGTAGTTCGTTTACTCATGTTCTCAAATAACTGATCAAATCGTTGGGTTGATAATCATTCCAGTTTATATCATTCAGTAGGCAATTCAATTTTTGACTAGTATATTTTTTCCAGCTAAAATAGGTACTAACCTGCTTATCAATTTCAATGCATTTCTTTTTATCAAAATCCATACCTAACATATGATGGTCACTAATTTGGTAATCATCTATTACATTGCATCTTACTTTTGTGGAATTAGTTAAAACTAGATCAATTAAACTTTTGCTATGACTCGTAACTCTTGTATACTGTTTTACTATTTGCACTAGATTATTATCTTGTATTAACTGGCTTATTTTTTTACTATAATAGTCCACCTTTCTAATATTTATGTTAAAATCACTACAATTACATTTGTTTTATTTAAGTCGACAATATTCTCACACCATTCATCTAAATTTTTTAGAAACACTGAATTGGATATTTCAAATGACTTATATAAGACGCCAAATATTCCATTTACATGAAATCCTTTAATTATTTGAATTGCCAGGAACCATATTCTATCCTTATTAAAATTAGACAAAACTTTAAAATGAATATTTTTCTTTATATAAATGACCACCCCTCCAGTATGCCGGCTATCTGAATCGCATCGGATTATTTTATAGTTTTCGATAGAAAACTCGGAGTCATACATTAAGCTTATAGTTCTTGTTTCCCTTAAAAACACCATTGCAGGTTTATGTTCTAAAACAATATTTTGCAGTTCCAAGAAATTTGATGGCAAACTTTGGATGTTAGTGTACAGTATTTCAATTTTAGATGATTGCTACTTATAGCTAATTTTACTCTTGAGTGACATAATTTTTCTTTTGTAAATTATGCACTCTGGATTTCAAACACAATGATTAATGTCAAGGTTGAGATTAAATTTTTCGTTGGCTATATTACAATTCATACACTTTTCTTCTTGGTTATTGCAATCTTTATATTTATGAGCTCCTGCACATTTGGGACAGTTTTGATCTTTATTGCATTCAGTAGCCTTATGTGCATACCCATTGCATTCGTAACACCTTCTAATATCGAAATGTTCCATAACTCTACATCTCTTAAATCTTATATTTAGTTTTTCCGCTTCCATTATTTTACGAAAAGTATCAGGATCGACTTTTAAAATTATATCATATTTAGTCGTATTTCTTCTCTTAAGTATGGTGATCAACTTTATGTTACTTTCAACTAAATATTGATTTTGTTTTTTTCAGTATTGTTACTATATCTTCTTCATTTACAACCTCTGACATACCTAGAATTTTTATTCTCGGGAATAACTCAATGGGAACTTTAATATTATATTGATCACCTAGCTTTTCTATAGCCAAACGTTCAAGCTTTTTTGTAGCTGCCTCAAATCACAGTGCAATATAATTCCACCATTATTTACAATACTGGAACCCATCACTGGAATTTCAGTTGGATCAATATGTGTAATTATATCCTGCTTTGTTTTTTTTTACATTTTGAGTTTCTTTAGGTTGAACACAAACTACTTTTGTAGGATTCGATTTCAATGCATCAGCGTAAGAAGGCGTTGCAACATTGGATGAATTTTCAACATGATTTATTATTACGCTTACTTTTGACTCTAAACTGCTTTGGGATTTGTTTAAAAATATTTTTAAGCTCATCAATTTTACTGTTCAGATTTTGTAATCCCTCACACAGTACATCATGCTCAACTTCTTGACATTCTAAACATACAAACTTGGCATAAGAACACTCTTTAAATATTTTGGACCACTTATCAAAATTCCAATCAATACATTGATAGTGATAAACTTTTTTACATACGCCAAAACATCTTATTGCTGCTCGTTCTCCTGAATCCGTAGGCTTCTTGCATTTTTCACAATCAGGCATTTTTAAATATTTTTGGATAACTATTCATTTATATCAATAATATATAGCATGTAAAACGATAATTTAAATAAAATAATATCAATAAAAACAATATAAAAACAAATAAAAGTTTATTAGTACACCATGAAATTAACTAATTGTTGATCACTCCTGATTTTGATAAATTTTTCACAAAAAAAAATGTAAACAAAGCACCGAAAGCTTGTATGAAACTGACGTTACACTTTTTTTGCGCTTTTTTCTACAAATATATTCAAGTCTTATTAATTGTTTTTTATACAATTCAATTATTTTTCACCAAAAATTATTATTAGAAATTAAACATGTAACACTCATATAATTAAGTATAAAATTTGACCTGCAAATTTTACTTTCCTTTTTTTTTTTTAATTAATTATTTATTAATGACCGTATATTTTGCCATTGACGCGAATTCAGGGGTGGAGAAACTTTTTTAGGTTAGATGCAGTACTTACAATTATAAAATAGTTTTTGGCTAATTATCATAAATTTAGCTAAAGACATTACCACTTATATCACAAACATATAATATATATTTTTGTTGTTATAATTTCTGATTTTTTTTCTATCATTAATTTGCCAATTAAATCACAATTAAACTATTTGCATTTAATAAAAACAAATCTCATATTTTGTAACTTTTTTACAACACAAAACAAAAACCAAATATATGTTCTTGACGGCTGTCAAACAACAAAAACAAATTAATTCCTGTAGAATTAATAGACGAAGAGAGTTTTATGTGGCAGAAAACACGTCACAAACATATAAACTTGTAAGTAAATTTGAGGCATGATGCTGCCGATTTCATCTGAGCACTGTTGATGACGAATATTTGTAAAAAACAAAGAGGCCAGCAACCGTGCGATGATGTTGTAGGGAATCAAGTTTTGATGTTAAATCTCGATCACCCACAATTCGTATAGCCCGATTTTGAAGAGTCCAAGAGGGCCAAGATGGAAACAGAAGCAGCACCCCAAACTTGAAAACAGTACTCCATACAGAGACGAATAATGGACTTATAAACATGGAGCAATTGGTATGGAGTGAAAAATTTTTTGCATCTATTTAGGAGGCCGAAATGATCTGTGGTTGAACGTTTGGGACGCAAACCACACTGATAGTCATCGATGATAGATTTTGCGACCAAGGTCTTAAAAGGGGTTTTTGTCGTTTTGCACTTATTGTAATCTCTATTCCCTTTATTTATTAAAAGTATTCATCATGTTTCGCCAAGTACCAGCGGTAAAATCTATCGAATTTACCTATTCCACAACTTTAAATCCAACTTTGGTATAAAGAATTTCAGATCGATGTGTCGATAGACTCCATTTACAACAAATTAATATTCTTATTTTTCTTACATCAATATTTTTGTGTAGTATTGCCTTGGTACGTTGGATTGTAAAGAAAACACATTATGGTGATTAATATTATGGTTTAACCTTACCATATCAGTTACAAAGAAATTGTAGCGTGGCGTATAAAAAAGGATATAATTTAAACATAAAATGTATGCTCTATTACAAATGCCCATCTATCAAGGCATCATAGATTTCTTTATACAAGATATTATGTCTTAAATACATATTTATAAATTTTTTTATAGAAGGTTGGCGAGGATTTTGAAATGATGGAGGGATCAGTAGTCCAAGATGGTGTGAAAGATACTGATATCAACTCCAACCCACAAGAAAAAAATCTTGACACATCAAATGACAAACAAATTATCCAGGTAATTTAAAGAAGTTAGTTACAAATGATAGACAACATCTCGTCCCTCCGGTTTTTTCAAATTTTTATTTTAAAATAAAAATGATATATTTTAAATATAGAGCGATTTTTCTGTTCCGGTGTTTGCCGTAATGGCGCTGCAAAAGGGGGATAAGAGAAAAAATCACAAAAAAATTATATGGGATTCCATACAAAACACAATTTGAATAATTTTAAAAGTTATCTATGAAATTTCTCATATTACCACAATTGAACAATTTTAATTTGCTTATGAAGTATTATTGACTATATATTAAGCGTAATATATAAAATATTATCCTTAAGTCGCTCAAAAAACGAAGCATAAAAATAGCCAAAATTTCCCATACAAACTTGTATGAAACATTTAACTTATTTTTGTATTTGTTTTACGGACAGAAGAAAATAAAATATTTTGTATATTATGCTTAATAAAAATAGTCAGTAATAGTTCATAAACAAATTTAAATTATTTAATTGTAGTAAAATGAGAAATTTCATATAGATAATTTTTAAAAATTATTCGAGTTTGTGTTTTGTATGAAATCCCATATAAATTTTTTTGAATTTATCCTCTTATCCCCCATTTGTAGCGCCATTGCGGCAAACACCGGAACAGAAAAATGGCTCTATAAAAAAAATTCTATCACAAATGCCGAAACTATAGAGGCGTCATAGTATTCGTTATATTACATGTTATGTTTTAAAATACCAATTTTTTAAATTTTTTGTAGGAGGCTGGCGATGACCTTGAAATCATGGAGGTACCAGTAGTCCTAGATCGTGTAAGGATATTAACCCCAACACGCAAGAAGAAAATCTTGAAACATCAAATAACAACAAATTATGGAGGTAATTTTATAAATTTATGTACAAATAATAATCATAATTCTAATTGACCGTATACTAGAAATAGTCCAAATTTTATTTTGATCATGAAAAATTCTGTCACGTTCTTCTACCTTCCTTCGAATTGATCTAACTTGCAATTCAGTAGAGGCGACTCACCAGGTTTCATTAAGAATCCACCACTCTTATTGTTTGACAACACATGCAAAAAATATTCTTGAACTAGAATATTCCTCCAATAGCTTCAGAAACTCCAACGGTAGAAATTCGTAGCAATTTGCAATTCGTAGAAATTTGCAGTATTAAAAAAGCGGCCTAAAAACAAAATATTCCTATTCAATAACACTTGAAATGTATTCATGAAAATTATATTTCATTTAACTAGAATTTGTATGATTTTATGATTGCGATACAACGGTTTGTTTACAATTAACTCTCTCCTCTCTCTCATCTCTCTCTCTCTCTTCTCTCTCTCCTCTCCTCTCTCTCTCTCTTCTCTCTCTCTCTCTCTCTCTCTCTCTTCTCTCTCTCTCTCTCTCTCTCATCTCCTCTCTCTCTCTCTCTCTCTCTCTCTCTCTCTCTCTCTCTCTCTCTCTCTCTCTCTCTCTCTCTCTCTCTCTCTC
>OY856188.1:104393830-104490830 GCA_963693315.1 Diogma glabrata | reverse complement strand
AGCTCTTGGATGATTTATCCACACCGGCCTTGTCCTGTGGTCTATTTCACCAAAATCACAATTTACATACACAACTTTCTTCTAAAATATTGATGTTCTTACAATTTACATTATTTTTATTTCACCAAAACTACATTTACAATGACTTTAGTGTATGATTTTTGCAAAGAATTTATTAAAAAAAAGATGTTTCACCAGTTTCGAAGAGAATTATTTTACAACAAATTTTGATTTGTTCTTAATTTCTTCAAATTTCTGTTTCACCAACTATAAATTTTTGTTGTAACTACAACTACAAATTTTGTTAATTGTTAATGTTTCGGTTTCACGAAAAATTGATGTATTAACAATATTGTTAAATTGTAATCACAATTCTACACCCGAAGAGACGTGTGTAAAATTGTGATTTTAGAATATATAAAATTTAACGTTAATTGATAGAGCATATATTTTAAATTTTAAGTTTTGATAAAGTTCTAGTGATTGCAAATAGTTTTAGGCTGGGCAAATTATTTGTGAGAATGTTTAAAAATAACGGATTTAGGAGAAAAGGGGGTTTGCAAATTTGTTACGGTGGGAGCAAAGCATTTTTTGTGTCTTGATAGGTTTTGTTACGAAGATGCGGAAAGCGGTCAAAAAATGGTGTACAGTCCCTTAGTTTGATTTTAAAACGAAAAAAAAGGTTATTGTAGTCCAATAAATTTTAATTTCGGTTCAGTTTATTATCAAATTATGAAATCATCAAAAATGAAAAATATTTTATCAAAGATGGGGTTATTAAAACAGTCGCCACAACAAAAATAACTTGACATTTTCGGCGATTATGAAACCACAGTATCAAAGACACATACGATATTGTAAAATCTACAGTATGCAGCAACCAAATTCTGTAACTGTGAAATGGCGGTGTTAAAAATTTCTTCATTTATTTTCAATTAAAAATTAATCTCTTCATCGCTTTATAGTTGCAGAATTTGGCTATTGAACTATCATTTTTTCATATAATACCCTATATTAAGTATTATTTAAAAGTATAATTTTATAGCTAACAACACTTAGAAATAAATGAATCACAGTGATATATGTTTTAGATGACCTTTATTGTTTTACTTCGGTTTTGAAAAAATTACTTCGGTTTTGAAAAAACCTAAGTACAGTCAAACTTCTATAAATCGAACTTCTATTATTCGAATTTCTCTATAAATCGTATTTATATTTCAAGCTCAAATATTGAATTTCTTTGTAAATCGTCTCTATATTTCGAAATTTCCCTAAATCGAACAAAAATTGATGACACGAAGTGGTTCGAATTATGGAAGTTTCACTGTATTACATTCATGAGCCAAAACTGAAATTTTTGGATATTCTCAACATTTTAGGAGCTACTGATTCTAAAAAAGCAACAAAAAAAATGTATGACTGTCTGCCGACCGTCCTTCGGCCGTTTCCACAAATATTTATTTCAAGTCAAAAGGAGCTAAATTTGACGACCAACAATTAATTAATAAGATTATATTTTTTTAAACGAAACCATAAAAAGAAATTATTTAAATTGGGAGCCAGCACCACCAGTCTTTATATAATTTAGAATTAAGTTTAGAAATATTAGCTACAAACGTTTGATCTTTTAACTACAATTCTTATCGATCTGCGGCCAAATTCTGTTACTGTGATGTGATAAAGTGATAAATTTTTAATTGAAAAGAAATGAAGAAATGTTTAACACTTCGTCGCGTCACAGTTTCACAATTTGGCTGCGGGATTGTTAAAAAATATATTTTTATATTTTTGTTTAGAATGTTTTTCTTAAAATTTAAACTTGCGATATTTTTCTTCCCTTCCTCGCGAATTTAATAGAACGAAAATTTAAAAAAAAATTACAAAGATAGAAAATTTAATACATTTCCAACGCAAAGATTAGTGTGTGTGGTGTATCTAACAACCATATGGGGGAGGGGTAGGAATGCAAAAAAGAAAATAATATTTTTTACGCAAGTCTGATTTTGTATTAATTAAAATTCGCTACGCTTATAAATAAAGTTTTTGCGTAGACATTTTGTTGACGTAGAAGCAATGATTTCAAAAAGGGGTAGTGAGAAATGCTAGCATATAATTTTTAATTTTTCTTTTTAAATATATGAATGAAAAATAATCAGAACTCTAGCTGATCAGTTCGGATATATGAAAAATTAGCGATCAAATAAGTTTTCAAGTAAGCTTAGAGATCAAAGTAAGTTAGAGATCAAACTTATTTGATCGCTAATTTTTCATATATCCGAACTGATCAGCTGGAGTTCTGATTATTTTTCATTCATATATTTAAAAAGAAAAATTAAAAATTATGTGCTAGCATTTCTCATTACCCCTTTTTGAAATCATTGCTTCTACGTCAACAAAATGTCTACGCAAAAACTTTATTTATAAGCGAAGCGAAGCACGCCGGGCCCTTCTAGTATCTATTATCAAGAGATGCACCACGTACATCAATACTCATACCATTATCACGTCGACGATACAAAGGATAACCATTCACAGATTCTTTAGTATTTTCAGAAAAAGGTTTTGGAAAATTCTTACTACATTTACCATCTCTCATACTAACAGGATTTAGAGCACCACATGGTCCAAGAATCATATGACGTTTCACATATTCATGTAATTTAGAAAAAAGAATGGGATCACAGATTTCAGTACATACAAATTTATGAATCATTTCATTTCCATCAATTCTATCTTCATCTGACAAATTTAACAAACACATCAGCAGTAACATTCTCAGGTCTTTCACAAAATTCATGCATTGATTTAAAAGAAAGAACAAATCTCACGCATAAGAAAAACTTCACATACATTGGCATTTCTAAAAATTAAAATGAAGAACAGAACAAAATTATTCACATGCGTTCACGTCAGTGTACATAAGAAAACTAAAAAATAAAATACAACCAGCATTGCATCATCTGACAAATTTAACAAACACATCAGCAGTAACATTCTCAGGTTTTTCACAAAATTCATGCATTGATTTAAAAGAACGAACAAATCTCACGCATAAGAAAAACTTTCACATACATTGGCATTTCTAAAAATTAAAATGAAGAACAGGACAAAATTATTCACATGCATTCACGTCAGTGTACATAAGAAAACTAAAAACTAAAATACAACCAGCATTGCATCATCTGACAAATTTAACAAACACATCAGCAGTAACATTCTCAGGTCTTTCACAAAATTCATGCATTGATTTAAAAGAACGAACAAATCTCACGCATAAGAAAAACTTCACATACATTGGCATTTCTAAAAATTAAAATGAAGAACAGATCCAAATTATTCACATGCATTCACGTCAGTGTACATATGAAAACTAAAAAATAAAATACAACCAGCATTGCATCATCTGACAAATTTAACAAACACATCAGCAGTAACATTCTCAGGTCTTTCACAAAATTCATGCATTGATTTAAAAGAACGAACAAATCTCACGCATAAGAAAAACTTCACATACATTGGCATTTCTAAAAATTAAAATGAAGAACAGGACAAAATTATTCACATGCATTCACGTCAGTGTACATAAGAAAACTAAAAAATAAAATACAACTTGTAAATACACTGAAATTTGATTAGAATATCTATTTTACTAATATACTACGCATACGATACGTTTATTACTACCCACTACCAAAGAATATATAAAAAAGAAAATATAAAAAAATAAATTTCATCATTCATAAAATCAACATTATTACGCATAAAATCTCTTTTATTCCGACGACTCGATCTAACCTTCCATGTACGAAGACATAAGAAGACTAAAATGAAATTGCATCTACCAAAGAATATATAAAAAAGAAAATATAAAAAAATAAAATAAACTTTTAAGTTTTAAATTTAATTTCGTTTTTGTATGTATGTAAACTTATAATGCATATGTATATAAAAAGTTTTTCGTATATAATAACTTTTTTATTTATGATCCGAAAAATCCCAATCCCAGACCTAGGTTACAGTAATATCAGTTAGCACTGAAAATTTGAAACCAATCAAAATTCGAATAAAAAAGCCTTAGGCTCCACAAAACTTTGGGTTAGCGTATATTAATTAAAATATTTAACACTAATTTAGATATTCTTATTAATTTTATTTACATAATTATTCGTTTTAATGTTCACTGACGTTTGTATGACCAATGTGACCATCCTTGAAAGACAAAACTTTGCGTATCGTAATGAAGGCCATTTCGATACGCATTTGGGTATCGAAATGACTTTATTTTAGACGCAAAATAGAAAAAAACTCTTTTAAAGATGGGTGCTATGGTCGAGGATAAATTGGAATTTAATTTATTTTTTTTTAAACCGTTTCATCTTTCGAACTTCAGTGGGTAAAATTTTTTGTTGATAAAAACTGTTGGAAACAATAATGAACAAATTAGAATTTTAGTCGGACTAAAAATCTTTAAAATTAAATTTCTCAAGAACACGGATTAACAACTATTTGTAAATTTGATTTATTTCAAAGTAAGGATAGAATTGTTTAAAAAAGAATAAATTAAATTCAAATAGATCTTCAACCCTAGCGCCATCTTTAAAATAGTTTTTTTTAAATTTAAGTTTTAAAGTTAATCACAAAAACACTTAATTTTTTTCAAACGATTTACAGATCACTTATCAAACAAAAAAATGTTTGATGACATCGGTACAGCCATTCTTGGGCAATTTAATTTCAAATTTACATCGGGTTGACAGAATTAACATTTTTCATGCATGTTGGGGTACCCCCTATGCTCAAACTATGCACCATAATACTTATATATCAAATTTCAGAAAGATCAAAAAAGGTCATGTTTAAATTTTGAGTAGATCTGGTTTTTCATCAGCTTTTGAAATATTTAAAAAATATGGCCTCACTTAGTTCCAATCGAAATGCATGTTCCAAAAAAGATCACACTTATAGAAATGTTAATAATGAAAAATGTGAACGAAAAATATAGCTATATGTGTCCAGTATTCATGATTGTATTCTTGCGGAATGGAGTTTTTCCTAGTCATGTAAGGTAGCAATTACAAATATATTTAACTCAAGTTACATAATATTTTTCGTGCAGTTTCAAATTTGCTTTGATCTCAAAATAATTCAGGTGGTAGAAAAACAAACAAGTCTGAATAATTTGACTGACACCATCAACATTCAAAAAAGTTCATTACGTCTTTTTTCCAAATACAAGAGTCTCTGAGTTGCAGACTAGCCACAGTGGATTAACTGTGCTGCACTCACAATATTATATCTAAATTTATTAGTTTGCAACAAAAATCACCTTAAAATTCTAAAGTTTTTGATTTATCTATTTTCAACTGGTGATAATAGTTTTTACTATTCAATTAATTAATTGCATTGTATTAAACTTTAATTAACTTACTATTGTTGACTTTTTTGATGTTTACCACACTATACTTTTCACGCCTTTATTGTCTTTTTCGCAATCAGTACATGATAAAAAACGAGATCTACGCAGGTGAAAAAGTCGAGATTTGAACTTGACCATTTTTGATTTTTCTGAAACTTATAAGTAGTATGGATATAAGTATAGTTATAGTATGCATATAAGTAGTATGGACAAAATAAAAAATACAACTTATTTTATAATTTTTTTAAAGTGCATAGTGTGAGCATAGGGGGCACCGCAACATGCATGAAAGATGAAAATTCTGCCAATCCGATGTAACTTTGAAATCAAATTGCTCAAAAACGACTATACCGATTTTTTTTTTGAAAATAGTATTATCCTTACTCTAAAGTATATCAAATTTACAAAGGGGTGTTCATTTTTGTTCTTGAGATATTTAATTATTTTAATGATTTTTAGTACGACTAAAATTCTAATTTTTCATCATTTTTTCAAACAACTTCCATTAACATAAAATTTTAAATTCAATTAAATTTTAACTTTTTTGTTTAGAAGTAGTTCTATCTTTACTTTTAAATATATCAAATTTACAAAGAAATGTTAATTCGTGTCTTAGTCCAGTAAATAAAGGTCGAAAAAGATCAAAAGCTCGCAAAAATCCTGTCACGGACGGGACCTGGCGGAAATTGTTGGTCTTACCGAGTACTTTGACGTGAGAAAAATTACCTTGGGGTTCCGACCCTGTGAGCCTGGAAAATGGTCAAAGTGTCCCTCAAAGTGTCAGAAGTAGTTTCCGGGTCATATCTCCGGAAATATGGCAGTTAGAGCATTCCTGTTTAGCCAGAAATGAAGGTGAGCTAATTATCTACAGAAATGGTCCTAATTATTTTTTTCGCAACATTGATACTTTCTGCAAAAACGGGTAGTGAAAAATTGTCAAATTTGAGACCATGAAAAAACGCCAGATTCTCATCAAATTTGAGAACTGAGGGTTTGGAAATAGCCACAGCTCCATGTTTTGGCCTGAAAAATTTGACCTGCAAATGACAATGGCTTTCTCGTTGTATTTGCGAAATTATCGCGGCCATATAGGAGCATAGGAAGGATCAGTCACACACAAATTTAAATTATACATGTACTAATTTGTTATGTCGCTGTAAATGCGTTATATATTGTCGATTTCTAATTTAATAATTTATAATAAATGACGTTTTTATTCGCCTACATATTAAAGTGTTACTTTATTACTGTGATTTACGGCCTAAAAGTGTCACTTTTTATCTATTTATTTTGTTGTCATAGCTACGTCCAAAAAAGTAAAAAGCATTTGTATTTGTTTAAATTCTATGAAAAATAAAATTTTTTATCAAAGCAACCCTTAAATTCAAAATTTCATTATCCAATTAAAATAGTTGTTATCATTTGTTGTCATAGCTACACAATAATTTGAAAAAAATAATTAATATTTTGTCAAAGGTTACTTGTTCCACATATTTTTATTTTAAAATTTATGAAAATTTATAATTTTAATTTAGAATAAACAAATTTTCTTAAAATATTTTACTTGCGGCGAATAAAAAATAGTAGATGATGCACGGACGTAAGCTATTTTGGACTTAATGTGGGTGCAAATCTCGGCTAGCGCCTCGACTCCACATCCGCCCAAAATCTTTAGCTTTACGTCCTACCATCATAATGTACTATTGTTGACGATTAATACAAGAACAATAACAATATAAGTCCACGAGGGACGCGTGAAGCCAGTGTGTGTGTGTGTGCCATGTGTGCGCGCCTGCGCGGACCGATATTATACACGTAATATACGCGCCGCCACGTGAAGCAGAAAAAAAGAGGAAATTATCATAAATAATTTCAGAGAAACTTTTTCAATTTTTTTTCTTTGTGGATTAAAAACAATGGCATTATTTATATCAATGGAAAGCTGAGAATCTCAGCTTTACTTTTATATAAGTAACAATACCCAAAACATTCCTCGGAAAGAAAAAAAAGTTTCTTTGGCCAGTTTTTTTCCCGTGTGGGCGTAAAATCAACTTTTAAAGAGCCCTGGAAATTTCTAAACAATTTGAAAAATACGATCGAAAACTAGACATTCTAAGCTACAAATTGGTGTAACTTATAAGGCACTTTAATAGACAATAAATCTTTTATTAATGATTTTCCGCGGACTTTCCGAAACTCCATGAAAGTACTCAAAATGGAAATTAATAAACTCCCATTTGTTTAAAAGTGCGAGAAAGCCACTGTGGCAAACTTTCTGAGATGTTTCAAGACCCCCACAGGTACAATAATCAAGAAAGAAACATATAAAAACACAATTTTTAAAAAAAATATGAATCAATTTAAAACAGCGTCAGAAAACCGGATAAAAAGAAACTTTGACCGCCGTTTGCACTCGCTTACAAACGTGATAACAGGAATTTTATCACAGGATGTGACAGGTACGGGTTTTCTCTTTCACATGAATTTTGAATCATCGAAAAATATTGAATTTTGACCGAGTTATCCGCTAATTTGTCCGCCGCTCCTTAGTAAATACGTGTAAAGCGGCGTTCTGGCTCCATGATGAAGAGAAAAATGCAGGACAAGGTTCGAGTCCGTTATCTCGGAAACTATCGGGTTTACGATAAAAATGATTAGGACCATTTCTGTAGATAATTAGCTCACCTTCATTTCTAGCTAAACAGGAATACCCTAACTGCCATATTTCCGGAGATATGACCCGGAAACTACTTCTGACACTTTGAGGGCCATTTTCCAGGCTCACAGGGTCGGAACCCCAAGGTAATTTTGCTCACGTCAAAGTACTCGGTAAGACCAACAATTTCCGCCAGGTCCCGTCCGCGACAGGATTTTTGCGACCTTTTAACCTTTATTTCCTGGACTATCTTGAGATATTTAATTTTAAAGATTTTTGGTCCAACTAAACTTCGAATTTTTCATCATTTATTCGAACTTCAGTGGTTAAAATTTTTTGTTGATAAAAATTGTTCAAAAATAATGAACAATTAGGATTTTAAACGGACTAAACATCTCTAAAATTAAATATCTCGAAAGCATGAATTAGCACTTCTTTGTAAATTTGATATATTTTAGAGTAAGGATAAAACTATTTTCTGACAAAAAATTTTTTAAATTCGCCATCTTTAAAAAAGTTTTTTTAATATTTTTATTTAAAAATTAATTACAAAAAAAATAATTAATTTTTTTTTCAAACGACTAACTAATCATCTATCAAACAAAAAAAAGTTTGATGAAATCGGTATAACCGTTATTGAGCAATGTTGGGGTGTCCCCTATGCTCAAACTATGCACTTTAAAAATGAATACAATAGAAGACTCTAAAAAAATTTCGTGTCTAATTTTAACTTTAACTTTATGTTTAACTTAATTTCTTAAATAAATAAATTTGGTTAGCGAGATAATTAGCGGTAAAAAGTTGGTAGATATAAATAAACAGATGAACAGATAACCTTTGCAATCTCATCAAAAGGCTTAGATTTACTTTTAAATGTAGCTGCTTAAAAATATATCATATTTACAGATAGCTACGGGTGGAAAAACTCGCAAACTTAATAAATGTAAAAAAAATCCAAAATCGTTTTCTAGAATCCAAATCCCCAATTTCAAAATATCAACACATTTATTTAATTTGTTTTATGTTTTAAATTTAATTTTAATAATATTCAAAAAATAATATATGGGGAAACCTAAAAAGTAAATTAATATCCTTTAGTCAGGTTTTAATATTATCATAACATGAAAATGGAGGGACTGAAATCTCAAGCTCTGAGATATCAAGACTTGAGTCTGGGTTAAGGATTTTAATATAGTTTTTGGCAAAAAACTTTTATGAGGACATTGTTGTTAGTTATCGGTAGTGATGTATATTAAACATTTTGTAAAAATACGAGTATTTTATCTCTGCTTAGAATTTTATTACAAAACTAACGTTACTCAGTGGAAAAAATAATACAATCAGCAAACTACTCAAAAACCTCTTCATTTAGCGGTTTAAGAAAATATTACAAAATTTAAATTTCTTTTAAAATTCTCAAAATATTGTAAAAGCAATAATAAAATCAAAAATTTAAACATATTTCAAAATTCTTCAAATATTGCAAAAATTATAACAAAATCAAAAATCGAAACTTTTTCAAAAATAATAAAAATTTTGCAAAAATTGTTACAAAATCAAAAATACAAACTTTTTTTTAAATTCCAAAAATTATAATAAAATTAAAAATTGAAACTTTTTAAAATTTAAAAAATTCAAAACGCTAAAATTCAATTTTTATTTTTTAAAGTCTTAAAATATGCCGAAAATTGTAACAAAATTAAAAATACAAAACATTTTTCAAAATCCAAAAATTATAATAAATTCAAAAATTTCCATGTTAAATTCATTTCATATCTCACATATAATTTTCCAATTCCGAAAACTTTTTTCCAAAAATAAATGAAAATCATTCTTTTGACAAACTTGGCAATATTTTTTTGACCAACTTATAATGCAATAATTTATTTTTTGGTCTCACATACCAATCCCGATCACATTCATTGTTCCTACTCGTAATCACTTAAAATGAACGTCTTTTAGAGAAAAAATGCATATTTCCTTGTTTTGACAACATGACGATTTTTTGGGCACCCTTCCGGTACAGTTATCGAACACACCGTCCTTTCGGTCATTACCATTGGGCATTGTAGGCTCGAGAATGTAATACTTAGGTCTTTAAGACCGAAGTAAATATAATATGATAATCGACTAAAAATAAAACCATCACAGAAATTAATTCTAATCTTTTTAGTCATAAAAACCGAAACGCAAACCAAAACTTATCAGATAAATAAATAAATAATAATAAATAAACCGAAACCAACATTGAAAGCAAAAAATTTCTTCTTAGAAAAAAAACCAAAATCACAACACTCTTAAACACACAATTTGTTGGTTTGTATAAATGAAATAAAAAATTTTGCCAATAAATCAATTTTTCATAAAAAACAAATCTACATTTTACATTACAACAATAAAAATGTGTAGTTGTAGTTACATTAAAAAAATTGTAGTTGGTGAAATCCAAATTTTACAATTTTTATCGAATTTTACAAATTTTGTGAAAATACTGATGTAATTGTAGAATTGTAAGTTTGGTGGAATAGGCCACTGGTCTTTCTCTCTGACGAACAGCAGCTGGTTGTTGTTGGGAGACTTTTTTCTCATTCTATCTAAATGTAATCCTTTCTACATGAGCAAACCATCTGATACGATTAGATTTAATGAATGAATTAGACTCCCAGAAGCTGTATAATTTTTTAAATCATTCGGATTCTATACTGATTTTCTGTAACTTTACAAAGACCCTAAATTATTTGTATGACCGTCGACTCGAATGTTGATCGAATTCTACAATCACTGGTAGTCAGAAATATTATGCTTAATAAAATAGTCAGTAATAGTTCATAAACAAATTTAAATTATTTAATTGTCGTAAAATGAGAAATTTCATAGATAATTTTTTTTTGCTGTCAGAAATTTTATTTTTCATTCATACAAACTATGATATTTAAACAGTAGGCTTTGTTTTTACTGTCGGCAATTCTTCTTGTCGTCGATAATTTTGCTTTGTCGTTATGAAAATTCTTTGTTGTCATATTTTCTTCTAACAAAATGAAATATAATTTTATCTTAGTAGGCGCATAAATGCTATAAATTTGTAATTTATTTTTTACAAATAAACATAAACATGCAATCATTTATGAATGAAAACGGACATTTTTATTATTTGCAATTTTACATCATTTTTTATAAGCTGAATAATTTGTAGAAAAAACTTTACTTAGAAACTAATAATTATTATCTTTTAAACATAATTATAATTTTAAAAAAATTATCTCATTAAATACCACTCTTCATTGAAATTTTTGTCTAAAATTTTTCAATTTTACTCATTAAATTATTTTTAAGCAACACTGCTCAATCAAACCACTACTTAAACCACTCGTCCTTCGGACTCGTGTTTTATTGTGCGCTTTGATTCGCAGTGTTGCTAAATAATTTAATTCGTAAAATCAAAAAATTTTCGAAAAAATTTCAATGACTCGTGGTATTACAACCGATAATTTTATAAATTTATGTACAAATAATAATCATAATTCTAATTGACCGTATACTAGAAATAGTCCAAAATTTTATTTTGATCAAGAAAAATTCTGTCACGTTCTTCTACCTTCTAATTGATCTAACTTTCAATTCAGTAGAGACGGTTCACCAGGTTTCATTAAGAATCCACCACTCTTATTGTTTGACAACACATGCAAAAAATATTCTTGAACTAGAATATTCCTCCAATAGCTTCAGAAACTCCAACGGTAGAAATTCGTAGCAATTTGCAATCGTAGAAATTCGCAGTATTAAAAAGCGGCCTAAAATAACACAAAATATTCCTATTCAATAACACTTGAAAATGTATTCATGAAAATTATATTTCATTTAACTAGAATTTGTATGATTTTATGATTGCGATACAACGGTTTGTTTACAATTAACTCTCTCTCTCTCTCTATTAACACTATCGAGATTCAACTTAAGCTGTAAACACAATCGTAGTCTAATTTAAAATATTTACACTATCGCAGTCCAATTTAAACTATCCTTTGAACTTTAATGCCTTAAATAGAATATTAATTTCAATCGAGAATGTTCCAGGTAAATCTAAAATTACAAAGAAAACTCAAGAAATTCTGAGAATAATCAATATCATTCTTATTTTGTATTTATTTTATTGTTGTTGTTCGACCTTTCTTCTTGGAACCAATATAACATGTTGAAATGATGACAGTGATGTAAATTATTTAGTTTTGTTATTAAAATATTGTATAAAAATTGTTTTTATTGAATTTAGGTTGAAAACAATTTTGTTTTGTATTGCGTTGCGATTATATATATATAAGTCTATTTAATCTCAAATGTTGATTCCATAAACAGCTTCGTTTTCGGTCAAAATAACACTGATCTCTCTCCGGCGTTTACATGGATGGCATGAAGGGATTTTGCCGTTTTTACAATCAGCTTCCATTAATCTCTTTCCATGACTAGTTGACGATGATGGCTCCTTCAAAAATTAGCCAATCATGATCACTTAGGCTAACGGTGATTTGACGACACGTTCAATCGGTACTGCAGCTCCAGCGATCATCAATGGTCGTACTCAGGATCGAGAAATTAAATTGCAAGTGCAGATGACTGTAGCTGATGTATAAAATTACAGATATTGATGTATAAAATTACAGATATAGATGATTGCTGTTCTTGATCAATTTCTCGTAAGCGTCGTCGCCAGAAGAACAAAAACCGCCATATATAAAAAAAATCGACACACCCTTTTCTTTGTTATAGAATGGTTCGAGAATTAAATATGTCGACAGAGATTTCCGGAATAAAAAGAGCAGATTATCCAACAAATTTAAATTTTAATTCCAATAAATAACATTTGTTTAAACCAGAGTTCAATAATTAGCTTCTTAATTATCTTTAAATTTTAATTAATTAATATTACACTGCATCTACTATAACCAAACTAAACTTATAATTAAATCACAGATGAATCTTTTCACAAAGAAAATTGATATCACACCAATAAAAATGAATTAAGTAATTACAAACATATTCATAATTTTTATAGATTATTTTTGGTTTTCTTTTGTTAGGTTAGATGCAGTACCTACAATTATAAAAAAGTTTTTGGCTAATTATCATAAATTTAGCTAAGGACATCACCACTTATATCACAAACATATAATATATATTTTTGTTGTTATAATTTCTGATTTTTTTTCTATCATTAATTTGCTAATTAAATCTCAATTAAACTATTTGCATTTAATAAAAACAAATCTCATTTTTTGTAACTTTTTTACAACACAAAACAAAAATCAAACATATGTTCTTGACGGCTGTCAAACAACAAAAACAAATTAATTCCCGTAGAATTAATAGACGAAGAGAGTTTTATGTGGCAGAAAACACGTCACAAACATATAAACTTGTGCTAAATTTTTCTAGCAAATTGAACTAAACGCGTAGTAAATTTTTGGGTTTTTTTTAATTAACTAACGCGACACAAACAAATATATTTTTTTTCATTTTTATGTTTATGTTTTAGATTACACGTCTCAAACATATAAACTTGTTCTAAATTTTTCTAGCAAATTGAACTAACTAAAAAAAATTTGAAGTAATTGAAGTAGTTATCACTAAATTAATTCTAATTAAAAATTTTTTACTTAATTTAACCTTAAATTAAATACAAAAAACGTGAATTCAATAAAGAAAACCATTTTATTGATATTCACGAGAGAATGTTCAAAATGCACAAGAGAGTTTACATGCGTAGTAAATTTTTGTTTTTTTTTAGTTAACTAACGCGACACAAACAAATATGTTGTTTTTTTTCATTTTTATGTTTATGTTTTAGATTACACGTCACAAACATATAAACTTGTTCTAAATTTTTCTAGCAAATTGAACTAACTAAAAAAAATTTGAACTAATTGAACTAGTTATCACTAAATTGATTCTAATTAAAAATTTTCTACTTAATTTAACCTTAAATTAGATACCAAAACGTGAATTCAATAAAGGAAACCATTTTTATCGATATTCACGAGAGAATTTTCAAAATGCACAAGAGACCGAAGCTAGCTATCGCGTTCTATTTATAATCAGTTAACGCCGTTTCTTTGTTTATTCCCCAATAACGAATCGATAAAGTAGTTTCTTGGGCATTTTTATTTCCTTTTCGTTAATTATTGTAGCCATAAATAAAATTGGTACAATTAACTGGTGTTAAAAATTGGAAAAGAATTTAAAACAAAAATGATTACAAAATGATTTTAAGAAATTATATTCAACAAAAAGGAAATCAGAAACAACCTTAAAAGTCCATGACAGTACAGCAAACGATTATATTCCAATTCAAACACATTGCACACTGTTTTATGAAAAATTTTTAAACAGGAAGAAGATTATGAATTCAATATAAGAAATTATGTTTGACAAAAAAACGAATAACTACCAAAGTTTCTGCTTTTGCGAATTCAATACGTGACAAGCAGGGCGAGTCTCAATTACAAAGATGGATTACTAGCCTTATACAATTACGAAATCGAATTCTAGCTTCGTAACAAAACACCTTTAAAGACGCAGGTCCCACAACAACTTGCGCTTTAAGATGTTGATGAACGTTTTTTTTAAACCTCTGCGGATTGAAACCACCTGAGACTATGGATTCCGGCAAACTATTGCATTTGAATGCAGTTCGGACAAAGAGTACTTTCTGGGATCTGCCAGTATGACAGCGCGGGATCTCGACTGTTTGACTGGTTGCGCTAGCCGATTGCCGAGTGAGACGGGGGTAAAAGTAAGCTTGAGGCATGATGCTACCGATTTCATCTGAGCACTGTTGATGACGATATTTGTAAAAATCAAAGAGGCCAGCAACCGTGCGATGATGTTGTAGGGAATCAAGTTTTGATGTTAAATCTCGATCACCCACAATTCGTATAGCCCGATTTTGAACAGAGTCCAAGAGGGCCAAGATGGAAACAGAAGCAGCACCCCAAACTTGACAACAGTACTCCATACAGTGACGAATATAGGACTTATAAACATGGAGCAATTGGTATGGAGTAAAAATTTTTTTGCATTCATTTAGGAGGCCGAAACGATCTGTGGTTGAACGTTTGGGACGCAAACCACACTGATAGTCATCGATGATAGATTTTGCGACCAAGGTCTTAAAAGGGGTTTTTGTCGTTTTGCACATATTGTAATCTCTATTCCCTTTATTTACTAAAAGTATTCATCATGTTTCGCCAAGTACCAGCGGTAAAATCTATCGAATTTACCTATTCCACAACTTTAAATCCAACTTCGGTATAAATAATTTCAGATCGATGTTTCGATAGACTCCATTTGCAACAAATTAATATTCTTATTTTTCTTACATCAATATTTTTGTGTAGTATTACCTTGGTACGTTGGATTGTAAAGAAAACACATTTAATTTAGGTATTGTTGTTAAGGTGATTAATATTATGGTTTAACCTTACCATATCAGTTACAAAGAAATTGTAGCGTGGCGTATAAAAAAGGATATACATAATTTAAACATAAAATGTATGCTCTATTACAAATGCCCATCTATCAAGGCATCATAGATTTCTTTATACAAGATATTATGTCTTAAATACATATTTATAAATTTTTTTATAGAAGGTTGGCGAGGATTTTGAAATGATGGAGGGACCAGTAGTCCTAGATGGTGTGAAAGATACTGATATCAACTCCAACCCACAAGAAAAAAATCTTGACACATCAAATGACAAACAAATTATCCAGGTAATTTAAAGAAGTTAGTTACAAATGATAAACAACATCTCGTCCCTCCGGTTTTTTCAAATTTTTATTTTAAAATAAAAATGATATATTTTAAATATAGAGCGATTTTTCTGTTCCGGTGTCTACCGCAATGGCGCTGCAAAAGGGAGATAAGAGAAAAAATCACAAGAAAATTAAATGGGATTCCATACAAAACACAATTTGAATAATTTTAAAAGTTATCTATGAAATTTCTCATATTACCAAAATTGAACAATTTTAATTTGCTTATGAAGTATTATTGACTATATATTAAGCGTAATATATAAAATATTATCCTTAAGTCGCTCAAAAACGAAGCATAAAAATAGACAAAATTTCCCATACAAACTTGTATGAAAAATTTAACTTATTTTTGTATTGGTTTTACGGACAGAAGAAAATAAAATATTGTATATATTATGCTTAGAAAAATAGTCAGTAATAGTTCATAAACAAATTTAAATTATTTAATTGTAGTAAAATGAGAAATTTCATAGATAATTTTTAAAATTATTCGAGTTGTGTTTTGTATGAAATCCCATATAAATTTTTTTGAATTTATCCTCTTATCCCCCACTTGTAGCGCCATTGCGGCAAACACCGGAACAGAAAAATGGCTCTATAAAAAAAATTCTATCACAAATGCCGAACTATAGAGGCGTCATAGTATTCGTTATAATAGATGTTATGTTTTAAATACAATTTTTTAAATTTTTTGTAGAAGGCTGGCGATGACCTTCAAATCATGGAGGTACCAGTAGTCCTAGATCGTGTGAAAGATATTAACCCCAACACGCAAGAAGAAAATCTTGAAACATCAAATAACAAACAAATTATGGAGGTAATTTAATAAATTTATGTACAAATAATAATCATAATTCTAATTGACCGTATACTAGAAATCATTAATTTGCTAATTAAATCACAATTAAACTATTTGCATTTAATAAAAACAAATCTCATATTTTGTAACTTTTTTACAACACAAAACAAAAATCAAACATATGTTCTTGACGGCTGTCAAACAACAAAAACAAATTAATTCCCGTAGAATTAATAGACGAAGAGAGTTTTATGTGGCAGAAAACACGTCACAAGCATATAAACTGTGCTAAATTTTGCTAGCAAATTGAACTAAACGCGTAGTAAATTTTTGGGTTTTTTTAATTAACTAACGCGACACAAACAAATATATTTTTTTTTTTCATTTTTATGTTAATGTTTTAGATTACACGTCACAAACGTATAAACTTGTTCTAAATTTTTCTAGCAAATTGAACTAACTAAAAAAAATTTGAAGTAATTGAGTAGTTATCACTAAATTGATTCTAATTAAAAATTTTCTACTTAATTTAACCCTAAATTAAATACAAAAAACGTGAATTCAATAAAGAAAACCATTTTATTGATATTCACGAGAGAAAATTGCAATTAAAAATTGAACTACACGCGTAGTAAATTTTTGGGTTTTTTTTAATTAACTAACGCGACACAAACAAATATATTTTTTTTTCATTTTTATGTTAATGTTTTAGATTACACGTCACAAACATATAAACTTGTTCTAAATTTTTCTAGCAAATTGAACTAACTAAAAATAATTTAGATTTAGTTATCACTAAATTGATTCTAATTAAAAATTTTCTACTTAATTTAACCTTAAATTAAATACAAAAAACGTGAATTCAATAAAGAAAACCATTTTATTGATATTCACGAGAGAATGTTTAAAATGCACAAGAGAGTTTACATGCGTAGTAAATTTTTGGGTTTTTTTTAGTTAACTAACGCGACACAAACAAATATGTTGTTTTTTTTCATTTTTATGTTTATGTTTTAGATTACACCTCACAAACATATAAACTTGTTCTAAATTTTTCTAGCAAATTGAACTAACTAAAAAAAATTTGAACTAATTGAACTAGCTATCACTAAATTGATTCTAATTAAAAGTTTTCTACTTAATTTAACCTTAAATTAGATACCAAAACGTGAATTCAATAAAAGAAAACCATTTTTATCGATATTCACGAGAGAATTTTCAAAATGCACAAGAGACCGAAGCTAGCTATCGCGTTCTATTTATAATCAGTTAACGCCGTTTCTTTGTTTATTCCCCAATAACGAATCGATAAAGTAGTTTCTTGGGCATTTTTATTTCCTTTTCGTTAATTATTGTAACCATAAAAAAAATTGGTACAATTAACTGGTGTTAAAAATTGGAAAAGAATTTAAAACAAAAATGATTACAAAATGATTTTAAGAAATTATATTCAACAAAAAGGAAATCAGAAACAACCTTAAAAGCTCATGACAGTACAGCAAACGATTATATTCCAATTCAAAAATATTGCACACTGTTTTATGAAAAATTTTTAAACAGGAAGAAGATTATGAATTGAATATAAGAAATCATGTTTGACAAAAAAACGAGAATAACTACCAAAGTTTCTGCTTTTGCGAATTCAATACGTGTGGACAAGCAGGGCGAGTCCCAATTACAAAGATGGATTACTAGCCTTATACAATTACGAAATCGAATCCTAGCTTCGTAACAAAACACCTTTAAAGACGCAGGTCCCACAACAACTTGCGCTTTAAGATGTTGATGAACGTTTTTTTTTAAACCTCTGCGGATTGAAACCACCTGAGACTATGGATTCCGGCAAACTATTGCATTTGAATGCAGTTTGGACAAAGAGGACTTTCTGGGATCTGCCAGTATGACAGCGCGGGATCTCGACTGTTTGACTGGTTGCGCTAGCCGATTGCCGAGTGAAACGGGGGTAAGCGTAAGTTTGAGGCATGATGCTGCCGATTTCATCTGAGCACTGTTGATGACGATATTTGTAAAAAACACGAGGCCAGCAACCGTGCGATGATGTTGTAGGGAATCAAGTTTTGATGTTAAATCTCGATCACCCACAATTCGTATAGCCCGATTTTGAACAGAGTCCAAGAGGGCCAAGATGGAAACAGAAGCAGCACCCCAAACTTGACAACAGTACTCCATACAGGGACGAATATAGGACTTATAAACATGGAGCAATTGGTATGGAGTGAAAAATTTTTTGCATCAATTTTTATGTTTATGTTTTAGATTACACCTCACAAACATATAAACTTGTTCTAAATACTTCTAGCAAATTGAACTAACTAAAAAAAGTTTGAACTAATTGAACTAGTTATCACTAAATTGATTCTAATTAAAAATTTTCTACTTAATTTAACCTTAAATTAGATACCAAAACGTGAATTCAATAAAAGAAAACCATTTTTATCGATATTCACGAGAGAATTTTCAAAATGCACAAGAGACCGAAGCTAGCTATCGCGTTCTATTTATAATCAGTTAACGCCGTTTCTTTGTTTATCCCCAATAATCGATAAAGTAGTTTCTTGGGCATTTTTATTTCCTTTTCGTTAATTATTGTAACCATAAAAAAAATTGGTACAATTAACTGGTGTTAAAAATTGGAAAAGAATTCAAAACAAAAATGATTACAAAATGATTTTAAGAAATTATATTCAACAAAAAGGAAATCAGAAACAACCTTAAAAGCTCATGACAGTACAGCAAACGATTATATTCCAATTCAAAAATATTGCACACTGTTTTATGAAAAATTTTTAAACAGGAAGAAGATTATGAAGTGAATATAAGAAATTATGTTTGACAAAAAAACGAGAATAACTACCAAAGTTTCTGCTTTTGCGAATTCAATACGTGTGGACAAGCAGGGCGAGTCCCAATTACAAAGATGGATTACTAGCCTTATACAATTACGAAATCGAATCCTAGCTTCGTAACAAAACACCTTTAAAGACGCAGATCCCACAACAACTTGCGCTTTAAGATGTTGATGAACGTTTTTTTTTAAACCTCTGCGGATTGAAACCACCTGAGACTATGGATTCCGGCAAACTATTGCATTTGAATGCAGTTCGGACAAAGAGGACTTTCTGGGATCTGCCAGTATGACAGCGCGGGATCTCGACTGTTTGACTGGTTGCGCTAGCCGATTGCCGAGTGAAACGGGGGTAAGCGTAAGTTTGAGGCATGATGCTGCCGATTTCATCTGAGCACTGTTGATGACGATATTTGTAAAAAACAACGAGGTCAGCAACCGTGCGGTGATGTTGTAGGGAATCAAGTTTTGATGTTAAATCTCGATCACCCACAATTCGTATAGCCCGATTTTGAACAGAGTCCAAGAGGGCCAAGATGGAAACAGAAGCAGCACCCCAAACTTGACAACAGTACTCCATACAGGGACGAATATAGGACTTATAAACATGGAGCAATTGGTATGGAGTGAAAAATTTTTTGCATCTATTTAGGAGGCCGAAATGATCTGTGGTTGAACGTTTGGGACGCAAACCACGCTGATAGTCATCGATGATAAATTTTGCGACCAAGGTCTTAAAATGGGTTTTTGTCGTTTTGCACATATTGTAATCTCTATTCCCTTTATTTACTAAAAGTATTCATCATGTTTCGCCAAGTACCAGCGGTAAAATCTATCGAATTTACCTATTCCACAACTTTAAATCCAACTTTGGTATAAATAATTTCAGATCGATGTGTCGATAGACTCCATTTACAACAAATTAATATTCTTATTTTTCTTACATCAATATTTTTGTGTAGTATTGCCTTGGTACGTTGGATTGTAAAGAAAACACATTTCATTTAGGTATTGTTGTTATGGTGATTAATATTATGGTTTAACCTTACCATATCAGTTACAAAGAAATTGTAGCGTGGCGTATAAAAAAGAACATAATTTAAAAGAAATATAATTTAAACATAAAATGTATGCTCTATTACAAATGCCCATCTATCAAGGCATCATAGATTTCTTTATACAAGATATTATGTCTTAAATACATATTTATAAATTTTTTTATAGAAGGTTGGCGAGGATTTTGAAATGATGGAGGGACCAGTAGTCCTAGATGGTGTGAAAGATACTGATATCAACTCCAACCCACAAGAAAAAAATCTTGACACATCAAATGACAAACAAATTATCCAGGTAATTTAAAGAAGTTAGTTACAAATGATAAACAACATCTCGTCCATCCGGTTTTTTCAAATTTTTATTTTAAAAAAAATTCTATCTCAAATGCAATTCTATCTCAAAAAATGAACTCTATAAAAAAAATTCTATCACAAATGCCGAACTATCGAGGCGTCATAGTATTCGTTATATTAGATGTTATGTTTTAAATACAATTTTTTAAATTTTTTGTAGGAGGCTGGCGATGACCTTGAAATCATGGAGGTACCAGTAGTCCTAGATCGTGTGAAAGATATTAACCCCAACACGCAAGAAGAAAATCTTGAAACATCAAATAACAAACAAATTATAGAGGTAATTTAATAAATTTATGTACAAATAATAATCATAATTCTAATTGACCGTATACTAGAAATCATTAATTTGCTAATTAAATCACAATTAAACTATTTGCATTTTAAAAAAACAAATCTCATATTTTGTAACTTTTTTACAACACAAAACAAAAATCAAACATATGTTCTTGACGGCTGTCAAACAACAAAAACAAATTAATTCCCGTAGAATTAATAGACGAAGAGAGTTTTATGTGGCAGAAAACACGTCACAAGCATATAAACTGTGCTAAATTTTTCTAGCAAATTGAACTAAACGCGTAGTAAATTTTTGGGTTTTTTTTAATTAACTAACGCGACACAAACAAATATATTTTTTTTCATTTTTATGTTAATGTTTTAGATTACACGTCACAAACATATAAACTTGTTTTAAATTTTTCTAGCAAATTCAACTAACTAAAAAAAATTTGTAGTAATTGAGTTGTTATCACTAAATTGATTCTAATTAAAAATTTCTACTTAATTTAACCTTAAATTAAATACAAAAAACGTGAATTCAATAAAGAAAACCATTTTATTGATATTCACGAGAGAATGTTCAAAATGCACAAGAGAGTTTACATGCGTAGTAAATTTTTGGGTTTTTTTAGTTAACTAACGCGACACAAACAAATATATTTTTTTTTCATTTTTATGTTTATGTTTTAGATTACACGTCACAAACATATAAACTTGTTCTAAATTTTTCTAGCAAATTGAACTAACTAAAAAAAATTTGAACAAATTGAACTAGTTATCACTAAATTGATTCTAATTAAAAATTTTCTACTTAATTTAACCTTAAATTAGATACCAAAACGTAAATTCAATAAAAGAAAACCATTTTTATCGATATTCACGAGAGAATTTTAAAAATGCACAAGAGACCGAAGCTAGCTATCGCGTTCTATTTATAATCAGTTAACGCCGTTTCTTTGTTTATTCCCCAATAACGAATCGATAAAGTAGTTTCTTGGGCATTTTTATTTCCTTTTCGTTAATTATTGTAACCATAAAAAAAATTGGTACAATTAACTGGTGTTAAAAATTGGAAAAGAATTTAAAACAAAAATGATTACAAAATGATTTTAAGAAATTATATTCAACAAAAAGGAAATCAGAAACAACCTTAAAAGCTCATGACAGTACAGCAAACGATTATATTCCAATTCAAAAATATTGCACACTGTTTTATGAAAAATTTTTAAACAGGAAGAAGATTATGAATTCAATATAAGAAATTATGTTTGACAAAAAAACGAGAATAACTACCAAAGTTTCTGCTTTTGCGAATTCAATACGTGTGGACAAGCAGGGCGAGTCCCAATTACAAAGATGGATTACTAGCCTTATACAATTACGAAATCGAATCCTAGCTTCGTAACAAAACACCTTTAAAGACGCAGGTCCCACAACAACTTGCGCTTTAAGATGTTGATGAACGTTTTTTTTTAAACCTCTGCGGATTGAAACCACCTGAGACTATGGATTCCGGCAAACTATTGCATTTGAATGCAGTTCGGACAAAGAGGACTTTCTGGGATCTGCCAGTATGACAGCGCGGGATCTCGACTGTTTGACTGGTTGCGCTAGCCGATTGCCGAGTGAAACGGGGGTAAACGTAAGTTTGAGGCATGATGCTGCCGATTTCATCTGAGCACTGTTGATGACGATATTTGTAAAAAACAACGAGGTCAGCAACCGTGCGGTGATGTTGTAGGGAATCAAATTTTGATGTTAAATCTCGATCACCCACAATTCGTATAGCCCGATTTTGAACAGAGTCCAAGAGGGCCAAGATGGAAACAGAAGCAGCACCCCAAACTTGACAACAGTACTCCATACAGGGACGAATATAGGACTTATAAACATGGAGCAATTGGTATGGAGTGAAAAATTTTTTGCATCTATTTAGGAGGCCGAAATGATCTGTGGTTGAACGTTTGGGACGCAAACCACACTGATAGTCATCGATGATAAATTTTGCGACCAAGGTCTTAAAATGGGTTTTTGTCGTTTTGCACATATTGTAATCTCTATTCCCTTTATTTACTAAAAGTATTCATCATGTTTCGCCAAGTACCAGCGGTAAAATCTATCGAATTTACCTATTCCACAACTTTAAATCCAACTTTGGTATAAATAATTTCAGATCGATGTGTCGATAGACTCCATTTACAACAAATTAATATTCTTATTTTTCTTACATCAATATTTTTGTGTAGTATTGCCTTGGTACGTTGGATTGTAAAGAAAACACATTTCATTTAGGTATTGTTGTTATGGTGATTAATATTATGGTTTAACCTTACCATATCAGTTACAAAGAAATTGTAGCGTGGCGTATAAAAAAGAACATAATTTAAAAGAAATATAATTTAAACATAAAATGTATGCTCTATTACAAATGCCCATCTATCAAGGCATCATAGATTTCTTTATAAAAGATATTATGTCTTAAATACATATTTATTAATTTTTTTATAGAAGGTTGGCGAGGATTTTGAAATGATGGAGGGACCAGTAGTCCCAGATGGTGTGAAAGATACTGATATCAACTCCAACCCACAAGAAAAAAATCTTGACACATCAAATGACAAACAAATTATCCAGGTAATTTAAAGAAGTTAGTTACAAATGATAAACAACATCTCGTCCCTCCGGTTTTTTCAAATTTTTATTTTAAAAAAAATTCTATCTCAAATGCAATTCTATCTCAAAAAATGAACTCTATAAAAAAAATTCTATCACAAATGCCGAACTATCGAGGCGTCATAGTATTCGTTATATTAGATGTTATGTTTTAAATACAATTTTTTAAATTTTTTGTAGGAGGCTGGCGATGACCTTGAAATCATGGAGGTACCAGTAGTCCTAGATCGTGTGAAAGATATTAACCCCAACACGCAAGAAGAAAATCTTGAAACATCAAATAACAAACAAATTATAGAGGTAATTTAATAAATTTATGTACAAATAATAATCATAATTCTAATTGACCGTATACTAGAAATCATTAATTTGCTAATTAAATCACAATTAAACTATTTGCATTTTAAAAAAAGAAATCTCATATTTTGTAACTTTTTTACAACACAAAACAAAAACCAAACATATGTTCTTGACGGCTGTCAAACAACAAAAACAAATTAATTCCCGTAGAATTAATAGACGAAGAGAGTTTTATGTGGCAGAAAACACGTCACAAGCATATAAACTGTGCTAAATTTTTCTAGCAAATTGAACTAAACGCGTAGTAAATTTTTGGGTTTTTTTTAATTAACTAACGCGACACAAACAAATATATTTTTTTTCATTTTTATGTTAATGTTTTAGATTACACGTCACAAACATATAAACTTGTTTTAAATTTTTCTAGCAAATTCAACTAACTAAAAAAAATTTGAAGTAATTGAGTAGTTATCACTAAATTGATTCTAATTAAAAATTTCTACTTAATTTAACCTTAAATTAAATACAAAAAACGTGAATTCAATAAAGAAAACCATTTTATTGATATTCACGAGAGAATGTTCAAAATGCACAAGAGAGTTTACATGCGTAGTAAATTTTTGGGTTTTTTTAGTTAACTAACGCGACACAAACAAATATATTTTTTTTTCATTTTTATGTTTATGTTTTAGATTACACGTCACAAACATATAAACTTGTTCTAAATTTTTCTAGCAAATTGAACTAACTAAAAAAAATTTGAACTAATTGAACTAGTTATCACTAAATTGATTCTAATTAAAAATTTTCTACTTAATTTAACCTTAAATTAGATACCAAAACGTGAATTCAATAAAAGAAAACCATTTTTATCGATATTTACGCGAGAATTTTAAAAATGCACAAGAGACCGAAGCTAGCTATCGCGTTCTATTTATAATCAGTTAACGCCGTTTCTTTGTTTATTCCCCAATAACGAATCGATAAAGTAGTTTCTTGGGCATTTTTATTTCCTTTTCGTTAATTATTGTAGCCATAAAAAAAATTGGTACAATTAACTGGTGTTAAAAATTGGAAAAGAATTTAAAACAAAAATGATTACAAAATGATTTTAAGAAATTAAATTCAACAAAAAGGAAATCAGAAACAACCTTAAAAGCTCATGACAGTACAGCAAACGATTATATTCCAATTCAAAAATATTGCACACTGTTTTATGAAAAATTTTTAAACAGGAAGAAGATTATGAATTGAATATAAGAAATTATGTTTGACAAAAAAAACGAGAATAACTACCAAAGTTTCTGCTTTTGCGAATTCAATACGTGTGGACGAGCAGGGCGAGTCCCAATTACAAAGATGGATTACTAGCCTTATCATTTACGAAATCGAATCCTAGCTTCGTAACAAAACACCTTTAAAGACGCAGGTCCCACAACAACTTGCGCTTTAAGATGTTGATGAACGTTTTTTTTAAACCTCTGCGGATTGAAACCACCTGAGACTATGGATTCCGGCAAACTATTGCATTTGAATGTAGTTCGGACAAAGAGGACTTTCTGGGATCTGCCAGTATGACAGCGCGGGATCTCGACTGTTTGACTGGTTGCGCTAGCCGATTGCCGAGTGAGACGGGGGTAAGAGTAAGTTTGAGGCATGATGCTGCCGATTTCATCTGAGCACTGTTGATGACGATATATATAAAAAACAACGAGGCCATGATGCGTGCGATGATGTTGTAGGGAATCAAGTTTTGATGTTAAATCTCGATCACCTACAATTCGTATAGCCCGATTTTGAAGAGTCCAAGAGGGCCAAGATGGAAACAGAAGCAGCACCCCAAACTTGAAAACAGTACCCCAAACTTGAAAACAGTACTCCATACAGGGACGAATATAGGACTTACAAACATTGAGCAATTGGTATGGAGTGAAAAATTTTTTGCATCTATTTAGGAGGCCGAAATGATCTGTGGTTGAACGTTTGGGACGCAAACCACACTGATAGTCATCGATGATAAATTTTGCGACCAAGGTCTTAAAATGGGTTTTTGTCGTTTTGCACATATTGTAATCTCTATTCCCTTTATTTACTAAAAGTATTCATCATGTCTCGAATAAATCTATCGAATTTACCTATTCCACAACTTTAAATCCAACTTTGGTATAAATAATTTCAGATCGATGTGTCGATAGACTCCATTTACAACAAATTAATATTCTTATTTTTCTTACATCAATATTTTTGTGTAGTATTGCCTTGGTACGTTGGATTGTAAAGAAAACACATTTCATTTAGGTATTGTTGTTATGGTGATTAATATTATGGTTTAACCTCACCATATCAGTTACAAAGAAATTGTAGCGTGGCGTATAAAAAATGATATAATTTAAACATAAAATGTATGCTCTATTACAAATGCCCATCTATCAAGGCATCATAGATTTTTTTATACAAGATATTATGTCTTAAATACATATTTATAAATTTTTTTTATAGAAGGTTGGCGAGGATTTTGAAATGATGGAGGGACCAGTAGTCCTAGATGGTGTGAAAGATACTGATATCAACTCCAACCCACAAGAAAAAAATCTTGACACATCAAATGACAAACAAATTATCCAGGTAATTTAAAGAAGTTAGTTACAAATGATAGACAAAATCTCGTCCCTCCGGTTTTTTCAAATTTTTATTTTAAAATAAAAATGATATATTTTAAATATAGAGCGATTTTTCTGTTCCGGTGTCTACCGTAATGGCGCTGCAAAAGGGGGATAAAAGAAAAAAACACAAAAAAATTATATGGGATTCCATACAAAACACAATTTGAATAATTTTAAAAGTTATCTATGAAATTTCTCATATTACCACAATTGAACAATTTTAATTTGCTTATGAAGTATTATTGACTATATATTAAGCGTAATATATAAAATATTATCCTTAAGTCGCTCAAAAACGAAGCATAAAAATAGCCAAAATTTCCCATACAAACTTGTATGAAAAATTTAACTTATTTTTGTATTTGTTTTACGGACAGAAGAAAATAAAATATTTTATATATTATGCTTAATAAAATAGTCAGTAATAGTTCATAAAAAAATTTAAATTATTTAATTGTAATAAAATTCGAGTTGTGTTTTGTATGAAATCCCATATAAATTATTTTGAATTTATCCTCTTATCCCCCATTTGTAGCGCCATTGCGGCAAAAGTGTAATTAAAATTATAAAATTAAAATTAAAAAATTATAAAAAAAATTCTATCACAAATGCCGAACTATAGAGACGTCATAGTATTCGTTATATTAGATGTTATGTTTTAAATACATTTTTTTTAATTTTTTGTAGGAGGCTGGCGATGACCTTAAAATCATGGAGTTACGAGTAGTTCTAGATCGTGTGAAAGATTTTAACCCCAACACGCAAGAAGAAAATCTTGAAACATCAAATAACAAACAAATTATGGAGGTAATTTAATAAATTTATATACAAATAATAATCATGATTCTAATTGACCGTATACTAGAAATAGTCCAAAATTTTATTTTGATCAAGAAAAATTCTGTCACGTTCTTCTACCTTCCTTCGAATTGATCTAACTTTCAATCTAGTAGAGGCGGTTCACCAGGTTTCATTAAGAATCCACCACTCTTATTGTTTGACAACACATGCAAAAAATATTCTTGAACTAGAATATTCCTCCAATAGCTTCAGAAACTCCAACGGTAGAAATTCGTAGCAATTTGCAATCGTAGAAATTTGCAGTATTAAAAAGCGACCTAAAATAAAACAAAATATTCCTATTCAATAACACTTGAAAATTTATTCATGAAAATTATATTTCATTTAACTAGAATTCGTATGATTTTATGATTGCGATACAACGGTTTGTTTACAATTAACTCTCTCTCTCTCTCTATCAACACTATCAAGATTCAACTTAAGCTGTAAACGCGATCGTAGTCTAATTTAAACTATTTACACTATCGTAGTCCAATTTAAACTATCCTTTGAACTTTATTGCTTTAAATAGAATTTTAATTTCAATCGAGAATGTTCCAGGTAAATCCAAAATTACAAAGAAAACTCAAGAAATTCTGAGAATAATCGATATCATTCTTATTTTGTATTTATTTTATTGTTGTTGTTCGACCTTTCTTCTTGGAACCAATATAACATGTTGAAATGATGACAGTGATGTAAATTATTTAGTTTTGTTATTAAAATATTGTATAAAAATTGTTTTTATTGAATTGAGGTTGAAAACAATTTTGTTTTGTATTTCGTTGCGATTATTTTATTTGGCTTCTAATTGTGTATTCGAACTCAATCCAATCAATTTTTCATAAGTCATGGAATGAACTCCTTTTGGTTTTTCTTTCATTTTGAAAGAATTTTGTACCTAGCAATTATCTTGATTATCTAGGTTTGGAAAGTAATCACTGAGTGATTGCTGTAAACTGGATAGATGTGTTTTTATACCATCACGGATTTACATATTTAAATTATACTATCACGGATTTACATATTTAAATCCAGGGCTGGAAACCGGTTTTTGAAAACCAAAACCAAAACCGCAAAACCAGAAAACCACACCAAATCAGAAAAACCAAAACCGAAACCATAACGACATTCTAAATAGATCAAAACCAGAACCAAAACCACGTTTTAAAAATTATCAAAACCAAAACCATAACGAAACCAAATTTTAAAAATCATCAAACCAAAACCGAACCAAAAACCAAAATTTAAAATAAACGAAACCAAAATCAAATCTAAAAATTTAGTCAAGTTCAATAATACTGTTAAAAAATTAAGACAACAATAAAATGCAAAAACAAATACTGCCGTACTAAACACAGAGGTGGTAACTTACTTTTTTGTCAAAAATCAGTTACGAATCCAACATGATATAAAAATACTAAAAATAGTCGATGGATATTTTTTTCATATAATTATGACATTTATTTTCTTTTTTCATTAAAAAATTACTCTATAAAGATGTCGTATCTTAATATTTGTCAATTAGTATAACAATTAGCTGTATCTATCAATTCCTAAGCTATTTCAGTCGTAACTTTACTGTCTTACAGTTATTATACTGTCTTTCGGTAACTTTCCAACCCAAAATATGACTTCCCGATCAGTTGGACATTAAAAATAAGTTTTGTGATTATGTTTTTTAGTGTGATTTTTGTTAAAATTTCATTAATATGGCTTTGGAAATTATTGTTGTTAGATATAACATTTCAAATATAAATTTAAAGTTCATGTTTTAAATTTATTTTAAATTCTTTTATTTGAATAGCAATGAATAAAATAGTAAACAAACCACGGTAGCAAGTTCGCCTTGTCATATCTCGAAATGCTCTAGGCGCTACGCAGAAATGAAACACTTTCCCCTGGGCATGTAATGTATCTTAAATTAGCTCAACATTTTTTACTGAGCATTGTTGACTGGGCATTGTTGACAAATGTTGTAATTTTTAATCAATTCTCTGACGAATACTCAAACAAAAATTTTTTAGCTATAAACCAAAACCAAAACCGAAACCAAAACCAAATTTTGACGTTTGGAAAAACCAAAACCGAAACCAAAACCAAAACATGTTGCATAGTAAAACCAAAACCAAGATTTATTATCTAGAAAAACCAATACCGAAACCAAAACCATAATTGGCCATTGAGAAAAACCAAAAACCAAACCATTACAAATAATTTATGGTTTCCAGCCCTGTATTAAATCCACTTCAGATTCTTTGAGAAAATCACTAAGTGTCTGCTCCACATCTGAAATCCAATATTGTATTTGCCTTGAAAAGGAAACCAATTTATCTTTTGTTTCTTAATACGTTATGTTTCTTAAAGCATTTTTTAATTCCATTTTTGCTTAAACGTTTAACATTATTCTTAAACAATTGAAGTTAGTTTGCATACTTTGAAATTGATGTACAAAGGAAAACTGTATGATTTTTATTGTTTTGTAAACAACATGTCTATCTCAATCAGTTATTTTGTATTTTTTAGAAATCAATATAATATCAATATCATTTATGTATTTAAATTGTTGGAGTTAAGTTAAAACACACTCGGCCTCGAACGTTATCTTTCATTCTCAAGAACTGCTCTAAACTAAAAGGCTTTAGCTTTCCTTGATTTCTACTCAAGCTTAATTTTCGAAATCGATCGTGTTACAATATATATATAAAGATATCCAAAAAGTGTGTTTAAATTGTACTCCAACAATAATAATATATTAATTTTAGATAAAAAAACTAGCATTTAATTTACTCTGTCTTACATTTTATCCCAGGCAATCCCAGGACCCTGGGATATATGTGATTTTATCCCCTAATCCTAGGAAACAAAATTTAACGGAAATTAGAAGCCCTACTACCGATGCATGTGTTTTCAGTCGCCTTATTTAAAAAATTTAATTTTGTGGTCGATTGTAAACTTTCCGAGGAAAATGTGAATATTTTAAACACCATTCTTATTTTTTTTAATGAAATAAATGTTGTCACACGGAACCCCTAAATTGTTTCGTGGAACCCCAGGGTTCCGCGGAACACACTTTGGGAATCACTGTTCTAGGTGTTTGTCAGTTCCCGGTACTGCAAGTAGTGTGGTTGTACGGTAAATAACGCTTTTGTGAATGATAAAGGCAAGACCACCACCTTTGTCTTTCCCTCTATCCAGTCTTATAATTTTATAATCACAGATACTATCACTAATCATAGATCCAACATTTAATTTTGTTTCTTGGAGAAACGTGACTAGAATATATTTATTGCACATAAAGTTTATTATATTGTCGATCTTATTCGTGAGACCGTTGCAATTTAGTTGCAAAATTTTTACATCACTCGGAGTTTCCGGTAGCGTGTTCATTCGTAATGTGTTTTGCTGTGGACTCGTGTTGGTATTTGGGCTTGATGCTTGACAACATGGCGCTATGTAGATCTTTGTCCATTGCTTATGTGTGACAAGACCTGAGCAGTGCTTGAGGTGGCACCATTCCTTGCAGGTATTACACTGAATAGATGTTGTGTTTGCTCTTAAGATGTTTTTACATATTGTACAGTGCCATGTTTTAGTTGGTCCCGGATTTGTTTCAATACCATACATGACGAGGAGTATTTGAAGAAGTGAGGCCAGTGACAGCTGCTTCTTTACCGAAAAAATGGAGCGTCGGCTTTGCACCCTTCGTCGAAATTGTGATGGTCCTTGGTCGGCATTGAGTTCCGAGTGCTTCTGGGACGTAGACCCGTCCATCTTGAGAAGTATAATTTCTTTATCTCACTGTTTATCTCACCTAGTGAGATAACACTACAAAATAACCACCCAGATGCGCTTTTTTTTAATAAAAAGTTTGTGTAATAGGGATTGCGGTTCCACAACAACATGCGTTCTGAGGTGTTGGTGAAAGGTTTTTTTTTGAAATCTTTGTGGATTGAAGTCACTCGAGACTTGATCCGGGCAAAACATTCCATTTGTACGATGTACGAACAAAATAGCTCCTTTGCATTTACTCACTATGACGTGTAGGTTTGAGGCATGATGGATCTGATTTCCTTCGAGTATTGCTGGTAATTAATGTTTATAAAAAAATGAGATCAGCAACAGTGCGACGATGTTGGAGGGAATCAAGATTTGATGTTAAATATCGATTACCAACAATTCGTATAGCAGGCTTTTAAACAGAGTCCAAGATAAAAACAGATGCAGCACCCTAAATTTGACAACAATACTCCATACAGAAACGAATATAGGACTTATAAATGTAAAGGAGTTGATACGGATCGGCTAGCGCCTCTATTTGCAATCTCCACATACGTCCAAAATCTTTAGCTTTACGTCCTTGCATCATAATGTACTATTTTGTCGCAAAACCTCTAACTTATTAATAGCCCTAACCTGTAAAGCGTAAACATTCAAATGTGTTATAAACATTACGAAGTAAACAAAAGAAGCCTATATAGTTGCAGTCATACAATAATAATTAAATAAAATAGCCTAATTAGGCAATTATTAATTTTGATATGAATCAAGTCATTAAAACATTTGGTGTACACTATTTATTTAATTCTAAAGAATAATTTTACAACTAAAATCTATGCACAACTTTTAAACTAGCTATCGAAAGAAACACAAATAAAAACAAGTCAATAAACTGACAGATGAATTTATTTATTTATTTATTTATTTATTTATACAGTGTAGTATCACATAAGGAATTCCTTTTTAAACCGAAGTTTATCGTGAACTAAGTTTAATATTAAAATATTAATTATTCATTGATTAATTAATACAAAAAAAAAAAAAAAGAATTAAATAATTGTGAAAATAAAGAATTATTGAAAATGTAACAAAATCAATCTGGTGACATTAATGAACTGCTTTCTTTAATAAATAGTAATTTGAGTTCAAAAAGCCTAAACTTATTGATTATCACTTCTGTGCAATGACCAAACCCTTAACATGAGGAGAAATGAAGCAAGCATTTCCTCTTGAAGTCAGAAGTTGATTCAAGAATTCTAATGCCTGCTTCAAGATTATTCCACAATCTAATACTCTCAACAAAGAACGATGATCTAAATTGTGAAGAAAGGCAACTGTTTGGAAGTTTCAGTAACTTATTTCGTTAAAATCTTGGAAAAATGAGAAGTTCATAAAGATAGTCTGGACATTTATATTTTATTAAATTATGCAAAAATAGACAAGTACGATATTTAAGATAATTTTCAAGAGAACAATTTAAAATTTGAAAAGAAAAGGTAGAAATTGAACTAAATCTGTTTCGATTAAATATATATCTTGCGCAGTTATTAAATGTTACATTTAGTAAATCCCAACTTTTTCTTGAACAATTATGGAAAATATTTGAGCAATATAGTAATTTGGGTATTATTAAAGCTCTAACAAGTTTCAAACGTAAATTGACAGGTGTGAAACTAACTGATTGATAAAGCATCCCTAAGCAACTGTTAACTTCACCACAAATTTTAATAACATGATCATCAAAAGTGAGATCATAATTAAGAATTAAACCTAATGATTTTGTTTTTTCAACATAATTAATGACATTACCATCAAATAAAATGGGAGGAGGATTATTAATTTTCTTTCTGCTAATAATCATAGCATGTGATTTTAATGGGTTAACATAAACATGATTCAAATTTGTCCAATCAGAAATAGAAGAAAGAGAAGCATTCATTTTATCAACACATAAATTAAATTGATCAGACGGAAAAGAACAATAAATCTGAGAGTCATCCGCATAAAGATGGGTATTGATGTCAACATAATCAGGAAGGTCATTAATAAAAATAGTGAATAATAAAGCAGATAAAATGCCACCTTGAGGAGTACCAGAGCTAATCTCAACTTGATGTGATAGAATATTATTAATAGAAACTTGTTGTTTGCGATTAGATAAAAACGATTTAATAAAGTTACAAGATCTGATTGAGAATTTGAATTTATTTCTTAGTTTCAACAAAAGAGACATATGATCAACAAGATCAAAAGCTTTTTTGAAGTCAAGGAAACAAATTATTGACACTTTATTCTCTTCAAAGGCAAGGCAAAGATCATGAATAACTTTAAGCATTGCTGAATTAGTACTGAGTCCATTTCTAAACCCAGATTGAAATTTATAGAGAAGAGAATTATTATCAACATAACTTTGAATTTGGTTTTTCAATACTTTTTCCAAAACTTTTGATAATGATGGTAAAATGCTAATTGGCCTGAAGTCTTCTAGATTAGTTGGATTTGATTTTTTTGGGATAGGTTTTATAATACTACATTTCCAATGCTCAGGGAAATAAGACTGTGTAATACAGTTATTGACAATATAAGTGATAAATGGGATGATGAAACAACCAAGCATTTTTATGAAAAATATTGGAATCTCATCAACACCACAAGCATTAGTTTTAATAGAACTAAGATAAAAATCGACATCGATATCAGTGATAGTTGAGAATTCAAAACAACCAGCTTCATCACAATCATTATCAAAAGTTACCAGATGTGCAGATTTTTTAGAAAATGAATTTGAAAAATAGTTATTGAATTCTTCAGCCGAAAAACTGGTAATAACATTATTAGAATCTTTAGTAACACCATTATTTTTCAAATTATTCCATAATGTCTTAGAAGGAAGGTCTGGATCAATTTTAGAATTAAACCATTCACGTTGAAGATATTTTCTAAGATTAGTACATTTGTTACGAAGTTTTTTAAACATTATGAGATGATTGTTTTTAAGGTGAATGTTCACTTCAGATTTAAACGATGAATAGTAAAAATTTTTACGATTAATCAAATTTATTAGTGAATCGTTCATCCAAGGTGCAGCAGTGTTTTTCTTGATTTTAATTTTCCTCAAAGGAGCAAAAATATTCATTAATTTTTTTAATTCATCGGTCAAAACTTGAACTTGGTCATCAATATTAGAAAGACAATAAATTTTATCAAAATCACATTTTGAAGCACAAAATAATAAATTATCTAAATTAATATTTTTGAAATTACGATAAAATTTAAAACTATTATTAACAAAAGAAGACATGTTGATTGAATAAGAACCAAATAATAAATCATGTGTCGTAAAGCTACCAATAGAAAGTTGGGAAAAACTTTTAACTAAGCTACGATTTTTGACAATTGACAGGTCAATTAAACTTGGATTACATCCGTCAACAAAATTAGTTGGTTCTTCAGAACAGATATTTAAGGAAATTGATGACAAAAAATTTATAAAACTAGTAGTTTTTTTTAATTTAGAAAGAAGATTAATATTAAAATCTCCAACAATAATTAAATGAGGATATCTAATTGATAAATCAGAAAAAACACGCTTCAAATTATCAGAAATTTTATTATTGGGAGGATTGTAAACGACTCCAAAACACAATTTCTCATTATTATTATTAATGATTTCAATGAATAAATATTCAACAATACTATTTGATCTGCTTTTGCATACAATTTTACCCTTAATACTATTAAGTAAATAAATAGCAACACCCCCACCACGTTTTCCAACACGATCATGTCTGAATAAATTAAGTCCATTAATTGCAATTAAACGATCATTAATACTCTCATTAAACCAAGATTCAGAAATAGCAAGTGCATGTAAGTTTAAATTATTGATAACAGAACGAATTTCATTTAGATTTGGTTTAAGACTTCCAGGATTAATATGAATAAAATTGAAATTATTATTGTTATTAAAAGCTGATTTTAAAATAATATTATTAATGTTAAGAGTATTTGTGGAAAGTTTAAATGAATTAATCTGGGAAATTAAATTTTGATAGCCTCAATAAGAGAGGCAAACATTTAGATATCATGAAAAAGGCATAATCAAAAGCACAGAAATAAAAATCAAGTGATGAAATAAACAACAAAATTAAAAAAGGAAACAAAAGAAAGCATTTCATAATAACACTCACCAGATTGAAGGTAAAAAAGGTTAGTTTTTCATATATATTTGTTTTTGACATTATCTTCGGAAAAAGAGAGCTCCTAAAAAACTTGGTTTGCGATAATCATAAGATTTAGATCATTAATTGATGAGAAACTAGCTTTTCTGCCATTGTTAAAAGTAACATCAAGACCGATTTGTCCAACTTTGACATTTCTAATTTTTCGTTCCTTTTTAAATTTCATGGCCTCTTTGAAAAGTGCAAATTGATTTTTGGACATCGCAAATTGAATAAAGATCCTATTGAAATTTCCTGGTTCGTTAAAGATATTTTCAACGGTTAGACGGTTTGCAATTTTCATATAGTTGAAGAAGAATTCATCCTTGTTAAATTCAGATTCAAAGTTTAACAATAGAGAATTACTTTGATCATTAAACTTGGTCCGGTAAGCTCTGACTCTTGGAGGATTTTCAAAACCAACAGCACTTGAAATCTTAGACACGATAATTTCATTAGAATCATTGACAATTTTTGGGATTCCATTGATGACAAGTTTTGTCCGGTTATTATTGAAATCATTCATTAAACTATCTTTATCTTCAAAGGAATTGACTTTGTTTTCAAGTGTTACAACCTTTTTCTTGAGAGTTTCAATTTCTTGGTTAATTTCTTCCAAGAAAGCTTTCTTCAGATCCGAGAAATGATTAGAAACTGTATTACGCTGATCTTCAGCCCATAAGGCAATTGATTGATCCAATTTCTTTAAAGTCTCACTTTCGAGTAACTTGAATTTTTCATCCAATTGCTTCAGTTTTTCATCATCCAAATTAGATTTATTTTCAATCTTGAAATTAGTTGAATTTGCAGTGAGAAAACTATTTCTTGTTATCATCTTTAGTATTAATGTTTAGCAGATGTTTATAATACAATTTGATATAAATTAAAACTATACGATTTAAATAAATAAATTTTTCGGAGCTCAAAAATTTTCTGTCTATTCAATTTCCATTGCCTACTATTTTTCATTTTCAAAAATTTGTACTAGTTTAGAACTTGTACTAAATAGCATATCTCGAAAAGAGAACGAGAATACCAATTTAATGGAATCGAATTATTTAGCGAGAAATCAAAATTCGAGATAAATAATAATTCCATTCCACTTCATTTTTTCTCATAGAACCAGAATCGAGGTACTGATTGCGTGTTGATTTACGTGAAGAAGTAATGTTCAAATTCACTAGATCATTAGTTCATTAGATTTTGAGTTCTAATGTTCACGAACTTACAAAACAACATTAAACGAGTGAAAATACAACTATAAACCAACGAACAGAAATGAAAATTTGAGAATAATTTCGAGAAAATTTTAGTTCTGTTACAGTAAACAACCGTTCAGCAGAAAGTGTGCCAGTAATCTAGTTTATATCCGATGGACCTGAAAATATACAATATGTACAAGGTCAGTTTACATCCTTTGAAAGACAGGTATAAACAGACAGACAGGCATAAAAATCAGGTATCCCGGCCGGTCGTTTGAAACGCTGTAACTCCGTTAGTTTTACTCGGATTGACTTAAAATTTGTACACAATATTCTCGACATATTGTACATTCAGAAAAAATATTACAAAAAAAATGCAAAACAAATAATTTTAAAACCATTAAAAAAATTTAAACATTTGCCGAAAAATTGTGTATTAAATTCGGAGCTAAAGTGACTTTTTGTGTTTCGTCTACTATGGTCGGCCTGCCAAAGGTCGCCCGCTAAAGTATAAACTCAACACAAAAGAAGCACTCTAGCTCCTAATTAAATAATATACTATTTTTTTTAGTAAACATATTTTTGTGATAGGAATTATTTATAGTATGTGTCACAACAACGTTACTTGCCTATTGTTATTGGACCAGTACTAGAACCATTCATCGGCCGATCTATGGTTTACAAAAAAGTGTCAGTATATAATTACCTTTGAATGGCTCAGTACTGGACCATGAATGGTAAATACTAAATAGCACTTCGCTATTGTTATTGGGCTATTGCTGGAACCATGAACCGGTTTGTAGAAAATAGCCAGTACACTTTACTTTAAATTGTCAAGGAATGGTCCGTGAATGGTTAACATTATTTGGCTATTGTTATTTGGCCAGTACTGCAACTACCGTAAGTTTTTAAATTTTTTTTCATTAAACATTTTTACAGAGTACGCGAAAAATTCGATTTGCGATTAAAAAGTTCATTCGTGAGCGAAATACAACTTGATAAAATTCTCGAGCGAATTTTTAAATGAGAATTAAAAACACTGAATTCGTTTGACGGAACGAATGAAAGAACTTGTATAGACTTACTGTTCGTTTGTGATTGTGAGAGAGATGAGAATCAAATAGAACTTATTGTTCACGAATGAATGCGAGTTAAAACTTAAAAGGAATCATTCGTTTGATTTTTCTTCGTATACAGTTTATGTTATTAATAAGTAGTTACGCGGTGTTATTTAGTTACGTTGTTTATTTTACTTTCGATTTATGTTAATTTAGTTATTTAGTTACTGTCGCTGGGCCCACGCCGATTTCATTTGATGATTACCACATATTTTATACTTCATGAGGCGCCTGTCCTTGACCTTCCCGAAAACTTTTGTTCTGCCATTTTCCTCGATTCGGCTGCTTTTCGTTCTGCAAGCTCCGAAAAATGGATCTTGCAAATTTGCTACCACAATTTTTGTTCTTTAACTATGTGGGAAGAGCGGTGGAATTTGATTTTAGAACATGAGCGTAACCTCGTCCGCCAAAAATGTGTGCTATTGTCGACTATAACGACAAATGACATTTTGGCATGTTTGGGTTGTCGTACTCGACAATATCAGACAAATTTTTTGTCGGACGAGCGTCATGTCATGTTCGACACATTTTCGTATAGATGTTTCACATTATAAACACACTTGCCTAATATAATTGATTTATTACAAAAATATCCATAACTTCTTTGATAAGATTCGATCTAATATCATCTTCGAAAAGAAAATTTTACTTGAAAACCCTACTTGACATAATCAAAAATAATTTTTTTTCATAATTTCTACTTTCCTTGAATTTTTTAAATTTTTTTCTTTTGTAATGCTCGCAGATAAGGGGGGGGGGGGGGGGGTAGGACAAAAAAACACTCGTTTTTGACAACAACTCAAAAACTAAGCAGCCGAAAATATGAATTTTTTATTTAAATATTTCCTCTTCTTCAATTTTTCTAAACCAAACTCGATTCATTAAAAAAATCTTTTGTTTTACTATCTCCTTAACTATGTCCATAAAATATAGATAAAATCAAATATTTGATATTTTTTGTTATCAGTAGGCGTGGGAAAACACATTTTATGACTGATTGAAAATTTCAAGTTGATAGCACTTATACTTTGTGAGTAATGTAGAAATTATGTAAATGTAAAATATGTAGAAATTCGGACGGACACCGAAGTCTCTCCAATAGGCTACCGTTTTTACTTTTTCAAAGTATGGAACCCTAAAATCAATTCTACAACCATAAAACAAAACTATTTAATAAAAAAATCTGCACAAACTATCCATGTATATAAGCCGTTCTCAGATTCAGAACTATTCGTTTGTGATAAATTCGCCAACTAATTCAAATTTTAGTTCTCAAAATTTTTGATTCAATTCGCGTACTGAATATCATAATATGGCTTTTCCATTAATAAATGTTACTGAATTTTAACTTCCGACAATAAATGGCTGCCATTCATAGGCCGGCGAAAAAAAATGGGCAATAGACCAGTACAGTTTGTACAGCGGGCCCAGTAACGGCCTAATATTGGCCACCATGACTGGCTGGACCATTGAAAAATATAAAATATTATCATATGTAAACTTAAATAAATTGAAAACAAAATAATTAAAATAAAATAAAAATACAGAGAACGGAGAATCGAAAAATTTGATTCATTCTTACGCGAATGGACCATAGTCATTTAATTATTTGATTCTTCTATTCATAAATTAGCATTGGGCAGTATATTTGAACATTAAATGTTTACATCGAGTGAGTCTATCCATGCTACTACATCATGAGTTGCCAAATGAATGTCTGAGATGTCGCATTGTATCGTAAAATCGGACACACAGTTACAATGTGTTTTATGGTTTGTTGTGGAGCGCCGCAGTCACATTGAGGGCACTCTGAAATTTCACACTTGTAGAAAGAATCAGCACAACGTCCATGATTCGTTCTTATTCGGTTTAGTGAAGTTCAGGTATGACGTGGCAAATCGAAACCAGGTTGGGTAGAAGTCGGGTTAGTAATAGAAAGTCCAAGTGTATTGTAATGATGCCAGGAGGTGTCCCAGGTATCCAAGATATTAAAATTTGTTGCCAGCAGGTTGCTGGTAGTTTTCTGTGGAGGCTTTTTTGACTTCAATCGACAACGAGTATGGTCGCCGTAATATTCGTGCAAGGGTAACATGATATTGTTGGTTACCTTTTTATGTTCACGCATGAGCGCATGTGAGCGTCAGAGTGCAGGTGGAGCAATATTGCTTAATGCAGGGAGCCAAGGTAAAGGAGTAGACCTGATAGTACCACTTATAGTACGCATCGTGGCATGCAGCTGGCAGTCAACTTTTCCTGTATGTGTGTATGTGTGCTATTCAACCAGACTGGTGCGCGCGCCGTACTCAGCCACTGAGTAAACCAGACTTAGAGCAGTTGTGCGGGGGGGGGGGGGGGGGGTAGCTGGAGTAGCACCCTATGTCGAGCCTGCCAGTTTGTGTAATATATTATTTCTCGTTTTAAGTTTTTTTGTCGTATTCTCTAGGTGGAGTTTAAAAGAAAGAGTTCTATCGAGAGTAATGCCCAGGTACTTTGGCTGTTGATTGTATTTAATGACAGTGCCGTTAAATAACACTGATAGTTCGTGTTTTGCCAGTTTGTTGTTTAAGTGGAAACAAGAACTCTCGGTTTTACTTAGATTAGGAAATAAACTCCACGTTCGAAAATTGTCATTCATTATCGCCAGGTCAGTTGAGAGAAAATTCTCCAAGACACCCATGTCTTTGTTTTGAGTGGTCAGGGTCCAATCATCAGCGTAACCAAATTTCTTTGATGTTGTATCAGGAATGTCATGAATGTACAAATTAAAAAGTAACGGCGCCAGGACGGAACCCTGTGGCAAACCATTGTTAAGCATTTTAGACCTACTACAGGAATTATTTAGATGAACTTTGAATACACGATTACTCAGCATGTTGTTAATTAAACGCGAGATGGTGCTACAAAGTATTGCATTGAACAGTTTATATATAATCCCATTTCGCCAGACCGTGTCATATACTGCAGTGAGATCGATGAATACTGCGCCTGTTTTTAATTGTTTTTGATACCCAGCTTCGATGTAGGATTTTAAAGCGAGCAGTTGGTCAGTGCAACTGCGATTGGGACGGAAACCAGCTTGTTCGACTGGGATCTGGTCATTCAGTATCGGAGCGATCCGGTTGTATATGAGCCGTTCTAACAATTTGTAGCAGGTGCTCAAAAGTGCAATTGGACGGTAGCTTCCTAGTTCATTAGATGGTTTACCTGGCTTAAGTATCGCTATCACTTTTGAAGTCTTAAAATTTTTTGGAAGATTGCCGGTTTCTAGGATATTCGAGAAAAATTTAGTTAGTCATTGTTTTACATTTTTCCAGCTTTTCTAAGAAATTCTACAAATATATCATCGTACCCAGCTGCTTTTCCGTTTTTTGTTTGAGACAGAGCTGAATCTAGTTCTTCGCCACTAAAAGAGTTCGCATACTTCGATAGAGACGAGCAATTTCGCTTCATTTCTCTTATTTTACGTTTAATTGTTCTTTTATGAAGGCGATTAATAGAAGAACGAGACATGTTTACGATATGATTCGCAATGTCCTCTGGATTTATTTCATTGTTAGTACGAGCGATTGAGTTTGAGTCACCCAGCTTCCGAAGGAGACTCCAAGCTTCCCTGCTTGAATGGGAAAAATCTATGTTTTCAACAGCGCTAATCCACTTTTGCTTTCTCGCGGCGTCCAGTGAGTAAATTAAGTCATCAGCCACGTCTGCCTCACCACTACTAAGGTACTCCTCATATAATTTTTCGTCTCTACTCCAGCCAGAAATGTATTCTTCACGGAAGCCTCTTGGGATGCATTTCTTAGCAGTTGAGATGATGGCTCCAACGAACCTATCGTAGTTTTTAGGAATGGATTGGATCCAGCGTATCACTGCATCCAACTCCAACCTATATTTATCCCAGTCAGCTTTGTCAAAATTCCATCTAGGTTGAGGAGTAGAGTTAACGAGTAGAATTTGGATTCCTACCTCAAGAATTACTGGACAATGTTGAGAGCGTGAAAAACCTTGTAAGACAACCCTAGATATTGGAATAGGGTTACGTTGTTCGTTTTTTGTGGAAAAACAGAGGTCGGGATTGTAATCACGTCGCCATCTAGCAGATCTAAAGCTTTTCAAGTCTTTCGCATCATATATCGGGAACATGTTGTTACCATCCGCACAGTCCGTCAGTTGTATGCCATTGGGATTGTTGTTTGAGTAGGATCACTGGGTGTGATGGCTATTGAAGTCACCAGTATATATTGCTGGGTGATGAAATAATGGTAGAGTAGCAGCTGGCCATCCCGTATTTGTAGGCTTGTATACGTTTACAATCTTCATGTCTGATATATCAACAACAATAAGGTGTATATCGTTGTCCGTGTGTGTAAGTACATGGGTGCAGTGTTTGTTTTCTGACTTAACATACGTTGCAGATCCATATGCTTGATGGTAAATAGCACTAATTAATTTGTAACCAACAATGTTGCCTCTAGAGGTAAGTTGCGCTTCATCTGCTGCATGCGTTTCTTGCAGAATTACCACATCGATGTTGAAATCCTTTTATACTCTTTGTAAATGTTCAGTTTTTGACTTGCTTATGCCTTCAATGTTCAATTGCAAAATACGGACTGAGGGTCCAATATTTTTTATCTTATGGTGCTGAAAAGTACCTTTGTTATTGTGATTTTGATTTTGGTTCATGTTCATTTTTTTTGTATCACAGTCAAGAGTTCGAAATGAAATATTTGGCTACCAAATTGAAATAGACTATTAGCTAACCCAGGGTGTAGCACGAGGAGCTTGTCAATTTACACACCCCTCGAGATTACCAACGGCCTCAAGATTTGTACTAAAATGCCTTAATTTTTTTTTGTGCCGTTATGTTCATATAGGAATGTAGGTATTTCGTCAATTCACTCAGTTTTATGGTCGAGTTTCACTTGAAGACTTAATTCAATCGATTAGTTTTATATGGGTGATCAGCCCATAGATTTTTCCAATTTCAACTATATTAGTTGGCTATCGGTTAATTGGAAAACCGGTGTATTGATGGTTGTTAATGTTTTTGCTTAAAAACACTTTGACCTAGATGCCTTAAATTTAAATTTGTTAATAAAATTAAATAATCAACAATAAATACAAATTCACAGTTTACAATATAGTAATATACTGATGTTAAATTATATTTTGTTTTTGCATATGAGAACTTTCAAATTCATGATGATACTAAAATTTATTTTCAAATTTACAGATACAAATAAACGAGGAACAAAAATATAATGATTTTAGTGATAATGCTTCAAGTTTTCATGGGTTTAGTGACAACGATTATAGTAATGTAGCTTCCATTGATGACGCTTTTGATGAGAACGCTTCCAGTAATGTGGCTTCCATTGATGACGTTTTTGATGAGTACGCTTCCAGTGACAATGATTCATCAGCAGTAAACTTTTCACAAGAAATTCGAAATTCGGAAACATTAAATGTTAGTTGGTTTTATTAAGTTGAAATTTTTTTTAATTCGATAAAGTAACTAAATTGATTTAAGATGGACAATATTTTCGATGGAGTTATGAGAAAAATTGGTAGATACGACGAGAATTCGGTAGATACGACGTTTCAGATAACTTATTATTCGTAAGCCAGATTTTGTCTAGATGCATTTTCGAAAAATGATTTACCTTGGTTGTTGAAATATATTCTGCTTCCCATGGAATCCAACCTTGTGTTGCTTAAAATTGGAAATACAACTTTTGCTCTAACTTTGAGTTATGGGACTCACAATTTTAAATTACACTTGTTTACCTTAACATAAATTGTTAGTTTTAATGTTATACTAATTATTTTTTTTATCATAGATGTCAAAATACGATTTAAACTACATAGCTTCCCCTCCCTCTCTCACTCTCTTTCTCGCTTTTAAATCCCATGTAAGAATTTTGGTCCTCGTTCCATAATTAACTGACTCCAGTTTTGAAGTTCTATAGCACGAATGTCTTGAGTGATGTCATCACGCCAACGTTTTCTGGGTCTTCCTCTCCGATGAACACCAACTAGTTGTTTTTGAAACACTTTTTTTATCATTCTGTCGGATGAACTTTTTACGTGAAAAAATCATCTACTCCTGTTGGTTTCAATGAATTTGATTACGTCACAGCCTCCAAGGAGATGTATGATTTTCATCTACTTTCCATGTAATGTACCATAACTTGGTATATAACCTTCCTCTCGAATGTTTGTTAGGTTTTTCCTGTCCTGATTCGGTTTTCTCTGATATCGTTTTTCTAGAATACAAAGGCATATGATCGCGAAACAAAGGTAATCGGCGTTGAAACTATCAATTGCTTGAAATCAACTTTGAGCTGGTGAATGTTGATGTTGTACTTCCTTAAAGGAAAGAATCATCCTTAAAGTGAAACAGTGATTTTTGGTTGATCGGTTGGAACGAAACACACTCTGTTGTTCACCGATAATAGGTTAAGCAAACGGGATGATTAATGCAAGTATAATATTATCTAATATTTTATATGCAGTTTTCTACAGTTCGATCAGTTCTTATGTAGCGGAATAATTTCAACTGTTTTCTATTCAGCAGGTCTAATAGGTCCTAGAATGCATTGATCAGGTTCAATATACTTGAGACAAGAGCTGCTCCTGCATGTTTAAATAGTTTTGTGACGATTCCATCTACATCTTGTGAACTGATATTTTTAATTTGACGATGCTAGCTTCCGATGGATTTTGATGGATTTCATTCGTCCTATTCAGCAGATCTTGAAAGTGGGATCGCCATACTGCATATACTGTATTGTGCACCTCACGTTCGTTTGTTGTTAGTTCATTGTTTTTATTTCTGATAACTGTGGATCTTGGATGGTAATCTTTTGTCATACGGATAAGCTAAGTCCTAATCACTACAGAGCGCAAGTTGTTAATGTTGAAATATCAATTTTCATTTATTATCTTTTGTCATTTCTTTAATAGCTAGTATAAACGGCACCGCTAGTTACTTTAAGTTAGTTATTAGATAGTTTAAATTTTGAATATGGTTATATACACGACTAAATCTACGACTTGTTAACAAAACTCATGTTCTTTTAATCATAACATAATTTATTTTAGAACAAAAGGAAGTTCCAATGCAAACTTTGCAATAAAATATTTCGAGATGTTCATAATTTACATAATCATAGAGTAGTCCATACAGGCGAAACACCATATGAGTGTTCAAAGTGCGATAAAAAATTCTCGTGGAGAAGTCAACTTATTAAACATTTTAGACGATGTCACCCACATAAATCACTGGTATGACTTTGTTTAATTATCATATGCAGTTTGTTGTAATTTATATTATCGTTTATTTTAAGGCGATTAAATCAACCAATCCAATTTTGACTAAAATTGTAAGTAAAAAATCTTAGGGTATTGTATGAACGCAAATAGAAGATATAACGCCGTTTGTATTGTATGAATCACGACAGAACAAAAAATGTATCCGAGGATTTTGTTCTATCCCCTATTTTACTCTCTGTTTTTCTGTTATAGAAATAGTGGATAGAACAATTTGTTTTTTTTTCTGGACATGCATATAGCAAGATAATTTTCTTTTGAATTTGTGATTATTTTTGAATTTAAATTTGTGCATTTCTGAAATTTGTTTTTTTATGTAAATTATTAGTAAAATAAATAATATTTTTAATATAATTAATTTAAGTTTTCAAATAATTTTTAATTGTTAAATTAAATTTATTTAATAGAAAAGTAAAAGAAAAAGTATTCCCACTTATAAAAATACTGCTATAAAAATGCAACAAAATACTAAAAATTCTATCCGTGTTCATACAATCGACGAAAACAAAATTCTCGGATGATATAAATTTATTCTCGGATTTTTTTCTATCCATCGTTGTTTTTACATTCGGCCCTAAATGTTATAAATTCGATGGATTTTACCGCTGATACTTGACGAAACATGATGAATAATTGTAATTAAAATTCCTTGTTGAAGTATTTCGCAATTTAATTTTTATTATTAATAAATTAACTTTATATTAGTTATATGCTCGATCAAATTTTGATTGTCACATCATCCCCTGGAGCTTACAAAAAACTGTTTTTTGTAGGCTCCTGAGGATAATGTGACAATCGAAATCGGATCGAGCATATAAATTAAATAAAGTTAAATTAGTTAATTTATTAATAATAAAAACTCAATTGCTAAATACTACAACAAGGAATTTTAATTGCAATTCTTAATATTATATTTGTAAAAATATTTTAATCTATGTACTATTTGCTTCATGACCGGAGAGACTAACATTCGCATTTATTTTAATTTTCAATACGGTTCAATAAAACTCATCATCTTCTTTTAATCATTACAAAATTTATTTTAGAACAAAATAAAGTTCCAATGCAAACTTTGCAATAAAGAATTTAGGAATGCGCAGCGATTACAAGATCATAGATTAGTCCATTTTGGCAAAACACCGAATAAGTGTCCAGAGTGCGATAAAAAATACTCACGGAAAAGTGATGTTGATAGACATTTTAGACGATGTCACCCACATAAAACACTGGTATGATTTTGTTTAATTATCACATGCAATTTGTTGTAATTTAAATTATCGTTTATTTTCAGGCGATTAAATCATCCAATCAAATTTTGAATAAAACTGTAAGTAAAAAATCTTCTTATTATGTTTGTAAAAATATTTTAATCTATTTAAATACTTTACTATTTGCTTCGGCTATATGTACCAGTGTTTCTCAACCCAGGGTCTGCGGACTGTTAACGGTCCGCAGAAAAAGTTTAGTAGTCCACGAATTTCTTTATATTTATTATTTTTATATTTGTTACAATAGTTTCGCCTTTTTTACTTCCTTAAAATAGTATTCACAAATTAAAGTTTTTATATGTTCAATATCGTTTTTACCCGCAATTGTAAAATTTTTATTTTTTTGATTTCACTCCTTTGGAGTCGATTTTATTTTTATTGTCTTTCATACCATATGGAGAAAAAGAGAACTGGAAAATTTTTTTTATTTTAATCAAAAAAACTTGCATTGTCGAACATTGCATTCAGAAACATAATTTATACTGCTGAGTAGCATAGAAAACATAAAATCCCAGGAGTGAAAATAATAGTATATTATTTAATTAGGATCTAAAGTACTACTTTTTGTGTTAAATCTATAGTTTGGCAATTGTTATAGACGAAACACAAAAAGTCGATTTAGTTCAGTGTATTTAACACTATTTTTTCGGCAAACGTTTAAATTTTTTATAAATATGAAATTAATACATCAAAAATTTTATGAGTATGATTCATTATCGTCATAATTAGTAATTACGTCCAAAAAAGTAAAAAACATTTAAATTTGTGTAAATTATATAAAAATAAAAGTTTTTATCAAAGCAACCTTTCAATTCAAAATTTCATAATCCAATCAAAATATTAAAAAAAAAATATTGTTCTTCTAAATCGAAATTAATATTTTTTTTTTTTCAAATGCTCACAAATTTAATTTTTGCTTCAAATTCGATGCTTTCCTTCGTATTAAAAATTAAATATCTTCAATATCCATTTTGGAGTGACGTGAGTGATACATTGTTAATGAATGAAATTATATTTGTTAAATATAAAAACTTTTTTCAAACGAATTGTAATCACCTATTACTTTCACTCACTGTTTAACGAAAATTTTTTAGAAAAACCCTTTAATTATTATTTTTCCCAAAAGAAATAAAAACAAAAAGGCAAAACTTCAACTTTATCGCTAATTTTATTTTGATCTCCTAACTAGTTTCGGACTCTATGAGTCCATTAACAAAGGATTTACAACTGAGCATTTACTACAAATGATTACAAGTTGTAAATCCTTTGTTAATGGACTCATAGAGTCTGAAACTAGTTAGGAGATCAAAATAAAATTAGCGATAAAGTTGAAGTTTTGCCTTTTTGTTTTTATTTCTTTTGGAAAAATAATAAAGGGTTTTTCTAAAAAATTTTCGTTAAACAGTGAGTGAAAGTAATAGGTGATTACAATTCGTTTGAAAAAAGTTTTTATATTTAACAAATATAACTTCATTCATTAAAAATTAAATATTTTTCAGAATGTTTTGCGAATGTAAAGCGTAAACGTTTGAGACAACATACATCCAAAAAAAAAGAGTCCATGCGAAGGATATCCAAAATGAAATTTGTATAGATTTCGGGATCAGACAGTTTATGTAATTAGATGTGTCAGATTAGTTAAAAAAAAAGTCAGACAAGTGCGAATAAAATTCGCTCGCCAAGGGTTCCGTGAATGTAAAAGAACACAATATCAAAAATAAATGACATAAAGTTATGTTGTAAAGTCTTTATATCGCCAGACTATGGACGCATAACAGAATTAATGTTTAATCGTAGACGTCAATAGTAAATGCCAATCACATCTACATTGATCAAAAATGTTACTTGAGGTTAAATCTTATCCAGAGCTGTTTATGTTAACTAAAGAAAGATTTAACCAGTATTTTAATGGTTTAAATTGGGAATATTTTTTCTATAAATCAGCGTCGAAATATAGGGTTGTATACATACACTTAAAATAGCACTTTTTTTTATCAATCAAACTGTCAAACTGTGCATCGCAAAATTCTAAAAAATGTTGCAATGTTTCTTAAATTATGTGTTCTTTAAAATGACACCCCACTCGTTTGGTTCCAAAAAAGTTTTTTTTTTTACTCTCCCAACACCCATCCCCGGGGGGGGGAACGGTCTGGAATTTGCACATTTTTTAGAATAACTCAAAAACTATGTACCGCAAAATTATAAAAAAATTGCAATATTTCTGAAATTTGGTGCACTTTCAATTGATACTCGCTTGAGTCAAAAAAAGCTTTTTTTTTACCCCCCTTACACCCATCCCCTAAACACACATAAATATAATTATTTGAGAGTTCGCTATAATTTTCGTTCAAAATATAGCAAACTTCCTGTCTCTGTGAATTTTTTCAATTTTTTCTGTCTATCAGTGTCGAAACGTAGGAGGGGGAACGGTCTGGAATTTGCACATTTTTTAGAATAACTCAAAAACTATGCACCGCAAAATTCTAAAAAAAATTGCAAAGTTTCTGGTGCTCTTTCAATTGATACCCCACTCGCTTGGGTCAAAAAAGTGTTTTTTCACCCTTCCCCACCCCAATCCCTTAAAAGCACAAAAATATAATTATTTGAGAGTCCGCTATAATTTTCGTTCAGAGTTTATCAAACTTCCTGTCTTTGTGAATTTTTTCAAATTTTTCTGTTAATTAGGCTCGAAATGCAAGGGGGGGGACCAACTTTTTGTGTCACTTTATTGATAATAATTCAAAAACTATGCATTGCAAAATTCTACAAAAAATGGCAATATTTCTAAAATCAAGTGCTCTTTCAAATGACCCCACATGACCTGGTTTTAAATGATGATTTTACCCCTTAATATTCCCACCCCTTTAATAAATATAGTTATGAGTATCTGCCACTTTTCTTTATTTTTCATTAAAAACCTACTCATTTTTCTATCATTCCAAATATATTTCAAGATTTTCTATGAAGTAGGGCCGGAGTTAATCGGGGCAATAAAACATCGAGAAAACGTCATTTTTCAAAATTATACAAAAAATGGTGAGGTGTAAAATTCCAAAATATATTTTAAAATAATGCTGAAATGAAGCCCTTTCATATGATACCCTACAACAGAGAATTTAATATTTCTTATGGGATTTCTTATTGAAAATGTATGGCTTGAAAGGATCGTGCAGTAGATTAGTAAAATGATAATATCATTGGAACCACATGGGTTAGACGGTTGAAAATCTGTGAGGTTATAGTTTAAAAGTGTATCTAAAGAAAAATGATAAAAGCATTGCGCTTTGAATATATTTTCGTTTCAACAGCCCCAGGGTCTCAACTGCTGGACTTAAACTAATTTTTTTATATTTTGGAAAGGTTTATGTTGTATCATGTATATAAAAGTGAGCTGAACTTTTTTATCTATATCAAAGACAACAAAGTTTATTAATGTCGCGTTCTTTGGCAACCAAAAACCGATCTGAGATCAAAAAAATTAGCTGTCAGATCCAAAAAATTCGCTTAAAACGGTCTATTTGTGTTCTTTGGCAAAAAAAGATTGATTTTTTTTTATCTAGATCAAGTTTTATAAATGTAGATTTTTTGGTAGATTATTTCAAATCAATTACAAATGCATTGAAATATTACTTTTGCTTGTCAAATTTACGTAAACAAAAAAAACCGATATTTTAATTATTTTTATTTTTATTACTATTTTATTTAAAAATAATTTATTATTATTAAAATTTGTTAAAAACAAACGAAAAATTTGTCATTTTTAAATGTAAACATAAGCTAAAAACATAAGTGACAGAACAAAAAGTCAAAACAATTTACCTCTACATTTACAAAAGTAGATTGATTTATTTGATGCTGTTCTTTTGCAAGCAAATAAATCAATCTTTTTCTATCAAGACAATTTTTAAACCAGTTGATTTTCCGGGAATCTTAAATGCGACCTCCGTCATGTTAAATAAAATGATAAACAGAAGTTCAAATATGACTAGTTTACAAATTTTGAACTTTTTTTGTCTCCCTGAATAAAACCCAACTTTTCTTATGGATTTCGAAGGCGTTATAACGGCTGTTTGGATCATAATATTGTAAATCTTCTTGGTCGAGTTACAATTATTTAGTTCGATCACTAAATCAGGAAATTAAAACACAGTGGAGTTTCTAAACGGTATAATTTTTATTCGTGCAAGATTTATTTCTTATAAAAATCTTTCTCGTACTATTAGTCCCCTTAATTATTCTTGTATTCACAATAATTCTTCTCTTACAATAATTTCTTACTATTGTTCACAATATCACTTTTAATTATTCGCTTACAACAATTTTTTACACTTATAGTAATCTATTTTGACAACTTGTGTTACCACTAATTTAAATTCGCTTATATCAATGCTAAATGTTTACTCAATTCTATCGCTGACAATTTTATACTTACTCTACCGCTGACAATTTTATACTGATCCTTATCCTTAACACGACCTCTTATACATACTCGCTAGAAGAAATAATTTCGATATATCTAGTAGATTCTAGAACACAATCTTTTCCTTTCTTTATCAACGTAATAAAACGATCTTTAAATGTTGACACAGGTGTGCGATCTATTCTTTTTAATTTGTTTATTTACCTATTCTCTAATAAACTGCGTTTACTTTCTTACGAGATAAACAAAGTCTTCCTATTATGTGTTTACTTTGGTTACGTTTTCATTTCTTTTATTGATTTAGGTATTTTCATTCTGGTGTTTTTATATTCTTTTATAGTGGAACTATTTTCTCTAAAGAGTTTTTTTTTCTATAATTATGTATGTTCTTTTGGGTGTCGGACTACTATACAGGGTGAGTTTTTTAAAAAATGCCAGGCTTTATCTCGAGAACCATGCTAGATGGGACAAAATGTTAAGGGTCAAGGGGGAGGTCTAGTGGTAATATTGAATGACCTTTGAACTCATAAGTATTGGAATTATATGTAAAAGTAGGGTTTTTTTAAATTAGAACCTATACATTTTAGGCCAGGAAAAATAGTATTTTAACAACAAAAAAATTCGTTACAGCAAACTGACAGCGGGATATTGTAGAACACGATATTGTAAAAGAGGGAAACATAAATCGAACCAGCAGCTGCTATCCGGGGGAGAATGGGGAGGGTTTTTAGGGGTTGAAAGGGGTTTTTCGTGATTTCTGGCTAAACCGTGCATCCTATCAAAAAGAGTTATATGTAAAAGTTGTAGGGAATAAAAAGATCTACACTTTTTGTATGGACCATTTTTACCCTCACCTCAACATTTTTCGAAAAAAATGCGAAAAACCGATTTTTTTCTTTTTTCTTGTTTTCTTTTACAAAAAAAATTTTATGAAGTTCAAATTTTGGAAAAAGATACCTCCATTTATTGGAAAAAGGCAGCAATTTTTTTGGAGGGAAATATTTAGAGGTTGTTGTTAAAATTAATTTTTTTGAAAAAAAAAACCAAATTTTTAACTGCGATTCCTCTTAAAACTACGCCTCCTAAAGAGTTCAGTTTTGACTCATTTACTCGTTCTTACGTCTATTTTTGATAAATGGTAAAAAAAGTATAAATCTATGGACAAAAAGGCGGGAAAATTGAAAAAACCGAAAAAATTGCTTTTTTCGTGGTAATTTGCATATTTATCGTTGAATAATTGTTACTAATTAATAAAATCATATTATTTTTTTTATTACGTAAACAACGATCATTCGGAAATACATTTATGAATAATTAGATGCTTTCGTTTTAGAACTTGATAAAAATTGTTCGAAGAAATAATCAACGATTAGAATTTCAGTCGTACTAAAAATCTTAAAAATTAAATATCTCAAGAACACGAATATTAGCCTCTTTGTAAATTTGTAATATTTTAGAGTAAGGATAGAACTGTTTTTACAAAAAAAAATAAATTAAATTTCAATTGATCTTCAACCCAAGCGCCAACTTTAAAAAAGTTTTTTAATATTTTAATTTTAAAATTAATTAGAAAAACAATTAATTATTTTTTTTTTCAAACGATTAACTAATCACCTACAAAAAAAAAAGTTTGATAAAATTGGTAAAGCCGTTCTTGAGCAATTTGATTTCGAAAGTACATGGGATTGGCAGAATTTTCATTTTTCTAAAATATTTAATGCTTATTTTAGTTTATAATATATGATAATTAATATATGATATATTTTAATTTAATATGAATTTTTTATTGTAATTGAAAGGAAAATTCACTATCTATTTGATAAATTTCAGCAAAATCTGCAACTGGCATATTTTTGCTAACAAATATTCGAATTGGCTTTTATTGTCGAACAAAACGTCTGTCTGTAATTTGAGTATGTTTTGTGTAAAATATTAAACCTTCAGAAAACCCAAAAAAAGCTTGTTTAGTACCTTCTTTAAACCTCATTTAGTACCTTCTAAACCCAAAATAAGTTTAATAGAATCAGTAAACTTGGGTTTAGTGTATGGCACAAAGTACAAAAAAAATCAACCTATATTCAAATGTGTTTTTCTCAAAAACAAAAAATAACAATTGTCCTTATAGGTTTAGTATGTTTTAAGTAAATAACAAATCTGTAAAATATAAAAAACATGAAAGAAAACTAAAAGGTACTTTTTGAGATCGCCATGTTTGAAGAATAAAATTTACTTTTTTGTTACCTAAATAAACTAAAAGTAACGAAAGCATATAATTATTCATTAATTTATTTCCAAATGATCGTCGTTTACGTTTATCATAAAAAATTTAAATGATTTTAATAATTAATAACGATTATTCAACGATAAATATGCAAATTACCACGAAAAAAAGCGATTTTCTCGGTTTTTTCAATTTTCCCGCCTTTTTTTCCATAGATTTATACTTTTTTTACCATTTATCAAAAATAGACGTAAGAACGAGTAAATGAGTCAAAACTGAACTCTTTAGGAGGCGTAGTTTTAAGAGGAATCGCAGTTAAAAATTTGGTTTTTTTTTTCAAAAAAATTAATTTTAACAACAACGTCTAAATATTTCCCTCCGAAAAAATTGCTGCCTTTTTCCAATAAATGGAGGTATCTTTTTCTAAAATTTGAACTTCATAAAATTTTTTTTGTAAAAGAAAACAAGAAAAAAGAAAAAAATCGGTTTTTCGCATTTTTTTCGAAAAATGTTGAGGTGAGGGTAAAAATGGTCCATACAAAAAGTGTAGATCTTTTTATTCCCTACAACTTTTACATATAACTCTTTTTGATAGGATGCACGGTTTAGCCAGAAATCACGAAAAACCCCTTTCAACCCCTAAAAACCCTCCCCATTCTCCCCCGGATAGCAGCTGCTGGTTCGATTTATGTTTCCCTCTTTTAAAATATCGTGTTCTACAATATCCCACTGTCAGTTTGCTGTAACGAATTATTTTTTTTTTTTCTAATTTTTTCTCCTATTATTTATTACTGGCCTATTTAAGGTTTTTTTTTAATTAAGTAAATCAAACTACACACTTTTTGTTTACAAATTTTTTTTGTAAAGTGTACGATTTAGTAGATATGATTAACATTGATTTGCACTTAAGCAAACGTGTCTTCGCTAAGGTCTTCAGAAAAAAATAAAATTTCGATAAATTAAAAAAAAAACAATGAAAATCATTCATTAATTTAAATATTATTGCATCGTGGTCTACTGCGTGAAATTGATTTTCGTTGTTTTTCTTTGATTTATTGAAATTTTATTTTGTTACTGAAGAACTTAGCGAAGACATGTTTGCTTTAGTGCAAATCAATTTTCATCATATCTACAAAATCGTACACTTTACAAAAAAAATTTGTAAGCAAAAAGTGTGTAGTTTGATTTACTTAATTAAAAAAAAACCTTAAATGTATAGGTTCTAATTTAAAAAATCCTGCTTTGGCATATAATTCCAATACTTATGAGTTTCAAGGTCATTCAATATTACCACTAGACGTCCCCCTCGACCCTTAACAAATATTACCTAGGGTTATTTTGTCCCATCTAGCATGGCTCTCGAGATAAAAGCCTGGCATTTTTTAAAAAACTCACCCTGTATATGCTAAATTAGGGTTTTTTTAAATTAGAACCCATATATTTAAGGGTCTTTTTAAATTAAGTAAATCAAACTACACACTTTTTGCTTACAAAATTTTTTTGTAAAGTGTACGATTTGGTAGATATGATGAAAATTGATTTGCACTAAAGCAAACGTGTCTTCGCTAAGTTCTTCAGTAAAAAAATAAAATTTCAATAAATCAAAAAAAAACAACGAAAATTAATTTCACGCAGTAGACCACGATGCAATAATATTGTAACGTTTCTTAGCCGAGTTACAATTATTTAGTTCGACCACTAAATCTGGAAATTTAAAACACAATGGATTTTCTTAACGTTATAATTTTATTCGTTCAAGATTTTACAATAAAAATATTTCTCCTATTACTATTCCCCTTTTAGTTCTTCTTGTACTAACAATATTTCACCACTTATAATTCTTTTATACTTGTTCACAATATCACTTTTAACTTTCTACTTATAACACTGTTAATTTCACTTCGCCTTTATCACTGCTAAATTTTTATACTTATTGTATCGCTAACAATTTTATACTAATCCTATCCTCGAAGAACACCTCTTATTTATACTACATGAAATAGCCTCGATATTGCTGTAATATTCTAGAACACACCTTTTTTTTCCTTCCTTTATCAACAATAAGACGATCTTCAAATATTGACACCTAGGTGTGAAATCTATTCTTTTCAATTGTTTTATTTACCAATTTTTATTTCGTTAACCAATCCTTATTCAAGAAAACAAATACTTCCTATTAAATGTTTACTTTGGTTACGTTGATTTGGTTTTATTGATTTTTACATTTCTTTTAGAAGAATTTTCTCGAAGATAATTTTCTAACGAGAATTTTCTTGAAGATTTTCTATTGTTGTTGTGTTCTATCGTCTTCCATAATCGTCACAATATTTAAATTAATGAATGATTTTCATTGTTTTTTTTTAATTTATCAAAATTTTATTTTTTTTTCTGACGACCTTAGCGAAGACACGTTTGCTTTAGTGCAAATCAATGTTAATCATATCTATCAAATCGTACACTTTACAAAAAAAATTTATAAGCAGAAAGTGTGTAGTTTGATTTACTTAATTAAAAGAAAACCTTAAATGTATAGGTTCTAATTTAAAAAAACCCTGCTTTGGCATATAATTCCAATACTTATGAGTTATATTACATTATGAAGGTCATTCAATATTACCACTAGACGTCCCCCTCGACCCTTAACAAATATTACCTAGGCTTATTTTGTCCCATCCAGCATCGTTCTCGAGATAAAAGCCTGGCATTTTTTAAAAAACTCACCCTGTATAATCGTCACAATATTTAAAAAAATGTAGATACTGAATACATTAGTTTACAAAAAAATTCTTCTTAAATAACACCCAACTTTTCTTATGGATTTTGACCTGCTGATGACGAATATCATATTTATTTTTATAGGTTAGCTCTTGTTTTTGAGATATTCGCGAAACATTTTGGTCCACATTTTGAGTTTTGACTTTTTTTATAAAACTTGAATATTAAAAATGAATGGTTTTTAGCTCAAAAGAAAGAGAATTGAATTTACTATAGGCTCCAATAAAAAAATTAAAAAAAATTTCAATCATTGTTTGGAAAAATATATTGAAAAATACGTAAATTTTTCTATTTCTTCAACTTTTATCGAGTGTAACTTCCAGAATCCTTAATGGATTTTTACAAATACTAGCTCAAAATGTACTAATAATAATAATATAATGTTGTTTATTGAAAAAAAACTGTACTTTTATATAAAAACGATGAGAAAAAACAAAGAAATAATGTGCCACAATAGAGACAAAATCAAAGAAAAATTTCAAAGTGCGAAATAAGAAAATTAACTTAAATACAATGAAATAGTTTTGAGCATAGATTGCTTCCCCGAACCTTCGCATACAGATAGAATTAATAGTAGGCAGTTACAATAGAAACAGTAAGATATTTTGCAACTTTATAAATTAAATTCATTTATAAGAGAAGTTCTGTTTGTTAAGGCTCCAATCAAAAAACTATACAAGTTGTTCCAGCTTATGCTGTTTAAAATCCTGACGCACTATTCTACCGTTAATATTGTTTCCCCAAAAGCGAATCTTCTAGCACCTACCAATATTGCACAATTATTAAAAAAGTGTTGAACGGTCTCTTCCTCATTCAAATTACGTAATGAGCAAGTTTTGGAATATCCTACCCGCTATATACTACTGTTTAAACCTAACATCCCACACCTTGCCCTTATAACTAGTCCAATTTTATTTGGCTGAATGTCATAATTAAAATACACGCTTCCATTTGCAAAAATGAGACAATAGAAAAAGCCATGCCTCCTTGAGTTCCTTGTATTACCTAATTCTTGTTTCAAATATAACTCTTGTTCTTTCTTTACTATCTCTTTCATGTTATCTTTGTACTTTTGTTTGTTAGATTCTGGATTACCCCATACAAAACAATGTTTAGAACTAAACGTTTCTCATTCCTTAAACCAACACAACTTTTTTTTATGATTTCATTTGCTAAAATCTTAGGTAGTATGTGGTCGTGGTAATTGAAAATTAAATTATGTTGGTATTTAAAATGACATTTCAGTGTGTATAGGGCAATTTGAGAAATACCAGTTTCCAAGTAGATAACATAATTTGGTGTAGCTTTCGGTAAGTGAAGCAATTTCTTAATAAACCAAAGTTGACACTTTTCAACCTCCTCGGATATTTTATAGTCCCATACTTGGCATCCATAGCACATTATAGCCCTCGCTATTGAGAAAAACAATTCCTTTTTTGTTTGAAAAGAGACTTCTTTTTTGGAGATTAAACTTTTCCCAGCGAAGGTTCATTTTTGCTAAATTTACTCTAACCTTGACATTATCTTCAAAATTTAAGGATGGCGGGAGAAATATTCCTAAATATTTGTATTCGTTTACAACGTTAATTTCATTTCCTTCAAAGATCCATTTCTCACTTCCTTTTCGACCACCACGTTTTTTCATAATCATTATTTGGGATTTTTCTAGATTCACTTCTAGGGAGTAGAGACCATAGTTTACAATATTCTTCCAATTTATCTATCATTTGTTGCAACACCATAGGATCTTCCGCAATGAGAACTATATCATCTGCATAAAGCAATAATCGAATAGTGTTACCATCTAATAATATCCCACCGCCGATAAAATCACATAAGTCGTCGAGGAAAAGTGCAAATAAAAGTGGGCTCAGGATGCACCCCTGCTTTACTCCTGATTCTGTGGAAAAACATTCAGTTAAAAACTCTCCATTCCAGATACCGCTTACTGTTTCAGCATTTTTATGAGTTTCAAAAATTTCATCGACAAACCCATTTTAGTTAGTTTATAGAATAAAGCGTTTCAATTGACTCGGTCAAAGACCGTTTTAAAATTTAAAAAAAAAACGTAGACTTTTTTGTGACCCCCGTCCCACTTTACCTGCACAATACTTACAAGACTAAATATATTATCATTCGCAATTCATTTAATTTTTGAAATTTATTGACCAAGTTAAAAAATCGATTATTGATTATTCCCGCAAATATTTTTCCAATGGCGTTACCAAAGGAAATCCCCCTATAATTCTTTGCTCTTTCCATGTTTCCCTTTCCTTCCTATACATAAAGGAAAAATAATCGATTTCCTAAACTTTCATCCATAGATGTCGATGTCCACATCCTGTTAAATAAAGTGTTAACCAACGAAAACAATTCCGTTGGAGCATATTTAAAGAAGTCAGTCGGAACTCTTTTCTCCCGGTGCCTTTTTATCTTTCATATCATGCAAAAGTTGTTTAATTTCAGTCAGAAAGCTGAAACTCAGCATTCAGTTCTCTATCTACAACGCATGGCTCAGCGTACGGTATATATGCTACTGTAACGTTTTCTGGATTAAGGAGGTTACAGAAGTGAGTTTGAAAGTCCTCAATATTAATATTATTACCTATACAAAACTTTTTCCCTCTCAGTTTATTAGCAAAATCCCACCATTTCTTTCTATCCCTAACACTTAGCAGCCTGCTTTCTATATTATTGTAATACGTAATTTTTTACCATGGCATATTTCTTTGTATTTTTTATTTGCATCCAAGTAACATTTCTTTAATTCTTCAGATTTTGAGTTTCTATAGTTGTTAAGCCAATAGAATGAAGTTCTTCTTGCTTTTTCACATGCCCAATCGTGCCACTTTTCTTTAGTTATTAGATTTCTTGACCCAACTATCTGACAATCCTTGGCTTTTTGAATGAAATTGTCTATACTACACGCCGCGCCGTTAGATCTACCGTTTCCAGCTTTTCTATTACCTGAACCACTTTTTGGTGATATTTTAATAAGATATTAAGGGGTTTCGTGTTTCCACATTAGTTTAGGCATTAGAGATAATGGTTTGGCCTCTGTCGAATTTTTATCAATTCTAATCGTCAAAACAATTGGCAAGTGATCCTGGTGAACATCATTTTCCCCACTGAATTTGTTTACGATAGAAAGTACCTCATAAGAGATCAATGCCAAATCATTCACAGGCTTATCTAATTTTTAAAAGGGTTGTTCTTCGTTTCTGGGATAACTCACTTAGATCTCGGTCAATTCCAATTCGTGTCTCCTTTAGTTTCTGCGTCTGCTGCAATACTTTATTAAGCGTTGTGATATAATTGAATTTTACCTTAATAACTGCTGTAATATTCTGCTCTGCCAAAGGTTGAACAAGTTCTATATCAAGTTTATCTTGTATTTAGAGTACAGTTGCACAAAGCTCATCCACAGCTTTCTTGTCATCATTTTTTTGAAGACCCTTGAATATTAACTTTTTACTTCGAGAGTAATTATCGAGTCGTTCTAACAGTTTTTTTTATCTTTCTTCTGCTCCTCTCGTAATTCTTCCACAATTTTATGTAAAGCCACGCTTTCAACCTTCAGACGATTTAGCTCCCTTTTATACTCCATAAAATCATTTTTTGATGGAAGATTTTTCAATCTTTCCTCCAGATTTTTTTCTAACCCTTTAACTCGTACATTTCACTAACAGACATCTTCTTATTCCCATCACCTTCCTTAGATTTGTTACCGGCATATTTGGCCGATTTGACAGATTCTCCCTATTTCTTTTACCAAAATCACTCGACATTAATCCACTTATAAATATACGAATATTCATATTAACTATGCACTTGTTTCATTAATATATTGAATTTGTTTGTTTTGTAAAATATGAGATCCAAAAACGGCATTACCTTTTTGTCACCGAAAATCTCGGTACCTCAATTTTCGGAAATATCTCAAAAACAAGAGCTATCCTAAAAAAATGAATATGATATTCGTGATCAGCAGGTTAGAAAATTTCGGTTTAAGGAGATTTTTCTTGTAAACTAATGTATTCAGTATATATAATTTTTTTAAAAATATTATGATCCAAACGGCCGTTATATAACGCCTTAGTTTATTCGATTTTTTAGGCTCTAAGGCTAAAGTTAACGAGTAACTGGTACCCGAATATGGACGGCTTGCGAACTTATGCAAGAAGTTATTTGCCGCAACATAACCCGCAAAATAAACCTTTTGATACATATGTATATGGTAGTACAACAGAAAGGATATAAGTCTGCAAGTGGTAAAGCAAATATGCGCAATCCACCCACCCATAAAGCAGCATGTCCTCGGTATTTGCAGAGACAACACATATATGAATCAAACAAAAAATTTAAAATACATGTTCAAAACATCTGCGGATTGAACGCTAACCATCCATGACCACGTGAAACATCATCTTGAGCACGACAAACCGAACATTCTATTCCTTACAGAAACACAAGTTGCTGAAAATGTTCACTCTATAGAATCGCTTAATCCCAAATATAGGCTTGAATCAGCCGTCAAACTCCATAAAGGTGCATGCGCATTCATTCATGAGAGTGTTGCGTATACACGCTTTCCAAATTCTGAACTATACGGTGACAACTTCAATACCATGGTTTTAAAGATTTGTCTTCCAGAAATTAGTTTTTTTACAATAGCTTTATACCGGTCACCCCAACAAACGTAACCCAAACATTTTTAATATACTGACAAAAATTGTGGACGAGATTAGAGCAAAGTCCCCTAATTGTGAAGTTATCGTTACCGGTGACTTCAACGTCCACAACAAATCATGGTTGGAATTCTCCAAATTGACCGACGATGTTGAAAATAGTGGAAAACTGGCAGGAACTTTTGCCGCGTCTCGGGGCCTATTCCAAATTGTTAAAAGCCCTTTCACTCCCCGTAATGGCGGTGATAATACTTTTCTTTTAGATCTCTATCTTACCACAATGCCAGATATTACGAGTGTTGATGTCGCGAAAGGCAGTATTCTGATCTTTATTTAATTTCATCAATTATCAAAACTGATTTACTTAAAACTACAGCTACAGCTCCCAAACCCCGTAAAATATTTCACTACTCAAAAATGGATAAGCGTGGTGTTTAAATACTTTTCCATGGTTTCCCTTTCGACCGTCATTGTTTTTACACTGACAATGTAAATGTTTCTGCTCAAAACTTTACAGAAACCATCCAATTTGCTATCAATAAATTCGTCCCTTTTTCCATAGTAAAACCCAAACAAAAATACTTGCATTCGAAACCTGCCAAAGCTGTACTTAAAAATAAACGTTGATAATTTAATATATGGATTCATAACAAAACTCCCGCTAACCGGGCCAACAAAATATCTAACCAGATTATCTCAAACGAAAAGTCTGAAATTGACAGAGCGAAAACTTCAAAACTATTTCTGACAAGAGTTTCTACTGCCATTAATTCTTTAGATTCTGGTACAAAATTTTCTATTCCCCCTATTATTGATGGTGATTCAATCGTCAATGATCCTGCAAGAAAAGCTACCTTGTTCACTGAATGCTTTGCTCTGAACTTCACTGTTTTGGAAACTCCTAAAGAAAAACCCCGAATCCAGTCTTAGAAGTTAATATGAATGAACTCCACTTCAAACCCAAAATAGTCGCTAAAATTTTAAAGGGGTTAAACATCAACAGGAATGGAATGGACAACATTCCACCCATTATTTTAAAAATCTTTTCTAAAGAACTTGCACCAACTTTGACTAAGATATTCTAAAAATCCTACAAATCTGGTATGTTTCCCTCGTGCTGGAAGTTGGCAAATGTCCAGCCCGTCCGAAAAAAGGGACCAAAATCCCATATCTCAAATTATAGACCAATAACTTTTCTATCGGTCCTATCCAAAGTCTACGAGCATTATATAATTACACACATTTCAAAATATCTGGAAGTAAAACATTTAATAGCCGACAGCCAATACGGTTTTCGAAACAAAAGGTCAACTACCGATCTATTAAACTATGTAGGGCATATTGTTGGAACAGCATACTTGATAAAGGTGGTAAAACATGCGTTATCGCTTTAGACATCTCCAAGGCACTCGATCGAGTCTTGCATGCCAACTTAATCAACAAGCTCGTTGCGTATGGTTTTCATCCCAATGTTATTAAGCTGATTCAAAATTGTCTATCCAACCGATACATTTCGGTTTCCTTAGACGGATTTTCATCTGAGTCTAACTAATTAACGCTGGTATTGTCCCCAACTGTTATAATTAAAATTCAAATGTACGTTTATTCTCATTGAGTTATAAACAAAGACTTAACCTAAAAGTTATATAATACAAAAATGCTTGTAATCTGACAGTAGTATTCTAATACTATTTATTCTGCATATTTATTTGTAGTTGGATTAGTTGGATTATAATACTTAACAGTTTAACACCAACCCTATTTTTGATTTATTTCAACGAATTATTGAAAATCACCAGCAACCCAATAAATAGTTTTGCTGATGCACGAACAAATTAATACTTCCCGGAGAGACGCTGCCATAAATGTGAATAAAGACCTACAAAAAGTCGCCAATTGGGGTAACCAAAACGTGGTCAATTTCAACTCTACCAAAACACAGCTGTTGAATGTTTTCAGATCAAAGACCGAGTTCCCTAAATATATTTTATTCAATATGTGTGATGAACCAATAGGTGAATGTTAAAACATTCGTTTATTGGGTTATTGGGTGTCACAGTTTCAAATGAGCTAATCTAAAACGATGATGTAATGGCGATGGCAAAAAGCGCGTCTAGAAAACTCAGCCTCCTAAATAGATGCAAAAAAATTTCACTCCATACCAATTGCTCCATGTTTATAAGTCCTATATTCGTCCCTGTATGGAGTACTGTTGTCAAGTTTGTGGTGCTGCTGCTGTTTCCAAATTGGCCCTCTCGGCTTTTGTTCAAAATCGGGCTATACGAAATGTGGGTGTTCGAGATTTGACATCAAAATTTGATTCCCTACAACATCATCGAACTGTTTCTGACCTCATTGTTTTTTACAAATATCGTCATCAACAGTGCTCAAATGAAATCAGCAGCATCATGACTCAACCTTATTTTTACCCCCGTTTCACTCGGCAATCGGCTAGCGCAAGCAGTCAAACGGTCGAGATCACGCGCTGTTATACTGGCCGATCGCAGAAAAATTTCTTTGTTCGAACTGCATACAAATGGAATAGTTTGCCGGAATCCATAGTCTCAGGTGGTTGCACAAATTGTTGTGACACATATTGTAAACACACTTTTTATTTAAAAAAAACATGCCTAGAAAATATTTTTGGCGTAGGTCGAAAAATGCGATCGTGAGAGTGTCGCTAAATTCCGTTATACCTCATATCGTTATTTTTGTTTTTCCGACTCCTCTTGTCATAATAGACGTTAGGCACCAACATTTTTCGGAAATTCCAAGATGACGCACATTGCCGCAATAGGTAGATTGTTCTAGTACTGCTCAAAAATTATGAATATCGACTTTTCTGCATAAAATGATCGTAATATCGTCAAATATGTATGTGGTAAAGTGTCACAATTTAACCTCACTCGTAAAAACGGTAGGTGGGACTTAGGTCGCTGTTCAAAATTTGAAACTTTTCATATTCTTCGCTGCAACAACGTCACATTTTCATTTTCTCAAAATTTCTGTTTTCCGAGTTGTGCCGTCTTCCAAGGTAGCGATATATTAAACAGACATACGTTTTGTGAAAGTTTTTACTTTCAAGTATTTATGGTTCTCGGCTGACGCCTCGAGCAACAATTTTTCTCTCAAGCTAAAAAGAACTGCTTTACGCCCTTAATACATAGATAGCTAATAAAATATAGTAAAATACAGAGAAGACGCTGTAGGTTAAAAAAAATAAAAGATCCGCAATAGAATCTTAAAATATTTATTGTTCCGTAGCATGACATCAGCTGAGAAACACTGATATATACGACTAAATATACAAATTGTTAACAAAACTCTTCATGTTCTTTTAATCATTATATTATTATTTATTTTAGAACAAAATGAAGTTCCAATACAACCTCGGCAATAAACAATTTAGGGATGCGCAGCGATTACATAATCTTAGAGTAGTCCGTGGAACAGGCAAAAAACGGTTTAAATGTTCAGATTGTGATAGCAAATACTCATTGAAACATAATTTGTATAAACATTTTAGACTATGTCACCCACATAAATCAATGGTATGATTTTGTTTAATTACTATGTATATGCAATTTGTTGTAATTTATATTATCATTTATTTTAAGGCGATTAAGTCGAATAAAAATGTAAGTAAAAAATCTTAATATTATGTTTGTAAAAATATTTTAATCTATGCAAATACTATACTATTTGCTTCATGACCGAAGAGACTCGTATTTATTTTAATTTTAAATACGGTTATATATACGACTAAATCTACCACTTGTTAACAAAACTCATAATGTTCTTTTAATCATTACATAATTTATTTTAGATAAAAAAGACGTTCCGATGCAACCTTTGCAATAAAAAATTTAGGCAACACCAGGCATTACAAGATCATTGCGTAGTGCATACAGGCGAAAAACCATATGAGTGTCCAGAATGCGATAAAAAATACGCATGGAAAAGTGATTTAGATAAACATTTTAGACGACATCATCCACGTAAAACACTGGTACGACTTTGTTTAATTATCATATGTAATTTGTTGTAATTTATATTATTATTTATTTTAAGGCGCGTAAGTTGAATAATACTGTAAGTAAAAAATTTTAATATTATGTTTGTTTTTTTTTTTTTTTTTTAATTTTCCAGATAATTGTTTATTTATTTATTGCATTTTAAATACATTTTCTGAGATCAGTATATATTACTTTACAGCAGATTACATAATTTTAGGTTTGAAATAATGTTTTTTTTTTAATATTTTGCATAAGTATTTTTGTGTGAACTCGATAATTTACATTTAGGTAATTCTTAATTCTACTTAATACTAACCTAAATCTAGTTGTTTTTTTTTTTTAAATTTACCTTATATGTGAAACAGAAACGGCTAAGAAATAGTTACAGACAAGTTTTGAATCAATGTATTATCATTATATATTAATTTATTTATATAGTTGCTATAAAGTTCATCAGTGTAAGGTTTAATATACTTCATATTTGCTAGAGAGTGAAGCCTTGAAGTGCTATATCTATTTGGTAGCTTAAATATTAGTTTTAGGAACCTGTTTTGAATTACTTGGAATTTTTTTAAGTGAACGCTTGCCATTTTACACCATATGGGACAACCGTACATAATAACATTTAGTACCATTACTTTATATATTAACAATTTGTTACTTATACTAAGCTTAGATTTTTTGTTTAGCAAGGGGTATAAAACTTTTAGAAGCATATTGCATTTTGCTTGAATTACGGTCGTGTGTTCTTTAAAAGTAAGACGTTTATCTAAATGAATGCCTAAATATTTTACTGAAGTTTTCCATTCAAGAGGCACGCCATCAAGTATTATCGGTCTTTGTGGAGTTTTTCTTTGAGCTCTACAGCGCGTGAAGTATATTGCTTCGCATTTCATCGGGTTTAATTTTAGTTTCCATTTTTTTAAAAATTCCAGTATATCAATGATGTCCAATTCCAAGTTATTCAATATAGTTTCCGCATTTTCATTTGAACAATATAAGGCCATGTCATCTGCAAACAGAGCCAACTCACCGTAATTTGTCTGAGGTATATCGTTTATAAATAAATTAAATAAAATAGGGCTGAGAACTGCTCCTTGAGGAACACCTGCTTTAACATCAATTGAGGGAGACATAGAGTTTCCAACTTGAACTTGAAAGGTTCTTCCTGCTAGGTAGGATTTTATGAGTTTAATTAAATATAGTGGGAAATTCAATCTATACATTTTAAACACTATTCCGTCCATCCATACCTTATCGAAAGCATGTTCCAGGTCTAAAAGTATCATTCCTGTCTATTTTGCATCATTTCTATTTTGTTTGACATGATCCGTAATTCTGTGGATTTGATGTATCGTTGATGATTGTTCTCTAAATCCCAGCTGCTGATTTATAAGTATGTTGTTATCTAAAATAAAGGATTGAAGTCTATTTTTGATGGAGTATTCAAAAAGTTTTCCAAGAGTGTTCAGCAGACTTATTGGTCGATAGCTTCGAGATATTGTTGGGTCCTTACCGGGTTTCAAAATTGGGATTATCTTTGCGTGTTTCCATTTGGTTGGAAAGTAGCTCAGTGTGTAACATTTATTAAAGATGATTTGTATAAAGCTAATCCCTTCTATCGGGAGCTTTTTTAATAATAAATTCGGAATTTTATCAACCCCAGGCGATTTAAGTGGACGAATGACCTTTAGAATGTCTTGTATTTCAGATATTGAAACCAGTTCAATTTCATTGGTATCAGGCTCTTGTGAGATTATTTTGGAATTAATTTCATTGCATACAGTATTAACAATCTGTTCATTTGTATCGTTATTTAAATCAATGTTATGTACGTCTTGAAAGGTTTTGGCTAACTTTTGAGCTTTTTCCTCATTTAAGAATAATTGGGTTGAGTTAACATCTACTTCATTGTTTTTTAGAGGTGGTATAGGGCGAGGTTTGTTTTTCACTTGTTTTACAGTTTTCCAATAACGTTTTGATTGATATTCTAGACTCATCAATTTATTTTGCCATTTTTTATCAATGATCTCTAGGATTTTTTGACGTATAATTTGGTTCAGATTGTTAAGCAACCATTTTTCATGATATAACTTATGTCGTATCCAGCGTCTTCTCACTGTATTCCTTAGTTTTATAAGTTTTAATAAATACTCCGGTAAAATTAATTTTTCAACAAAGGTGCTCGAAACAAGTGGGGTACTACGGTTTCTCGCTTCTTGAATGGTATCAGTGAGGAATTCAATTGCATTATCTACATCATTGATATTTGAAATATTATTTTCAAAAGCATTTAGTTTGGTAGTAACGTAATATGAGTACATATGCCAATCACTTCTGTTATAGTCATAGGTTTGAAATTGACTATTACTTTGTGCACACTCAAAATCCAATGAACAGAGAACCGGTAAATGATCAGAATTCAAAGCATTTATTGTTCTAACATTTTCAATGTTATAATTAACATTTGTTAGAAATAAATCAAGGACACTAGGTGCCCCACTTGATCTGTAAAATGTTGGATCGTCTGGTGAAATTAACACACAGTTGTCACTGCAAGTAGTTAAAGTGTTAAGGGTTCTTCCACCTGTATTATTACGAAGGCAGTTCCACGATGTATGTCGACAGTTAAAGTCACCACCTATCAGGTAGGGACTTCGATATCTAGTCAATTTAATTAAATCATTCCGAAAGTTTGGATTATTTGAATATGGGCAATATATTGCAAATATTTGTAAATTTAAACCGTTGTTCAAAGCAATGCTGACACCAATGGATTCAATGCACTGTAAGTTTAAGTCTGAAAGTAAATTATGCTTTATACTTTTTTTAAGAAGAATTGCTACACCACCTTTATTTTGAAATATGCGATCTCTTCTATATAGTACATAATTTGGAATCGAGAATTGAATACTGGAATTTAAATGGGTTTCACTAAGAAGTATTATATCTATATTGTAACTTTCTAAAAAATGTATAAGCTCGTGTTTTTTATGTTTAACGCTATTTGCGTTCCATGTACATATTTTGAGTTTTTCAATTCGCTCCGACATACTTGATGGCGAGACCTGTAATAAATTCAAATTGATCAATTTTAGTTTTGCAATGTCTTAAGCCTTTAACAACTTCAGAAAAAATATTTAGCAACTCACGTGTATCAAATAGATCATCGTCTTGCTTGACAATAGCAGATGCACTATGCTTACCATATATTCCTAAATTATTATTTAGAGTATCAGAAGAATTGCCTGGTTTTACACTTGCTGTTTGTGTTGGTAATGATGGATAATCATCTAAATTAAAGTTCCTAGATGCCTGCTTTACATAATTTCTTGAATTGATCTCAGTTTTTAATTTCAAATAATTTTGTCTTGCTGGACATAACACTGCATTAGCCGGATGGTTTCCCTCACAGTTTGCACATTTGTGTTGAGCTACATCATCTTTTAGTGGACATTCCATGTCTTCACCATGATCCATACCGCAATAGCGACACTTTTGTTTCATATTACAGTTGGATACACCGTGACCAAACATATTGCATCGTACACATTGTGTTGGATTATTTGATTTTGGGTGATATTGTTCCCACTTACATATTACATGGTCTATGCTTCTTAATTCACTTCGAAGATAATTTAAGTTAACACTTCCTTTTTTGAAACTAACAAAATATATGGCATCATCTCCATGTCTTAAATGTTTTGGAATAGCTTTTGATATTTTAAGTGGTTGAAGTTTAAATTCTTTTAAATTCTCTTCAATAACTGATGTATCTATTGATGGCAGACCATACAAAACGAATTTAACAGTTTTGTTTTCTTCAGTAGGATGAGAAAAGTTTTCTATGTTTGAATCAATTAATTTTTTTTGTATAGTCTGATGATCAGCTAAACTGTATGTAATTATTTTTATACCCAAGCTTATATATTTTATATCAAACTTTTTTATTCCATTTTTAACTAATATTTCTTTTATTTTTTTTTTTTTTTTTTTTTTAATAAAATGTGTTGTGTAATAGGGTTTAGAATATGTGTCACAACAACACATAAATACCTTTTAAGACCTAGGTCTAGACCTGGGTCCCACAACAACTGGCGTTCTGAGGTGTAGATTAACGCTTTTTTTAAACATCTGTGGGTTGAAGCCACCTGAGACTAAGTGTTCCGGCAAACTATTCCATTTGTACGCAGTTCGGACAAAGAAGTCTCTCTGCGATCTGCCAGTATGACAGCGCGGGATCTTTACCGTTTCACTGGTTGCGGCAGCCGATTGCCGAGTGGAACGGGGGTAAGAATAAGTTTGAGGCATGATGCCGCTGATTTCATCTGAGCACTGCTGATGACGATATTTGTAAAAAACAACGAGGTCAGCAACAGTGCGACGATGTTGTAGGGAATCAAGTTGTGATGTCAAAGTTCGATCACCTACAATTCGTATAGCTCGCTTTTGAACAGAGTCCAAGAGGGCCAAGATGGAAACAGAGGCAGCACCCCAAACTTGACAGCAGTACTCCATACAGGGACGAATATAGGACTTATAAACATGGAGCAATTGGTATGGAGTGAAAAATTTTTTGCATCTATTTAGGAGGCCGAGTTTTTTAGACGCGTTTTTTTTTTTTTTTTTTTGTACTAGTGATCCTGTTTTAGCTATAACTGGCGGAATATTTTTATGTTTTGCTTGTTTTTCATTACGCAATAATAAAACATCAGCTGTTTGATTGTTTAACGGTTCAAATTGATTTTTTAATTCTATACGAAATTTATTAGTTGATTGATTTTTTGCCATATTAAATGATTTTGCTGAAGTACCGTTTTTTAACATAGCAGATGTTGAGTTTTTGTTAAGACTTTTCAGAAAAAGTTTTGATGATTCCCCAACATAGCGGTTTCTCATCAACAGGATCAGAAACAAACACTATTTGGTTAATTTTATAACTATAATATAATTCTTTTTGTTATAGTAGTATTTCCACTATTCACAATAACAATATACAAACAATTTATAATTTAATATAAATATCACTATACGATTTTAATTTATATACGACTGTACTCTATGAGTGTTCGTACATCAATGATATTATGTTTGTAAAAATATTTTAATCTATGTAAATACTATACTATTTGCTTCATGACCGAAGAGACTATCATTCGTATTTATTTTAATTTTAAATGCGGTTATATACAGTGGCGTACGCATGGGGGGGGGGGGGGTTGCTGGGAGTTCGAACCCCCCCCCATGTTGCATCAAATCGGTTAAAAAATTATTCTTATATACACTTACATGAAATTTAAATTTAAATTTACTATAGTAAAAAACTACTTGTCTGTATCAGATCCCTTATTTCATAACAACAGTATTTATTTTGTGTATGTACATATTATTTATTCTATAATTCATAACTATATATTTATATTATATTTAAATACCGATTGTGTTAAATATTAAATACCGATTTTTTATTTTATTTTTTAACCTTTTAAATATAAAAAAAGTTGGTCAAGTGCGAAGACAATTCGCTCGCCGAGGGTTCCGCGAATCAACAAACTGACAATAATAATTTAAATAAATCTGTGTTGTAGACTTTTTATATCGCCAGACCATAGTGCATATGATAAAAAATATTTTATGTGATAAAAATTATTTTTTTCCTCGTAAATGTCAATAGCAATGTCAATTGAAAATTGATCCAAATTATACACAAAATATTAAATCTCGTTAAATATTAGCAATAGCAGTTTAAGGTAACTAAGGAGATATGCAATTGCACCAACTTGTAAATGGTTTAAACTGGAAAATATACATTATTAATTCAAATAACAATTCAATATTAATTGACGATAATTCAAAAATTGTGCACCGCAAAATTTTTAAAAAACTTACAATGTTTCTTAAAATAAGTGCTCTTTCATTCGCTCTTTCTACTTGTTAGGGTCAAAAAGATTTCTTTCACCCTTTTCCAATCTCACCCCCTCAGAAAAATAATTAAGTGCACATCGCTATAGTTTTCGTTCAGAGTTTATCAAACTTCCTTTTTCTGTGAATTTTTTCAAATTTTTCTGTCAATTAAGCTCGAAATCCAAAGGGTGGTCCAACTTTTTGTTGCACTTGTTTGACAATAATTCAAAAACTGTGCTTTGCAAAATTCTAAAATGTTTCTTGAATTAAGTGCTCGTTCATATGATATCTCACATGACTGGGTTTTAAATGGTGTTTTCCCCCTTCTCATATCCACCGCTTAATAAATACGATTATGAGTATTTTACACTTCGCTATATTTTTCGTTCAAAAGATACCACTTTTTCTATATTTCCTAAGACTTTTGAAGTTTTTTTTATTAAATAGTTTCGGAACTAAGTGGGGAAAGAAAACATGAATAAACGCTATTATTCAATTTTATTCAAAAAACTGTACAGTAAAAAATTATAAAATACATTTTTAAGGGATACTGAATTCAAGCCCTTTCATATGATACCCTACTTGACAGCCCTTTCATATGATACCCTACTCGGTAAAAAAAAGTATTTTTTTAAAGACCTTACATTGCACCCCGTAAAACAAACGGAAACCATTTTTTTTGTATCTGTCATCTCCAGGGTCATCGGGTTAGTTTTATACGCATCTTAAATTTCAGGTCCATAGGATTTATAGTTTATGAGATAACCGATTTTAATACAACAGACTACAGAATACACATCGTAGTCTCAACAATAGTGTTCCGTATAAAAAAGGAGCTCAAATTAAATTTTTTATCTAAATCCCCCCCATAGTTCAATCCTGCGTACACCACTGGTTATATATACGACTAAATCTACGACTTGTTAACAATGCTCATGATGTTCTTTTAATCATTACATAATTTATTTTAGATAAACGGGACGTTCCGATGCATCATTTGCAATAAAGAATTTAGGTCAACCCAGGAATTACAAGATCATAGCGTAGTCCATACAGGCGAAAAACCATATGAGTGTTCAGAATGCGACAAAAAATACCAATGGAAAAAAAATTTATATTGTCATTTTAAACTACATCATCCACATAAAACACTGGTAAGACTTTGTTTAATTACTATATGCAATTTTTTGTAATTTATATCATCATTTATTTTAAGGCGATTAAATCAACCAATAAAATTTTGAATAAAACTGTAAGCAAAATATTTTAATATTATGTTTGTAAAAATATTTCAATCTATGTAAATACTATACTATTTGCTTCATGACCGGAGAGACTATCATTCGTATTTATTTTAATTTTAAATACGGTTATATATACGACTAAATCTACGACTTGTTAACAAAGCTCATAATGTTCTTTTAATCATTACATAATTTATTTTAGATAAAAGGGACGTTCCGATGCATCATTTGCAATAAAGAATTTAGGTCACCCCTGGAATTACAATATCATAGCGTAGTCCATACAGGCGAAAAACCATATGAGTGTTCAGAATGCGACAAAAAATACCAATGGAAAAAAGATTTATCTTATCATTTTAAACTACATCATCCACATAAAACACTGGTAAGACTTTGTTTAATTACTATATGCAATTTGTTGTAATTTATATTATCATTTTTTTTAAGGCGATTAAATCAACCAATCAAAGTTTGAATAAAACTGTAAGTAAAAAATTTTAATATTATGTTTGTAAAAATATTTCAATCTGTAAATACTATACTATTTGCTTCATGACCGAAGAGACTATCATTCGTATTTATTTTAATTTTAAATGCGGTTATATATATGACTAAATCTACGACTTGTAAACAAAGCTCATAATGCTCTTTTAATCATTACATAATTTATTTTAGATAAAAGGGACGTTCCGATGCAACATTTGCAATAAAAAAGTTAGGGATTCCAAGGCATTACAAAATCATAGCGTAGTCCATACAGGCGAAAAACCATATGAGTGTTCAGAATGCGACAAAAAATACGCATGGAAAAGCCAATTAAATTATCATTTTAGACAACATCATCCACATAAAACACTGGTATGACTTTGTTTAATTATCATATGTTATTTGTTGTAATTTATACTATCGTTTATTTTAAGGCGATTAAATCAACCAATCAAATTTTGAATAAAACTGTAAGTAAAAAATCTTAGGGCCGATTGTATGAACTGTTAGTAAAACTTGAACTGTTGTATAAACTGTTAGTAAAAAATCTTAATACAGTAAAACCTCGATACAAGGAACCAATGCGGGCGAGCGGTTATCCGATAGAGCCGAATGTCCGTCATATTATATTAAATTCCCGCAGAGACAGATCAGTTTTTATTGATTTGTTAATTTTTTTTATTTTCGTTCCACGAGGGTGACACCCCTCGTACTTCAGTCCCTGCAATTGGCATATGAGTTAACGTGAGATGTCACCTACCACTGGCAATAGTAATGAGATATCGCTAGCCAAGGTGATATCTTAGGGGTGCTGGCGGAAGAACTGTTTTCAGCCAACGGTAGCACCCTCAATCTTAGCTATGGAATATTCTTTGAATATAGCACGCTGTTGCTTGCTCGAAGAAACCGAGACTTCATATAACTCTATATCTGGGCTTTCATCATTGAGAAAGATAGTGCGTTATTGTGTTATCAAATATTTTATTTCTGTAGAGAGACTGTTAAACTTAGGAATTGCCCGGTATATAACATTTTTTGCTAAATGTGGTCGCAAAATAGTCGTTAGCAAAGTGAAATTTTCTCCTTGTTTTATAATTATGTTTGTCGCTTTGTGTTTCTATAGTAAAGTTTTGTAAAATAAGGTTATTTAATATTTTATATGCTGACACATAAAACTCCTTTTCTCATAAAGAGCTAAATGAAATAAAATTATAATTGAGTTCCTCTGTTGTAAACCGGATGGGTACATATAAAATATAAGGCATATTGTCTTTAATTGCTTATACTTAATAAATAAATAAATAAGTAAATAAAAATAAATAAATAAATAAAATTTAGCCTTGAGTACACCAAATCCAGCTAAAATATAGATTATTAATATATATATTGAGACGCTTTATATTTAATTATATAATATGCTCTTTATTAGTCAAAACAAGAAGAAGAACTGACATAATATAATTCATTTAGGGTGTATTCGAAAATCAAATATGCGAATGTTATAAAGCTGCAATACTCCTTCTCATTCGCATATGATAACTCCACAACGACTTCGAAGTTCTGCTATCCCAGATGACTTCAACGACTTTGTTAAAAGGACCGTTAACATGTCTGCCGAATGGGCGATACTTGCATATCACGATTTTCTTTCCGATAGTATCTTTTAGTGTTCCACCTGGTCGATTCGGCCATGAAGTAAAATTCATTCAAACGTTAAAGGAAGCGGAAAACTTGAAACAAGCATTGTCTTGTGATCAGAAAAATGAATGAATGAAAGCGATGGAAGAGGAAATGAGAGTCACTGGATCAAAATAAAACATGGACCATTGTAAAGCTGCTAGCAGGTACAAGACCAGTATCCTGTTGATAGATATATAATATTAAAACAGACGAAACTGGCAGGATACCACGACTTAAGGCACGTTTAGTCGCTTAAGGTTATTCACAAAAACACGGCGTCGACTATGATGAAATATTTGCTCCGGTGGTACTACACACAACACTGCGAACTCTGCTATCTATTGCAGGAAAACATCAAAAGTATGTTCATCAGCCTTTATCAATGGCAATTTAAAGGAGGAATTGTAGATAAATTGCCACCTGGCTTAGAAAAAGGATGTAATACTGATCTCATTTGTCTTCTACATAAGGTCCTGTATGGCCTCAAGCAATCTGCCAGAGCCTGGAACCAAACCATTTATCATGTATTGATCAAAGGAGGATTTTCTCAGAGTAAATCAGATCCGTGTCTGTATTCTAAAAAGGATAGCTGTGATTGGTGTTACATACTAATCTTCGTAGATGATTTGGTTGTCGCTAGTAAAAATGTTAAATTGATCGATAACACGGAAAATCGTTACAAAAAAAAATTCCAAATTAAAAACCTGGGACCAATAAAAAATTACTTGAGACAAGAAGTTGTCTAGGACTCACATGGAAACTATCGGATAAGTCAATCAGCGTACACCAGGAAGCTATCAGTGGACTTTGGTTTTCAAGATGCAATTAGGATTCAAATGTACCAATCGACACGAGGTATGGCAAGAGAAATAGCTCAAACTATTTAACAAATAATCAACAGTACCAGAAGTTAATTGCATGTCTTTTATATATATCTGTGAATTCACGCCCTGATATCTCTGCAAGTATTTCTCTTTTGGCACGAATGGTTAGCAAACCCAAGCAAGGAAGTTGGACAGAACAAAAACGTGTTCTGAGGTACTTAAAAGGAAATGCTAACCATAAACTACTTCTTATTAAAAACGAAAAGAATGATCAACCGTCGATAATTGCATATGCCGATGCCAACTGGGCAGATGATGTACTGGACCGAAAGTCAAACAGTGGCTTTGTTGTGAAAGTTTTTGGTGGCGTAGTAAGCTGGTATTGCAGAAAAGAAAAGTGAGTCGCATTATCTGCAACGGACGCAAAGTATGTGGCGCTATCGGAATGTTGTCAAGATATCGTATGGATGCGTCGATTATTGAAGGATATGGACGTCGATGTTATTGAACCAATATGAATACACGAAGACAATCAAAGTTGTTTCAATTTAATTGAAAGCGAAAATTTTTCTAAACTTTCAAAACACATCCACACCAAGCTTCATTATGTAAAAGTGGAACACCAAAATTTGATCTTGTTGAATGACGTAAATCTTCTTGATTTATTTCTGATTCCGCCTCCTAAATCGAACTTCCATCAGAGTTTGAAATCAAGCGATTTGTCAGACTCATTATCTGAATTATCATCTTGCCTGCGATGAAATGTTACGTCAAATTCATGTTGATGATCCACCTGAATCGGGTTGCACTGTTTTTATCTATAAAGTCATCACTGTCTTTCCCTTACATTTACTGAAGCGCCATTTTTCTCCAAATATGTTATAAATTTGAAATTGCGACTTATCACACCTTTCTTTGAAACGACATCCAGTAGACGATATGCTTTTGATATGCGAACGAGAGCTTTTGTTCCAAAAATTTGAAATTGCGTAATATCAGGTTTCTCATTCTTCCATAGCTCAACCGAGGTACCTGGAATTGCTCTTGATGGTAGCCTATTCTACATATAATTCGCAGTCATTACTGCCTCACCCCAAAACTGATAACTCAATTTGTCATCCAGCAACACACAGCGCGTTATTTCAATAAGTGATCGGTTTTTACGTTCCGTAAAATCCTTGATCTGATTTTAAAATCTTGGGCTTCCGGGAAATTCGCAAAATTTATCAAATACTTTAAACTTGTGCTTTATCAGGTAAATTGCTGTACAGCTGCTGAATCACATTGAATCACCAATTGCTATTCGACACCGTCCTTTTTGATCGAACAATACTATCATTATCGATTATGAGGTGGCCGAGTTTGCTGGAAATAGTGACTCATAAAAAGTATGCTTTCACATTTGCCTACTTGTGCGCATATATACTAATTAAAATATTTTTGGGGAACTCGTTTGATAACATTAAAATTGACCAAATTTTTTTAACCCCAATTGGGGCATTTTTTAGGTCCTCGTTTACATTTATGGCAGCGTTTCTCCAGTTCTCTTATTCGTCCGTGCATTTAAACCCTTGAAAAAAGGGCCTCCGATGACTTGTTCAGTGTACTATCATCTGCAAAATTATTAAATGGGCTACTGGGTGATTTTCAACAGTTTGTTGATATAAATTAAAATCAGAATGCGAAACAAAATTGAGTCTTGGTGTACACCAGGGTTAATTAATTAATTACGACTTAGAAAAAAACCATCTATGCATACCGAAATGTATTGGTCGGTGAAAATATTTTTAGTCAACTCTAAGTTGGCATGCAAGATTCAATCAAATGTTTTTGAGATAACTTAAAGCAATAACGTACGTTTCACCACATTGTCCTATTTTTTGCACGATCAGGCGATTTTGTATGTTTACTGATTTACGAATATACATAGTAAGTTTCATTTACAAATCACAGGTAGGTAAGTAATTACTTACCTATCATGCAGGCGGTAAGTAATTACTTACCGGTAAGAGAGACCCCACGGTGTGAATAAAATTAGATTACATATCTAGAGTTGTAAATAGCATTTTACATGCGAGGGAAAATTTTGCGCACGAGACGTGTAGCGTCGAGTGCAGTATCTTCACGAGCATGGAAAGTGCTTTACAATTCGAGATTTGTTATATACTTTCTCTACGACTTTGTTTTAATGCCTAAACGCATATAATTACTTGAAAAAATGAACTTATAGCTTGTTATAAAATTCTCGCTATATATTTACTTGTGTCCTGGATGAAAGCTGGTCATTCTCGCTATATTATACCACATATTCATTAAAACTTGAATTAATTTTTCTCTTCTATTAAAAATTCATTTCCATATAATTAACTTATATATATTCTCTAGTTCATTTATTTTCAAAATTTATATCAATAATATTTTTTGATTTTATTTACTTGTCAGATACAAAGACAAAAATTTACATATTTATACAATTTATAAGTTGCTATTAATTGGTGTTATATCACGGATTTGCTTGGATATGTTTAACACTTCAGAAGCAATGTATAAGCTTGTGTTTTAGTACTTTTTAAAGTTTATTATTTACAACACTGATATAACGTAAAATAACTCAAAAACTAGCTTTTTGAGTAATGATGAAAACAATTTTAAATATTCCAAATGAAATATGAATAACATACATTTAACATAAAAAAGGAAAAACAATTATTTAATATTTAAATTGTAGTCATAAAAAAAAACTCAACTTTTCTTTTATATATTTGAAAAACAATTAAATCTGAACAAAAAGAATTTTGCTCAGACTACTTAAATTTAAAATAAAAAACAGTGTACTTTTCCAATCAATCAAAACTATTGCCAACTTAATTTTGAAAAAGTTAAAGAAACAAAAAGGTGAAAATTTAAAGAAATACAAAGTTGGAAACGCCACAAATACTCCCTCCCCAGTGATTATGAAAAAGAAAATAATCACGAAACCATCATAAGAATCAGGATCCTAACGACGTAGATGATCATGAGAAAACACAAACGAACGATTTCTTTCATCTTATACTGGAAGTAAAGACTTCTTAAAATCATTAAAACACTCTCGAATTGAGTTCAAAAGCTTTTGCGGTGTTTTAATTACTCTTCCAGATTTTGAAATTTTTAAATTGGGAATGGTGATGACAATAGGCTGATCATTAAAAGTAACCTGTTTTTTTATTTTAGGTTTATTTTGGCGAACTGAATCTGATTGATTCGTACCAGTTACATCTGATTGTTTCAGAAGAGAAGTGGGTTCTAAAATTTGTTGATTCAAAACGGAATCAGAATGATCAGTTTGATAATTATTAAAATTAGCATATGATTCAGAAGGAATATTTTGAGTTGCTTTAACGAAAGAACTTGTTTGTTCATCGTTTAAATTTTCATGAAAACATGGTTTAAGTCGGTCAATTGAAATTTTGGTTGATTTACCATTAATTTCGATATTGAAATTCTTATCACTTCGACTTAAAACTTTGAAAGGACCGGTGTAAGGAAGTTGTAAAGATTTCCTTACAGCATCTGTACGCAACAATACATGTGAGCAGGTTAGTAAGTCTTTACTCACAAAAAAGGAAGATGAATCATGTCTGGATGCTGGTGTTGGTCGTAACTCATCAAAATGCTGTTTCAATTGTTTGACGAACTCAGATTGAGGCTTAAAAGAATTTAATGTAGAATCGATAAACTGCCCTGGAATTCTTATCGAGCTTCCAAAAGTAAGTTCCGCTGAAGTGGTTTGGAGTTCTTCACTGAAGGTGGTTCTTAACCCAAGAAGAACAGTAGGTAAAATCTGTGTCCAATCTGTACGATTATGACACATAATTGCAGACTTAATTGTGCGATGCCATCTTTCAATCATACCGTTGCACTTCGGATTGTAGCTTGTGGTTCGAAATCTATTGAAACCTAATAGATTTGACAACTCTGAAAACAGTTGCGATTCGAATTGAGTCCCTTGATCAGTTACAATTGATTCTGGGACACCAAATCTAGCAATCCATGAATTAAATACAGCGAATGCGACTGTTGCAGCAGTTATATCTGGAACTGGAATCGCTTCAGGCCACCGCGTATAACGATCTATTAGCGTAACGCAATATCGATGGTTTTCCGATATTGGAAGAGGACCAATGATATCAAGGTGAATTTGTGAGAATCGCTGTGAAGGAGTTTTAAATGTACCAAAAGGTGACTTAGTATGTCTAGACACCTTGGACTTTTGACACGCTATACAATTTTGCGCCATTATTTTGACATCTTTATTAATAGAAGGCCAAATAACGTGTTTAGTTAATAATTTGGTGGAAGCTTTAACACCAGGATGTGAAAGACAATGAAAAGCATCAAAAACACTTTGGCGAAATTGCAAAGGAATATATGGCCTAAGTATAGCTGTTGATGTGTCACAATAAATAAGTCTACTTTCATTGAAAGCGACTGGAAAAGTTGAGAACTTCAAATTTGTATTACTTTGAAGAATATTTTTAAATTCCTCATCATTGGTCTGAGCATCCGCGATTGCAGCATAATCAATTTTCTCTGGAATGAGTATTTGATCTATGCGAGATAACGCGTCGGCTACGACATTGTCGACACCAGAAATATGCTGGATATCAGTGGTAAATTGCCCAATGAAATCCAGATGGCGAAATTGACGAGGAGATGCTTTTTCCAAATTTTGTTTAAAAGCAAAAATTAATGGTTTATGGTCAGTGAATAGTGTAAATTCACGACCTTCTAAAAAATACCGGAAATGCTTAACGCCTGAGTATGCCGCGAGTAATTCTCTATCATATGCGCTGTACTTCATCTGAGTATCATTAAGACGAACAGAGAAGAAACTGAGCGGTTGCCATGTTCCTTCGACAAACTGCTGTACAACAGCCCCAATTGCTGTATCTGAAGCATCGACCATAATTGCCAGTCGAGCTGAAGATGAAGGATGAGCTAATAATGTTGCATTGCACAATTTATCTTTACAATTAATAAAGGCTTGTATGGACTCAGGTGTCCATGCAACGGGTATCTTACTATTCTTCTTATATCCTTTTAAGAAGTTATTTAGTAAGATTTGATCTGCCGCTGCGGCAGGTAGAAAACGTCGATAAAAGTTAATCATACCTAAAAATCTTTTAAGTTGTTTAACTGTATTGGGACGTTCGAAGTCTTGAATGACTTGAACACGTTCAGGATCAGGCAATATACCATGTTCAGAAACTAAATGGCCTAAGAACTTAATTGCAGATTTTGCAAATATGCATTTATCTGAATTAATGATTAGACTATTTTCAGAAAATCTCTGAAAAATCATTTGTAAATGTTTCAAATGCTTCTCTAGAGATTTTGATGCAATTAAAACATCATCTAGATAAACGAAGCAGAAATTGAATTAGGGATAAAACGGAATGCATCAATCTTTGAAATGATTGAGCAGCATTCCTAAGACCAAAGGTCATTTTGCAAAACTCAAAAAGACCAAAAGGAGTAGATATTGCAGTCTTAGGAATGTCCTCCGTATGAATTGGAATTTGATGGTATGCCTGAACTAGGTCAATTGATGAAAAAACTGTGCATCCCTCCAACTGATGCGAAAAATCTTGGAGGTGAGGAATTGGATATCGATCGGGAACAGTAATTCTGTTTAATGCTCGATAATCACCACAAGGACGCCATTCACCGTTTTTTTTCTTGGCCAGATGTAATGGACTGGACCAAGCGCTCTTACTGGGTCTACATATTCCCAGTTGTACCATCTTTTCAAATTCAGCTTTGGCTATAAGTAATTTGTCAGGAGCCAAACGCCTAGTCTTACAAGATATTGGTACACCTATTGTTTCCAACCTATGGGTTACGTTATGTTTCGTAATATCAGGCACAAGGTTCCGATTGGTAACCTCTGGAAACTTATCAAGAAGTTTTAAAATATCAGTTGATAAAGTTGTTTTATCAATTAAGAAAAGTGATGGTTCATCACTATCGGAAAGGCTAGCTGTTGAGAACAGAGAGGTTGATGGATCTATTAGCCTCTGTCTCTGTATATCAACAAGCAGACCTGTGTTTTTTAAAAAATCTGATCCAATAATAGGGATCGAAACGTCGGCAACTATAAATTCCCATGTAAAATTTCTACGAAGACCTATGTTTAAATTAAGAATTTTTGTGCCATAGGCAGAAATGGGAGTGCCGTTTGCCGCAAATAATTTGAAAACTGATGATTCTGGCTTAATTTTAATAATATCTAAAGGAATAACTGATACATCAGCGCCTGTATCAATTAAAAATTTTCTTTTTGAATAATGCTCAAAAACTTGCAAACGATTACTAGACCGATCATCAATGCTCCTGACTGCGCACTGATGATCATTTACGCATTTTTTAAATCTGACATATTGGCTATAAATTGTTTGAAAAACTTACAACCAGAAGTGCATTTTAATGCTTTATCACCGAAACGACTATGATAAAAACATTGATCGCTAGAAGATTCACTTCTATTTCTAGATTTGGATCTAGATGCACTTCGACTTAAACGCGATTTAGAACGCGACCTATTTTCACCAGATAATGAAATAGCATTTATCTTTTGCATTATTTGCGTTTCAAAGTTCGCGAATCTATTGTCCAACAATTGATTAATGTGTAAAAGACTTTGATGAATTTGACCATTTGGTGCAGAAGATGTTGATTGAACATCGACTAAAGAAACATGAGAACGTGACATGGTTTCTAGTAAGTTGTCAGCTCGTTCAGCTAACAACTGTAATCTCACATCATTCTCAAAGGATGTCAACACCAATTGAATGGATTGAGGAAGTCTTGACATCCATATTTGTTTCAAGAATTTCTCGTTGATGTTGCCACCAGCGTTTAATCGCATTTCCGTAAGAAGCTGCGATGGTTTTTTGTCTCCAAGAGTGAGTCGATGAAGAACATTGTTCAATTTGGTTTTCTCACTCTCACCTAATATCCGAATGACTTCAGATTTAAATGAAGTATAAGGTTGAGGACCTAAATCGGAAAGAAGCAAATCAGATAATTGATTCTGCAAACGATAGTCGATGGATCCTGCTGCGTGTGAAAATTTGATTTTTTCGGATTTAATATTAGAGTTCGCAAACTGTAACTCTAAAAGTCTGAACCATATTTCAGGGTTTTGGTTATATAACACCTGTTGTGGTTTGAATTTCAATGAATTTACATTATTTAGTTCGGTGTCTTTGGATGTTAAAGACCTAGAAGCAGCATTCGTTACAACGTCCGAATCAACAGATGTAAATGATTGCTGTCTTGTTGACTCGACATATTTATAAATGTTATCTTGGATTAATTTATCCAACGCACTCTGCGTCATAGTAAATACGGGTTCCTGCTCCTCATAAACGATACCAAGATTTTCACTTGGAGTGGGAGATTTGTTTCGGTTCATTATAATTTTGAAATATAATAATTTTCAAGAATAAAATAAATACCGACCGTTAAAAAATAATACGACCGACCGCAAACAAAAATTTGTTACCGTTGTAACTTGAAAACAGTTTAAAAACAAATATACATAAAATTTTACCGGAATTTTCGATTAAATAAAAACAAACAAAAGATAACATAAACAAAAGAATATTTTTTAAAAAATTTTATTTTTGTTTTGGCAATAATTTTAATTCATTGAAAAAGTACTTACAGTTTTTTAATTGAATTCTTTCTTCAATGATGGGCTTAATTTTCAATTGATGAGAATTCAGGATCACGTCTTTGGTCACCACTTTATAGCTTGTTATAAAATTCTCGCTATATATTTACTTGTGTCCTGGATGAAAGCTGGTCATTCTCGCTATATTATACCACATATTCATTAAAACTTGAATTAATTTTTCTCTTCTATTAAAAATTCATTTCCATATAATTAACTTATATATATTCTCTAGTTCATTTATTTTCAAAATTTATATCAATAATATTTTTTGATTTTATTTACTTGTCAGATACAAAGACAAAAATTTACATATTTATACAATTTATAAGTTGCTATTAATTGGTGTTATATCACGGATTTGCTTGGATATGTTTAACACTTCAGAAGCAATGTATAAGCTTGTGTTTTAGTACTTTTTAAAGTTTATTATTTACAACACTGATATAACGTAAAATAACTCAAAAACTAGCTTTTTGAGTAATGATGAAAACAATTTTAAATATTCCAAATGAAATATGAATAACATACATTTAACATAAAAAAGGAAAAACAATTATTTAATATTTAAATTGTAGTCATAAAAAAAAACTCAACTTTTCTTTTATATATTTGAAAAACAATTAAATCTGAACAAAAAGAATTTTGCTCAGACTACTTAAATTTAAAATAAAAAACAGTGTACTTTTCCAATCAATCAAAACTATTGCCAACTTAATTTTGAAAAAGTTAAAGAAACAAAAAGGTGAAAATTTAAAGAAATACAAAGTTGGAAACGCCACAAACTACTAATTATAAATTAAATGCAAATAGTTTTCAAATTGTGGTAGGCTTTTCATTATTCTGTGTCAAAATGAATTGAAATATTTAATTTTTAAAAATCAAATTTTTCTTTAAATAAAAATTTTTCTTTTTATTAAAAGCGTGCGGTAATATATATATGAAAATCCATTACCGCACGCTTTTTTTTACTTACCGCACGCTATTTGAAATAATCAATTCACATGTCATGGATAGTGTGATGTAATTTATAATTTACTGTGATAGGAGTAGAAAAACGATTTTTATATAAATTATTATGTAGCGCAATTTACTAGCTTCAACTTTTAATAATATTCTAAACAATTAAAAGATTTAGACGCATTTGAAATAATATGCTAAGAAAATAAGTTTTGCAACAAAAAACCTATTATAGAATTAAGATGAAACGGAGAGCTTACTATTTTGAAATGAAATTTTAAGAAATTTCTTTAAAACACTAAAACTTAAAAATGAATTTTATTATTTAAATAATTTTAATTAAATTTTTATTGATCGTGCAAAAAATATAATAAGCATTTTGGGCTTTAAGAGTATTACCGATTTCGGATATGTTAGAGATCTCGATTTTGTCTCGATCTCAAAACATATATCCTCAATCGGTAAAACACCCTTACTGCCGTTAATACTTAAATAACTATTGTAAACGGGACAAACCTGATGTAAAAATCAGTCAACATGACCGTTTAGTTGGAAGACCACATTATAGGCTGATCACCTATATAAATAATAATCGATTAAATTAAGTGAAACTCAAAAAGAAAATGGAATGGAATTTTAAAATTTTAACAGGCGAGGGACACTTGAGGACAGCCTTTGGAACATCAACAACACAAAAAAAATTAATATAGGTGTAAAATTTTTCACTCAGCTTGTCATTTATTAAAAAAACATTTCTTGATTATATTCTGTCCGCTATATCTGTAGTCCGTTGCATCGAGGTCCGTTATGTCGAGGTTTTACTGTATTATGTTTGTAAAAAATATTTTAATCTATGTTTAGAGACACTAACAGCCGCATTTATTTTAATTTTGAATACGGTTATATATACGACTATATCTATAACTTGTTAACAAACTCATCATGTTCTTTTAATCATTACATAATTTATTTTAGGCCAAACAAAAGTTGCAATGGTACCTTTGCAATAAAAGATTTAGGACTGCCCAGGGATTACTTAATCGCAGCGTAGTACATACAGGCAAAAATCTATATAAGTGTCCAGAGTGCGATAAAAAATACTCATGGAAATGTGGTTTAAAAAGTCATATTAGGGCAAGTCACCCACATAAAAAACTGGTATGACTATGTTTAATTACTATATGCAATTTGTTGTAATTTTAATTATCGTTTATTTCAAAGTGATTAATTCAACCAATCAAATTTTGTATAAAAATCTTAATATTATGTTTTTAAAAATTTTTTAAGCTCTGTAAATACTGTTAAGTTTTTCCGCCTTACTTCGAATGGGTCTTACTCTCAATTCGATAAACACAATTCCCAATATCCTTCTGGGTTTGATCATTGATTAGTAAGCAAACACACCAGATTTGGTTGAGTATTCCACAACTTCATTGTTTTACAACAACAGGAAAACAATACAGTAAACAATATTCCTATTAAGAATATTCTTCCAATAGCTTCTGAAACTCCAACGTTTTATTGTAGAAATTTCCAGTACACAAAAACTAATTTAAAAATAAGTTCTATTTACACGGTTTTATATGCACGATGTAGCGTTTCGTTTACAACTAATTTCACTTAAAATCATCTCCTCTCTCTCTCTCTGGTGTTTACATCCCATTGAGGAATTTTGCCCTCTGTGCAATCAGCTTCCAATCATCTCGTTCCATGACCAGTTGACCTAGTTTCGACATTCTATAGGTCTTGGATGATGTCATCACGCCAGCGTTGTCTAGGTCTTCCTCTTCGACGAACGCCAGCTGGTTATTGGGACGCTTTTTTATCATTCTATCTAATGGAGCCCTTTCTACATGACCAATCCATCTAATCCGGTTGGATTTCATGAATCCGATTTCATCGCAGCTTCCAAGAAGCTGTCTGATTTTATGATTCATTCGGATTCTATACTGATTTTCAGCAACTTTACATGGACCATAAATTGTTCGTATGACCTTCCTCTCGAATGTTGACAAAATTCTACAATCGAAGGTAGTCAGTGTCCAGTTTTTACTTCTAAATGTAAGCACAGGTCGGATTAATGCTTTGTAAAGTGTGAGTTTGCACGACTGTGAAAATGTTTTGATCGCAAAAGTTTTGAGTATGCGTAGAAAACTCTGTATGCAGCAGAGATGCGGGCTTTGATATATGCCTGCATGTAATTTGACGATGTTATTACAGACCCGAGGTATTTGAAGTTTTCTACGCGTTCTACTTCATAGTCGCCAGTATTCAGATTGCCGGGAGGTATGTTGTAAAAAGTTAAGTCTTGGCGGTGTTGATGCATAATCCAAGTTGTTTAGCATTTCTTTCAAGCTGAGAGAGACTATCCCTAATATCGCTTGTTCTACGTCCAAGAAGCGCAATATCATCTGCATAGCTAAGAATTGGATTAGATTTGTTAAATATGCAGTTTTGTGTCTCAATTACGTTTTTTATTATCGCGTACTCAAGCGGAAAATTAAATAGTACGGGCGCGAGTGCATCACCTTGTCGAACACCTGATGTTATATCGAAAGGATCCAAAACTGACCCTTCGATTACTATTCTACAGTTTGATCCCGATGTTGTGACTTGTGAGTTTGCACAGAGAAACAAGTTTCGCTGGAATACCAAGGCACATGAGTGCGGACAAGAGGTTGTCGCGGATGATGGTATCATATGCTTGCTTGAACTCAACGTAGAGCTGGTAAATGCTGATTTTGTACTCCCAACATTTTTCCAGAATCATCCTTAAGGTAAAACATTGATCTGTGGTTGAGCGGTTGGGACGAAAACCACACTGATGGTCAGTAGTCACCGATGATAGATTCGGCGAACGGGATGAGTCGAGCAAGTACGACATTAGCTAGTATTTTATATGCAGTGTACAACAGTGCGATGCCACCATAATTCGAACACTTTAGACGGTCGACTTTCTTATGTACCGCAACAATGAGAGCTGTTTTCCATGCAGCAGGTTGTTTTTCTTGGTCCCAGATTGCAAGAATCAGATCGTATATACATGAGACCAGAGCTGCTCCTCCATTTTTAAATAGTTCTGCAGGGATTCCATCGAGACCTGGTGATTTGCCATTTTTTTAATTTTTTGATGGCAGCTTCCACTTCTTCTATTGTTGGGTAAGGGACTAAAATCTCCTCAGTTGATAAAGCAATTGCTCGAATAGGATGAACTTCAATCGTCCTATTCAGTAGGTCTTGAAAGTGGGATCGCCATACTTCCAGCACATCACGTTCACTTGTTGTAAGTTCATTATTTTCATTTTTGATGGCTGTAGATCTTGGGTGGAAATCTTTTGTCAGATTCCGTGCATTGGCAAAGCATTCTTTCGAATTCCATTAGCTGCATATTGGCTGATGTTTACGACACAGTTCTTCAGGTGTTCGCGTTTATTTTTCTGTAGGAGTTCTGCTGAGGCTTTTCTGGCGCATAGATAATCAGTTTAGGAGCTTCGGGTGTTCCTTGCTAACCATTCTTCTCGCAGTTTTCTCGTCATCAAAGCATTCGTTACGTAATTTCGGTGGTCGTTTTTCGATTGTAGTTTGTGCTGCGGATATAATGGTTGATTGAAGCGTTCAACATTCTTCTTGTATGTTTAATTGCATCTCAGATGGGAAGTCATGCTCTTCTATGCTTTGCGTTACTATTTTCTGATATCTATTCAGCGTTTCCGGATGTTTAAAAGCTTCGACATTCCAGCGTACGGTCTTTTTTGCTTGTCTATTAAATGTCAACATGTCAATGACAACTTGTACTTAAAGATGACAAGCATATGATCGGTGTCCATATCAGCACCTCTATATGATCGAACGTCAGTTACACTTGTAGAGTGTCTCTTAGAAATCATGACATGATCGATTTGATTTTCAGTTCTTCCATCGTTTGATTATCACGTTGCTTTGTGGATTCTCTTATGAGGAGAGAAAGTGCTACAAATTACTTGATCATACATCATAGCCTGTTCAGCTGCCTGAAAGCCGTTATTATTGCTAATATGATGCAAGCTGTTTGGGCCGATATGTGTTTTAAGTTCTGCACTTCTACCAATTTGAGCATTGAAGTCACCTACCACGGTTTTTATATCGTGCTGCGGCTCGATGTTATTGATGACTTCTTCGAGTTCTAGAAAGAACAGGTCTTTAATATCATCTGCTTTTTCTTCAGTAGGTGCATGAACATCGATGATCGTTACATTAAATTTTTGCGTGCGGATTCTTATTTATCCGCATACTAATTGGGCTAAAGTCGATAACATGTTGATTCACGCGACGATGTATGAGAAAACCAACTCCAAATTCTCCTCCGTTTTGATGACAGCAATAGAAGAGAGTTTATCCCTTGGTTGTTTCGTGGATTCCACTCACTGGCCATCTTAGTTCTTGTAATGCCACTATATCTAGTGTGTAGCTAGCGATTTGGTTTGTAAGTTTTAATAGATCTCCTGGTCTTCTAAGCCTTAGCACGTTCCAGGTTCCTATTTTTAAATCGTAGTCCAGGTACAGATTCTGAGGTCGTTCCTTAAATGAGTCCGAGATAATGCGAGGCCAGTGTAAAGAATTCATGACAAATAATTTTCAAACATCATCGCGTTTTAAAATAAAACTAATCTACTTCTGTCTGAAAAACCTGCTTAAATACTATCCCGTTGCATCTATGAAAAATCAATAAATCGATCGTTATTCTACCCATTTTTAATCCAGAAATTTCCTTTAAATAAAATAATAATTTTTGTCTGTCCTTTAACTGTAAATACAATTTCATTCGTTTGTTGTTGTATTTTGTTTGGTTGATCAACAATCAATGATCCAATTGTTCCAAATCAAATTCAAAATTTTTTTTTTCTTTTTCCTATTTCTAATGCTGTTTAGAATTACTTCCTGTCTCTAGTTTCTTGGTCATTTCCTTGTGCCTTTTCGACCCCCATTGATGACTCTATATTCTCATTACTTTTGAAACTCTCCTTATATTTTGCCTCTGAGTTTTTCACTCCTCCGTTTGTCTGAATAATTCCCATATGCCGTGCTTCCACCTGTTACTCATTTCCGTTAAGCTCTTTGGACCTCTTCATTTACGTTGCTGGCACTATTTACTTTGTATGCATCCGTCTTTGTTTCTTTTCGAGGTTTCCCAATTTGATTACAAGCCTGTGTTGTGTGCCGCTATTTTACCCATTGGTTTGGATGATGGTTCTGGATTTGCCTCTGCACTGCATAGTTTCTCGTCGCTGCCAATATGAACTCTGCTGCATTCAAAATGACTTCATCCGTAATGTCTGCAACTAGCACCTCTTGTTGATAGCAGTTGTTTTAACTTTATTTCAGCGATCCCTTTCCCTGCTATTCTCTAGTTACCGTTTGCAGTTTTGATTCATCTGGTGGTTTCAAAACTCTGCCAATCAAACCTTTGCGAACAAAGGCTCGGGCTGAACCTTTATCGATGAAGCAACTTTTACCTTCGATACCTAAACTTTCACCATTCTGCCATTCTCGAAATTCTGATGTAGGTAATCTTGTCCTCAATAGTTGGCTTCTCAGTTTTACCTTCAATAAATTTCCGTTGAATAGGAGACCAAGATCTATCTTGTTCCAACTGTTCCAGCAGTTCTGTGAGATATTGGGTGAAGTGAATAAAAATAAGTATTTACTTAAAAGTATTACCTTTTAAGTATAAGGTAATACTTTTAAGTATAAGTATTTACTCACGTTTCTGTGAATAATAGAAACCTTTTACTTAAAAGTATAAACTGGAAAATTTTTAAGGTAATACTTATTAGCATTTATTAATGCTTAAGGTAATACTTATAATAGTTTTATTTGATAATTGAAACGTTTTATCAGAATAACGGATCACAATAAAAGGGTTCTTGAGCTTCTATAGATAAACTTTATAACCGTTTCTATATTTTTGGTTATGTATTTTGTACAATATAGTACTACGAGGGCAAAATAATAACCCTTACATCACTGAATCTGAATGTTTAAAGCAGCAGCGCAAACGAGTGTTGCCAATTTATAAAACCGGAATGTAAGTATATGTACTTAATTCGAGTTCACATTAAAGTTTCCCATCAAAATAGAAAAAAAATAGTAGTATACAACTCGTATACAACTCGTACAATTTGTACAGCAACGTTTTGTCAACGAGCAGATATCCATTGAAATACATGTGTTGCGAGTGTTAAAGGCTAAAACATTAGCATCAGCGAATGAATTTAATTAATAAAAGTGTTTATTATTAATCCGTAAGAGGTTGGTGCAACAATTTCAAAATAAGTTTTAATTTAAAACGCTTTTTACTATTAAATGTGAAAAATCCCGCACTTTCCAAGTTTTTACCCGCTTTCCCGTTTTATATAAAATATCCCACAAACTAGAAAAAATCCCGCGATGTGGTAACACTCGCTGACACTTGGCCAATTTGTAGTTCTATATGTATTAATATTAGACAACATTAAGGGAACTTAAATTCATTGGTAATTGTAATATGAAAAGAGTAATATTTTTTATATGCATAGGAATACATAGGAGAAGTTCTTTCATAAAATTTAAAAAAAAACAAATTTCTATGTCAAGCCATTTTTGTGCTATTCTACTCGGACATGATATTGTTAGGTTTTTGGAAAGTCACCCGCAAATATGAAGTGAAACTTTTTAACGTTTAAACAGTTAAATTCATATTCTATTTAAACATTTTGATAAAGATTAAAATTAAGTGTATAAAGACATACGATACAATTCTGTTTAAATTCATACTATTTTCAACGTGGTTGTTTATACTTTATTCGCATAGATACTGAATTATATTATGTTTACATTCAATTCAGAAGATTGTTCTCAAAAATCTACAAATTAGCAAAAACTGATCACTCAATGCGATGAATAATAGTTTTCCAAAAATCCCTTAAAAGACATAAAGGAAGTAAATAGAGTTATAACTACCATGCGTCTCATATATTTATAGTAGTTTTTTTACCAGCGAATACGAAAATTGGTCGTTGTGTGAATCTATTCAGTGTCTCGGAATAAAATATTAAAAAAATATTGCGACGCTGATGCATAGATTGACTTCACCACAGTTCTGGAAACATAGTGTTCTGGATATATAATAAGCTAATATCCATCAAATACTTTAATTAAAAGCGAACCAATGTTGTAGATTTCGCGTAGTTCTAATTATAAAAATATTAAAGAAAGCAGTAGCATCCCAACAAACATCAATTCTGTTGTACGAGAAGAAGTAAAAAAAAATTTAACCGGAAGTAACAAACCGCGGCAGTTGGGATGCAGAACTGTTGTGAACCGTACTAAATGTGTATGTACCAAGTTTCGTCCAATTCGATTATCAGATACAGATGTTATTAAGCTTCCAAAAAAACAGAAGCTCGGCGGACCCCTACCACTTTGTTTACTATCGCTAAAAATCTAATCAGTTCCTTGCCATACATATTTGCATCTTTTTCTAAAGTGTCATCAAAATTCATTCAAAATACATCAACGAATATTGTATGCTACCAACAAACATTGAAACAATAAACATTTGTGCGCGGGGGCCCCTACCACCTATCCCAATATTGTCCAAAAACTAATCAGTTCTTTTTGATTTAAATCTTCATCTTTTTTCAAACTGTCATTAAAAGTGATTAATGAATGAAGACTGTATATGTTCCCAACAAACTTTAAAAACAAATTGTGAAAAGTCAGCAGTTATATGGTAGACCCCCACTTCAATCAATATGTTCCAAAAGATGATAATTATCTTCTCACACTAATTGGAACCTTTTCCATAAGTTTCATCATAATCACTTCATTATTGTAGGCTGTAGTGTGCATAAAGGCACAGAAAAAACTTCAAAAAATTACAAAAAAATTTTTTACCCGAAGTTAAAAACCGGAATTTGGGATGCAGAACTATTGTGAACCGTACCAAATGCTTATGTACCAAGTTTCATCCAATTCGATTATCAGGGACAGATGTTATTGAGCTTTTAAAAAAACAGGTGTATGGGACACCCCCTACCACTTTGTTCACTATCGCTCAAAAACTAATCAGTTTCTTGCTATAGCTATTTGCGATTTTTTCCAAAGTGTCATCAAAATTCATACACGAACGAATCTATTATGCTCCCAATATACATAAAAAACATGGTGGAAAAAACCACCTGTTGTATGGTGGACCCCCCAAGCTTTTATCCAATGTACTCCAAAAGCTGATAAAATCTTTCTCATGTTACTTGAAAGCTTTTACCAACGTTTCATGACAATCGATCGGTAATTGTAGGTTACAGTAGGGATGAACACTTGAAAAAAACTTTTTAAAGGGAAGTGACAAACTAGAAGTTGGTATGCAGAAATATTGGCCACAGTACTAAAACCTTATATATCAAGTTTCCATAAGATCATAAGCCTGGATTAGAAGCTATTCAAGAATTAAACTTAGAGGTGTTCGGAAGACCCCCGCCATTTTGCCCAAATTTTAAATGAAGTGAAATGCCAAATGAACCAAGTTTCAGTGAACCTATATGATGCAAGGCCAGCAAAAGAGATTAGAAATAACAAGAATTTTAAACGCTACACCTTAAAATAATAATTTGTTTTATTTCATATTACGTAACAAGTATAAATAGTAAATTTGCTAAATTATAAATTTATAAATTCAGATAATTCATTTTCAATATTTTCATTGAATGTTATTTGATATTCATTGGGATCATTATCGCGTTTTTTATCTTTAAGGCTTTGCATTAAAATTGTTTCTTTTGTAATCTGCAATTTTGTCAGTTCCAGTTGTTTTATTAAAACCAACCTTTGCAGTTCAGGTGTTGTAAGCTTTTGTGTTTCTGTTGTTTCAGAATTTAACAGAATTTTTTTTACTTTAATTTTTGATGTTGTCATCTCTTTTAAAACAATATTATCTGTTTTTGACAGGCCAACTGTTGCAGCACCTGGTACTTTTTGAAAAACAGGGTTCTCATCAAACTGAATAAGCTCCATAAAATCTTTCTCCCATGGCAACAGTTTTATTAGCTTATTACCTGTTTGATTTTTATCGGTTTTCTTTTTTATCTCCGTTTTCATGTTGTTTAATTTTTTTTTAAGTTTAATGATATCTTGTGTTTTCGCTGTTTTCTTTTCCAGATCAATTTTAAAACTTTTCCAAGCATTTTCTTTGGATTTAGTTAAATTGGTGGTCATGCCACGATTTAATAAAATAGAGAAGTTCTTTAAAACAGAAACGAAACTTGAGCGTTCATCGTTGCCTAAGCCCGATTCTTCCTCGTCACCTGACTTATTGGACATATCTTATTTTATTATTATTTGTCAATTGATTAAATTGAATTTATTATATGCTTATGCCACTATTTTGGATTTAAACTAAATGATATGTTTATTCAAAAAATATGTATTTTGCTTAAAATTATTGGTTTGTTTACTTTTCTACAGCAAATCACCTAGGTAACAATAAACAAAATATGCATTTTTGATCTATCTTCTATAATAATAAAGCAAAGTTTGTTTTAAATACTCAGATTGCTTTGATCATATTTTTTTCGAATGAGAATATTTTTATTTACAAATTTCTTCGGATTGACAAAATGTTCATTTTGCATATATGTTGGGGTGCCCCCTATGCTTAAATAAAGCTTTTAAAAAAAAATGTAAAATAAGTAGTATTTTTTATGGGATGCTCCTTTTATAAGGAGTATAGCTTATATGCCAAGTTTTAGGAAAATCAAAAATGGTCAAGTTCAAATTTCGATTTTTTCAGGTTTTTCATCATAAATGGCATATAGTTTACGGTTTTGGTATAGCCACTTTTCTACATTCACAGTACATACAAAATTTTCACAGTTGTATATGATATGATATGTATTTGTATATTAGATACGTCCCAAGTAGGTTTTGCCAGACATTGACATACGGCCAAGCACTGGCCCATTAATGGTTAACAGTACTTGGCTATTGTTATTGAGCCAATACTAGAACCATTCATCGGCCGATCTATGGTTTACAGAAAATATTGTTACCTTTGAATGGCCAAGCAATGTCCCATGAATGGTAAATATTACTTGGCTATTGTTATCGTGCCATTACTGGAACCATGAATCGGCCAATATCCCGTGTATAGAAAATTGCCACGGCAGTTTACTTTGAATGGTCAAGCAATGGCCCGTTAATGGTTAACATTAATTAGCTATTGTTATTGGGCCAGTAGTGTAGCCATGAATTTGCCGATCTATGTCATTTTTTTAAATTTTACTAGAGTATTATCCCTTTTAGAAATACATAGTTTGAAAAATTTCACATATATAGTATAGTTATCGCCTTGTCGGTTGAAATACTATAATAATATAGAAAAGGTTGGTATATGTTTTAATTTATTTTCCTTTCCATTTAATTTTAATTATTTTAGTAAATAATTTATTTAAATTTATGTATGAAAACATTATTTTATATTTTTTTTAATAACGGTGTACTGGCAGCTATGTTTGCCATTACTCAGCCATTCTTGCAACTGAGCCAGTTGTATGGGAAGTTTTGAATTTTTTTCCGTCATTTTTATTTTGCTTTAAATTAGTTTGTATTTAATTTATTTAAATTTACATGTGATAATAATGTATATTTTTTTTAACGGCTTAGTCATGGTTGCCAGTATTTGGTCATTACTACAATGCTGGTCATCATTATTGGCCCGTTACTAGGCCAACTGTACAACCTGGTATGAGCCATTGCTTTTGTTTTTTCCTGTCCCATGAATGGCAACCATTTATTGTACGAAGTTATCATCCAGTAAAATTATGTTAATGGCCCAGTCGTGGTTGCCAGTACTCGCCCATTGCTGCATTACTGGCTGCTAGTAATGGACCATTACTGGACCAGTTGTACAACCTTGTATGGGACGTACAGTATTGGTGCAAATTCCATTTCGTAGTATTGGAAATTTGTGAAAATTCGAATATGAAAATTTTCCTAATAGAAAAAAATACGATCAAAGCAATCTGAGTATTTAAAACGAACTTTGTTTTCTTATTATAGAAGATAGATCAGAAATGTATATTTTTATTGTTACCTAGGTGATTTGCTGTAAAAAAGTATACAAACCAATAATTTTAAACAAAATACATATTTTTTGAATAAACATATCATTTAGTTTAAATCCAAAATAGTGGCATAAGCATATAATAAATTCAATTTAATCGATTGACAAATAATAATAAAATAAGATATGTCCAATAAGTCAGGTGACGAGGAAGAATCGGGCTTAGGCAACGATGAACGCTCAAGTTTCGTTTCTGTTTTAAAGAACTTCTCTATTTTATTAAATCGTGGCATGACCACCAATTTAACTAAATCCAAAGAAAATGCTTGGAAAAGTTTTAAAATTGATCTTAGAAAGAAAACAGCGAAAACACAAGATATCATTAAACTTAAAAATAAATTAAACAACATGAAAACGGAGATAAAAAAAAACCGATGAAAAGCAAACAACAATAAGCTAATAAGACTGTTGCCATGGGAGAAAGATTTTATGGAGCTTATGCAGTTTGATGAAGACCCTGTTTTTCAAAAAGTACCAGGTGTTGCAACAATTGGGCTGTCAAAAACAGATAATATTGTTTTAAAAGAGATGACAACATCAAAAATTAAAGTAAAGAATTTCTGTTAAATTCTGAAAAAAAAACACAAACGCTTTCAACACCTGAACTGCAAAGTTTGGTTGTAGAGTTTCTGATTTCTCGACCTTTTATGAATCTCGAGATTCGAGAATCCCGAGTTTATCAGTGATTGTGTTTCTCGAGAAATTGGGAATAATTATTTGAATTTCTCGAGATTCTCGAGAATTATTAAAAATTAATTTTAACAAGAAAAGTAACCCTTTGTTTACTTTCAAAATTTCCAGATATAGAAAAATTTCTCTCGTTTTCAGTGTCTGTAGGTTTTATCAAAATTAAAGTGTTTCTTAGAAGTTTAAATTGAAAGTGATCTTACCAGTAGCTTCAAATATATTAATTTCCTTAGATAGTGAGCGGTAGTTGTCATTTATAGTTGACTGCGTTCTCAAACTCTCACGAATACTTCTAAATTTAATTCAACGCAACCCTTTTCCTCTAATTCTGAGTCCGATGGCTATATAAGCTCTTCGCTTTCGTTGATATCATTCGTCGATATATGTAATGCTTTCATTGTAATTAGAGGAATCAATTTCAGGTTCTTTAAATAATCTTCGAGATTGTTTTTGCAGTTTTAATAAATTCGCTTTTAGAGCAAATAGAAAAAAATCATTTTCCTCGGGTTGACTAACTTTGGATTGTGAAGAAATTTCACTAACGAATTTATTGAGTTATCTCTTCCTTTAAAAATTTGAGATTGTATTTCAAATAAAAAATTTAAGCTTATTTCTGAATTGTTTTTTCGAAGAGATTTGAATATAAATTTTAGGATCCCCTCTGCAGATAATAATGAGCCAGCCTGACGGTTGAACGCTTTTATTGATTTTGTGGCTAGTTGAATGGCACTCAAAATATTTAAAGCAACTACATAATCTTATTTAGTATTCCAAAAATGATTTAAATTTAGAAGATTTAAAGTTTTTTAAACTGCTGGCTTAACTGGCAAATACCGTTCAACCATGGTTTCAATAGAATTTTCCGTTTAGTTTTGCAATCCAGGAGTAATGGCAACTCGTTTTTCTCTTCATTCAATTTTTTTATATAATTTTGCGAAATAGCATTGCGCACTGGCGAGTTTTTAAATAATTTTACAATAACCCAAATTTTTTAAATCGTTTCTCGTATTTTGATTCAATACTAAATTGGCAGCTAAAAATTCATTTTGTTGTACAACTGAATTGGAATCTATTGATTATTGAAAGCTTCACTTTCACTGACTTTTTAACTGGTTTCATTTTCTTTATAAAATATTGACATTATCGCTTGGTGTTTCCCATAACTGTAACATAACTGTTGGTAAGCTGGAGCTATTTTGCCGTATTTCGACATTACAGTGGCTCATCGCTTGTAGTGAAAACAATATCTGGCACATAATTGTTTAGGCTTTTTCAGCTGGATATGAACCTTCAATTCGCATCAATCCTAGGTTTTCCGATTTCTCATTAATATAATACAAATGTACGTTCAAATCTATCTACGCTTGCAGAAGCTTGTCCATTCATCAATTGCTATCGTAAACATTAGATTTGCCATAGAAATAAAAATAGGTTTTCCCAATATATTTATAACAAATAACATAATACTATCCCAAATTCGTATTAGGTATTACTGTTTGCATCGACATCTAGATTTAACAATCAGAAAGTGATGCAGATTGACATTAACAATTTTTGTTAAGTAAAAAATACTAAAAATAATAATATTGAATGATTTATGGT
>OY856188.1:104237573-104393630 GCA_963693315.1 Diogma glabrata | reverse complement strand
GATTTTGCCGTCTCTGCAATCAGCTTCCAATCATCTCGTTCCATGACCAGTTGACCGAAGTTTCGACATCCTATATCACGAAGGTCTTGGATGATATCATCATGCCAGCGTTGTCTAGGTTTTCTTCTTCGACGAACACTAGCTGGTTGTTGTTGGGACGCATTTTTATTTTTTTATCATTCTATCTAAGGGAGCCCTTTCTACATGACCAAACCATCTAATCCGGTTGGATTTAATGAATTCGATTACATCGCAGCCTCCAAGAAACTGTTTGATTTTATCATTCATTCGGATTCTATACTGATTTTCAGCAACTTTACATGGACCATAAATTGTTCGTAAGACCTTCCTCTCGAATGTTGATAAAATTCTACAATCGAAGGAAGTCAGTTTCCAGCTTTCACTTCCAAAGGTAAGCGCAGGTCGAATTAATGCTTTGTAAAGTGTGAGTTTACACGACCGTGAAAGATGTTTTGATCGCAGAAGTTTTGAGTATGCGTAGAAAACTCTGTATGCAGCAGATATTCCTTTGATATCTGCCTGCATGTCATTTGACGATGTTATTACAGACCCGAGATATTTGAATTTTTCCACGCGTTCCACTTCATAGTCGCCAGTATCCAGATTTCCGAGAGGTATGTTCTTAGATGTTGTTAACACTTTAGTTTTGCCGGTGTTGATGCATAATCCAAATTGTTTAGCATTTATTTCAAGCTGAGAGAGACTATCCTTAATATCGCTTGTTCTACGTCCGAGAAGCACAATATCATCTGCGTAGCCAAGAACTTTACTAGATATGTTATATATGCAGTTTTGTGTCACAATTCGGCTTTTTTTTTATCGCGTACTCTAGCGCCAAATTAAATAGTACGGGCGCGAGTGCATCACCTTGTCAAACGCCTGATGTTATATCGAAAGGATCAGAAACTGACCCTTCGATTACTATTCTACAGTTTGATCCCGATGTTGTGAGTTTGCACAGAGAAACAAGATTCTCTGGGCTACCAAGGTATATGAGTGCGGACCAAGGGTTGTCGCGGATGATACTATCATATGCATGCTTGAAATCAACGTAGAGCTGGTGAATGCTGATGTTGTACTCCCAACATTTTTCCAGAATCATCCTTAAGGTAAAACATTGATCTGTGGTTGAGCAGTTGGGACGAAAACCACACTGATAGTCACCGATGATAGATTCAGCGAACGGGATGAGTAGAGCAAGTACGACATTAGCTAGTATTTTATATGCAGTGTTCAACAGTGCGATGCCACGATAATTCGCACACTTTAGACGGTCACCTTTCTTATGTAGCGCAACAATGAGAGCTGTTTTCCATGCAGCAGGTAGTTCTTCTTGGTCCCAGATTGCAAGAATCAGATCGTATATACGTGAGACCAGAGCTGCTCCTCCATGTTTCAAAAGTTCTGCGGGAATTCCATCGAAACCTGGTGATTTGCCATTTTTCAGTTTTTTAATGGCAGCTTCCACTTCTTCTATTGCTGGGTAAGGGACAAAAATCTCCTCAGTTGATAAAGCAATTGCTCGAATAGGATGAACTTCAATCGTCCTATTCAGTAGGTCTTGAAAGTGGGATCGCCATACTTCCAGCACATCACGTTCACTTGTTGTAAGTTCATTATTTTCATTTTTGATGGCTGTAGATCTTGGGTGGAAATCTTTTGTCAGATTCCGTGCATTGGCAAAGTACTGCTTCTCACGGAAGGCTCTTGGGATACATTTCTTAGCAGTTGAAATGGTGGCTCCAACCAGCCAATCACTGCATCCAACGAACCGTATGTAGCCCAGCTTTATTAAAATTCCATCTAGGTTGTGGGGTAGAGTTAACAAGTAGGATTTGGATGCCTAATTCAGAATTCTGGAGCGTTGAGAGCGTGGGACATCTTGTAAGACAGTCCTAGACTTTGGAATAGGATGTCGTTGTTTGCTTTTTGTGGAAAAACACGGGTCGGAATTGTAATCACTTCGCCATCTAGCAGATCTTAAGGTTTTAATCTCTCCCATCAAATTCCAGGAATATTTTGTTACATCGGCCCATTCAGTCAGTTGTATTTTTTTTTAAACAAAAAGTGTTGTGTAATAGGGTTTAGAATATGTGTCACAACACAACAACACATAAATACCTTTTAAGACCTAGGTCCAACAAAAACTGGCGTTCTAATGTGTTGATGAACGCTTTTTTTAAACCTCTGCCGGTTGAAGCCACCTGAGACTAAAGATTCCGGCAAACTATTCCATTTGTATGCAGTTCGGACAAAGAAGTCTTTCTGCGATCTGCCAGTATGACAGCGCGGGATCTCGACCGTTTCACTGGTTGCGGTAGCCGATTGCCGAGTGGAACGGGGGTAAGAATAAGTTTGTGGCATGATGCTGCTGATTTTATCTGAGTACTGCTGATGACGATATTTGTAAAAAACAAAGAGGTCAGCAACAGTGCGACGATGTTGTAGGGAATCAAGTTTTGATGTCAAAGTTCGATCACCCACAATTCGTATAGCCCGCTTTTGAACAGATGGAAACATAAGCAGCACCCCAAACTTGACAACAGTACTCCATACAGGGACGAATATAGGACTCATAAACATGGAGCAATTGGTATGGAAAGAAAACGTTTTTGCATTTATTTAGGAGGCCGAGATTTTTAGACGCGCTTTTTGCCATCACCATTACATGATCGTTCCAGAGTAGGTCATTTGAAACTGCGACACCCAATAAACGAATGTTTTTACATTCACCTATTGGTTCATCACACATACTGAATAAAATATCTTTGGGGAACTCGGTCTTTGATCTGGCAACAATCACCAGCTGTGTTTTGGTAGAGTTGAAATTGACCAGGTTTTGGTCACCCCAATCGGCGACTTTTTTAGGTTTTTATTCACGTTTATGGCAGCGTCTCTCCGGGCATTATTAATTCGTTCGTGGGCAATTCCACGTGACTCACGTAACAAAATGACACAGTTTTCGATTTTATAATTGCTATATATTTGCAGTTATGATCTCTTTTGTTGAAAAAACATTGCTTATATGAACCAAAGGACTTCCTAAAGTAGAGAAATATACCGCAACAGTCATAACTCTTGTTTAACACTCAAATTACAATTTTTACATGTTAATTATTAGGTTAATTCTAATTAATATGTGTGACTCACGTTACTCTATTCTGTGACTCACGTAACATTTCCTACTTATCGACAATGTAAATATACTAAATTTTATATGGCTTAGTTTTACATCTGTATAAATTTTAATGCTTCAAAAGTTATTTGACATTAATTATATTCATCTGTGAAACCTTGTGTGGAAAAATATTGGCAACACTGTAGCAACAATGCATTGAGTTTAATAATTACTGTAAATATAATTTTGGCAGTATTAAAATCAAAATAAATTTGTTGTCTTCCAATATTAATTATTATTAATTATAATTATTATTATATTATAATTATGATTATTATTAATTATAATTGTGTAAATTATTCTGTAAATTATAAACTTCAAACATATTTCAATACATCTAAATCAAAGTTTAGTTGTTTTTTTGAAGCTCGAACGACTTGTGCAAAGTACTATCATCTGCAAAACAATTTATTGTTGCTGGTGATTTTCAACAATTGATATAAACAGTTGATATCAACAGTTGATATAAATCAAAAATAAGGCTGGGGACAATACTGAGCCTTGGGGTACACCACCGTTAATTAGTTTAGACTCAGAAGAAAATCCGTCTAAGGAGACCGAAATGTATCGGTTGGATAGAAAATTTTGAATCAGCTTCACAACATTGGGATGAAAACCATACGCAACGAGCTTGTTGATTAAGTTGGCATGCCAGACTCGATCGAATGGCTTGGAGATGTCTAAAGCGATAACTTATGTTTCACCACCTTTATAAAGTATGCTGTTCCAACAATGCGCTACATACTTTAATAGATCAGTAGTTGATCTTTTATTTCGAAAATCGTATTGGCTGTCGGCTGTTAAATGATTTGCTTCCAGAAATTTTGAAATGTGTGTATTAATATAATGCTCGTAGACTTTCGATAGGACCGATAGTAAAGCTATAGGCCTATAATTTGAGATATCGGATTTTAGTCCCTTTTTGGGGACGGGCTGGATATTTGCCAACTTCCAACACGAGGGAAATATACCAGATTTGTAGGATTGGTAGAATATTTTAGTCAAAGTTGGTGCAAGTTCTTTAGAAAAGATTTTTAAAATAATGGGTGAAATATTTTCCATTCCTGAGGCTTTGTTGATGTTTAACCCTTTTAAAAGTTTAGCGACTATTTTGGGTTTGAAGTGAAGTTCATTCATATTAACTCCTGAAGACTGGATTTGGGGTATTCTGTAGGAGTTTCCAAAACAGTGGAATTCAGAGCAAAGAGTTCAGCGAACAAGTTAGCTTTTCTTGCGGGATCATTGACGATTAAATCATCATCAATAATAGGGGGGATAGAAAATTTTGTACCAGAATCTAAAGAATTAATGGCACTGTAGAAACTCTTGTCAGAAATAGACATAGACGTAAGTTTTGAAACTTTCGCTCTGTCAGTTTCAGACTTTTCGTTTGAGATAATCTGGTTAGATATTTTGTTGGCCTTTAGATATTGGGATCGATTAGCGGGAGTTTTGTTATGAATTCATATGTTAAATGATCTACGTTTGTTTCTAAGTGCCGCTTTGGCAGCCTTCGAATACAAGTATTTTTGTTTGGGTTTTACTATGGAGAAAGGGACAAATTTATTGATAACAATTTGGATGGTTTCTGTAAAGTTTTAAGCAGAAACATTTACATTGTCAGTGTAAAAACAATGATGGTCGAAAGGGAAACCATGGAGAAAATTTTGAAGACCACTCTTACCCATTTTTGAGTAGTAAATTTTTTACGGGGTTTGGGAGCTGTAGTTTTAAATAAATCAGTTTTGATAACTGATGAAATTAAATAATGATCAGAATTTACAATACTACCTTTCGCGACATCGACACTCGTAATATCTGGCATTGTGGTAAGATAGAGATCTAAGAGAAAAGTATTATCACCGCCATTACGGGGAGTGAAAGTTGGGTTTTTAACAATTCGGAATAGGCCCTGAGACGCGGCAAAAATTCCTGCCAGTTTTTCCACTATTTTCAACATCGTCGGTCGATTTGGAGAATTCCAACCATGATTTGTTGTGGACGTTGAAGTCACCGGTAACGATAACTTCACAATTAGGGGACTTTGGTCTAATCTCGTCCACAATTTTTAACAGTAAATTATAAAACCTTGGGTTACGTTTGTTGGGGGACCGGTATAACCGGACCGGTATAACCGCTATTGTAAAAAAAATAATTTCAGGAAGGGAAGGAATCAGGAAGAAAAAACCGTAAAACCTTTAAAAAAATTACCGTGTAGTTCAAAATTTGGAAAGCGTGTGTACGCAACACTCTCATGAATGAATGCGCATACGCCCTGATGGAGTTTGAAATCTGATTCCAGCCTATATCTGGAATTAAGCAATTCTATAAAGAGAAAATTTTCAGAAACTTGTGTTTCTGTAAGGAATAGAATGTTCGGTTTGTCGTGCTCAAGATGATGTTGCATGTGGATGTTTTGAACATGTATTTTAAAATTTTTGTTTGATTCATATATGTGTTGTCCCTGCAAATACCGTGGACATGCCGCTTTATGGGCGGTGGATTGCGCATATTTGCTTTACCACTTGCAGACTTATATCTTTTATGTTGTACTAATATCAAAAGGTTTATTTTATTTTTTTATGTTTTATTAAAAAATGGATAACTAAGCAAAAAATCTTATCATACAATAAAATATGACATATGCCAATATTTCATGATAAGATGAAGAAATAATAACAAAATAATAAGTGAAAAACCAATTGTGAGAAATTTGCAGAAAACAAAACAAAACTAATTGCCAATAATCCAGCTGACGCAACGAACCCCAGATGCACCGCTCACCACCTCAATCGAGGCACAAAGCCCACACATAATTATGTGTTGTTCTGATTCCTCGGAAGACCTAACGAGCGGCACCACCACGGAACGCTGCCCAACTAAGGCTGGAAGTGCTGCCGTTGACTAATTAAAGTTCGTCCGTCAGCACCCTAAGATATCATCTTGGCTAATGATATCTCCTGCCATTGCCAGTGGTATGTGATATCTCACGCTAACTCATATGTCAATGGCAGGGACTGGAGTACGCAGGGTAGTCAGACCCGTAGATCAACATTGATCATAATCGATAAAAATCGATCCCTCCTGCGGTAATTAGTCTTAGTTGTAGAATATGCTGCGATGATGGTATAGTGGAATTTTTTTACTAATAAATTTTTGACAAATAGCACGCAGCAAGAGATAAAAGATGAAACTTGTTGTGATATTTGTTTACATAGGCGTCGTTATTTTTATTATAATTATTTTTCATTGTCAAAATTTTGTTATATTTCCTACAAAATCATTAATATTTTTTCTGGTTTTTAGTTTTCTATTATAATTGGTTAAATTTCAATAGTAATTTATTAATTTTATGCGTTTTTTTTGTCTATTTCAATGAGACCCCAACAGTTTTTTTTTAATATTTTAATTTTTTTAATATTCCGCATGGTGGGATCAGTTTTTATTGTTTTGAAATTTTTTTTTTATTTTTGATCTACGGGTGTGACAACCCCGCGTACTCCAGTCCCTGCTATTGACATACGAGTTAACGTGAGATATCACATACCACATGGCAATAGCAGTGAGATATCACAAGCCAAGGTGACATCTTAGGGGTGGTGGCGGATGAACTGTATTCAGTCAACGGTAGCATCCTCAATCTTAACTGTGAAATAATCCTTGATGATGAGACGCTATTGCTTCCTTGAGGAAACGAGCCTTCATATAACTGTATGTGGGCTTTAATCTTCAAGAAAGACAGTGCGTCACAGGATCAAGGAATATACCGCCAGCTGGATTATTGGCAACTACATTGTTGTTTTGTTTCAGCAAATTTTTGTAAAAATTTGTTATTTACTTTTTAATTTACTTTTATTTTCTCTATTCTATCATAAAATATTGGCCTATGTCATATTTTATATGTAATAGGAATTTTTATTTAGTTATCCATTCTTTAACAAAAAATATAAATAAAACAAAAAAAGAAAGATTTACGTCCATCAACACCTTTGAACGTATGTTGTTGTGGGACCTTGGTCTTAAAAGGTTTTTATGTGTTATTGTGACACATATTGTAATTCCTACTACACAACACATTTTATTAAAAAAAAAAAAAAAATCTGAGACACTGAATATGCGCACAACTACTAATTTTCGTATTCACTGGTAAAAAAATACTACTATACGTAGTTGCTTGCACGAAGAAAAGATATAACTATGTGTAATATGGGGTTCAATCATTGAGGACAATTGCTTTTTCACTCATTGCTGTTTTACCTCTTTTATTTCCTCCATCCTATCATGAAATATTGGCCCATGTCAAATTTTATTATATAAAATAGGATTCATTGTTTAGTTATCCATTCCTTAACAAAAACAAAAAAAAATTATCGTTCATTAACACCATAGAAAGCATGTTGTTGTGACCTATGTCTTAAAAGGCTTTCATGTGTTGTTGTGGTAACGAAAACGTTTGAACTCGATAGAGTGGTTTGTACAAACATGGAAATTTGTTTGTAAACTTTATCAAGATCTTTTTATTTATTTCATAGGTTAAAAAAATTGATTTGTGATGTCATGTTTGTTCGGACAGTTACCTTTCCACTGCATTTAAAACGGTTGTTATTGGGTGAGCCAATCTCCTTCAATTTGATTTCAAAATAACTCTGGTTTGGAATGTTAGCCAGATATCTTGCGCACCACCATGTTCTCAAACAAACACTTTAAAGTTTTTCTCAAAACACATGTATATTTTATTTCAGTTTTACTCTTTGTTTGCCATGTAAAAAATCGATTAAAAATGGTACGGTTCCCGTTCAACTTTGACATTATCTAGGTCTTCTACAATATGAATTGCATCTTTTACTTCCCTATGGTTTAATAAAAGTAATAACAATCAGTTTCTTTTAAAGGTATCTAAACAACGAGAAAAACCAGAATTGAATTCTTCAAAATCTGTGTCAGTATTACCAAAAGAGAACGTGTGTAGCTATTGTAATAAAACGTTTATCGGAGCAGACACTTTAAAACTACATATTAAATCTCATACAGTTACACAAAAATATGATTGTGCCATGTGTCGAAAAAAGTTTACAGAAGAAAATGATTTGCTTGAACATATGAGGTCTCACGAAAACGGAAAGTTACTGGTAAGGTTTAATAAAATTTCAAAATATAGGTTATGTAAAATTAATTAGTTTATTATTTTTTCTATAGGAAATTTATAAGAAATATGAATGTAACGTTTGTAATAGTAAGTTTATGTATAAAGGATCTTTACAATTACATATCAGTTCCGAATGTGGTAACATGAAAAAACATGAACAATTTGATGAAGAAAAGTTAAAGGTAAAGCTTAATAGGAGTTCATATTGTGTTATATATTATTACCGGTACTAACGGTATTAAATAACTTTTGTTTTTTTATTTTTTTTTTAATAATTATAGGGAATGACGAATGATAATGAGTCATCAAATAATAGTAGCGATGAAAGCCAAGAATCATTTGTATGCCACAGTGATGGTTGTCATAGTCGTTTCTTCAATTATTATGACTTTATATCTCATCGAGAAATTCATTTAAACAAAAAAAATTCTCAATGCTCCAAGTCTTCTGAAAATTTTCAGCAACTTTCGCTTTTGAAGGATTTCAATGAAACATCACACACAATGGTACGATTTTTAATTTTCCTTAATTTTGTTTGTTTCTCTAACTTTATGTTGAATTTAGGAGAAACAGTATAATAATGTCGCCGTTGGATCAAAAATAAAAACAATTGAAAATTCGGTAAGTAATCACATCTTAGTTTTCTTATTTTACTTCTAACTTGATGCGATTCTTCAGAAATTTAAATTTATGTACGGATATCAGAACGTTTAAAAAAATTTATAAAGTAAAACATTTTTTTTTTACTACTTGCATGAGAAATTTCAATTATTTACTCAAAAACCCAAGACAAAAGTTATTTTTCTCAGCTATGGTTACTAATAATTATTCCCCACACCTAATAATAAGTATTTTAGCACCTTCGTAAATAAAATAATGAATGAATGCAAAAACTTCTTTGTAACTATAGTAGTTTATTTGAAATTTTAATTCGAGTTAAACAGAATTCTGTTGAAATTTAGCTTAGTTGTGAGTTGTAGACTAAAAAAATTCTAAATTTGGCTCAACAATATTGAATAGATTTTCAATTTCATGTCAAAAATAAATAAAAGCTATATACTTTAATGCAAAGCATATGTGATTTTTATATAGTTTTAAGAAAATTCATTGAAAATAAATTTCTAACTAAGCAGCCCTGAATAATAAATATCCAATACGCAATCCAATGATATATGATAAAAAATGTTTCACCAAATCAAAATTTTTATTTATTCACCATTTGCTTATTAATTGACATTTTATTTTGTGAATAATTAAGAGTTTTAGTGCATTTTTTGTATCAAGTAGTAAAAAAAATAGTATATAAACCTTGGGGAAGAAAATTTTCTCCATTTCGGTGCTTAATTCGCTCGAAACTTCGTTTCTCGCGTATTAATATCCACCTCAATGTAGAAAATTTACTTTATCACCTCGGTATATAATGTACTATTTTTTACCTAATTACATTTTTATTCATTACAGAACAATTCTAAGCTAGAAAAAAAATTTAACTGTGATTATTGTGATAAGAAATTTAACAGACCTGGTAAACTACGAATTCACAAAAAAATGCATAAAGAGGAAAAACTATTTGAATGTTCAGAGTGCCATTGTACATTCACAAGTTTGCAATATCTGGACCAACATTCTAGAACTCATAAACGTTTTGAATTATTGGTATTGGTTTATATTATTAATATTTTGTGATATTTGATAATAACAAAATTTTATTATTAAAAGGGGCCGCTAGGGATGAAAAGTAATTCAATCAATCAATCGTCAAACGATGTTGTAAAACAGATTAGATTAAATAATGATGGACAGGTTGCACCAATCAGAACTTCTCCTGGCACGCAGACTCTACTGTCTATAGCGCCTAAGGAAAGCTTAAGTATTGTGACAAAAGAAAAGGTGAGCAATATAAATATTTGGTTGTTATTTTAATTTGTGTTCAATTTCTTATCAAACAAACTACCAATCTAGGATTTACCTGCGTCCAGTGTGTCATTTCGACAACAACGAAAATTTAGTTATGAGTAGTATTTTCCCTTCTATTTTTTCTGTAGTCTTATGAGAGAAATATAAATAGGATCCAGTTGCGGTTGTATTTGGTTATTTTCTGTGATTTAATATTTTATGCCAAAATCTCAGACTTGAGGATTTAAGGTAAAAGGGACTGCCATTTTGTTAAAACAATCTTTGATTTGATTTTAAATTCTGTGAAAGGTGGTGGTTATGTTATAGAAAACCAAATTGGTGTGAAACTGTATCACAAGAGCTTCTCTACCACAGCATCAGTTCATTTTATAACCGATAATAAAAGAAATAGTTTATCTTTTTCCTCTCCTCTTTCCGGCCGACATAGTTTATCTTTTTCCTCTGGTTTTAATATGCGATTTCAGCTATTTACCATTTCTTCGATATTCAAAGAATGTGAAGAAATATGTTGTTTATTTATGTGAAGTAATGCACACCTTCTTATGTCGTTGTCTTTATCGGATTGGATTAAAATCTCTAAAACATTTATAGTGATATAAATTATTAAGCCGTCGGCCAGATTTCCGTTAAAAACAAATACAATATACATATTGCCTCTTCTTGCTCGTTATCTAACCTTGTAAGGGATGGTAAATTGGTTTTCAAAAAGAAGCTCAGTAACGCAGGTTCGTGTCTTAAGTTTTTTTTTTTAGTCTTTACACCTAATCTATGCATGAATGAAGACGTAGCAATAATAGATACCGCTTTTAAGTTCAGATGTACAGTACTTCACTATTCATCACACACATTACTTGTCGAAAGCCACCAAGTGCTCAATTTGCCCTTGCAAACCTTGTTCGTAGGAGTAGAGTTCTGTAATTAAAAATCTTTAAGATATCGTAAAGGTTTATGATCCAAAGACAACGATCGTTAGTTTATTCCAAATTAAAACAACACAATTCCATAAACTTTATGAATATATAATTTTAAAATTAGATATTTTGTTTGTTTTTGTATCTTAATACTTATTATATATATATATTTATTTATTGTAGAAACCCATAAAAAAAGTTATCTACCAATCAGAAAAAAAATTTAAATGCGAATATTGTAGTAAGATATTTGATGATGCATATCAACTACAAATTCATAGAAGAATGCATACAGGCGAAAAACCGTATAAATGTTCGGAATGCTATCGAAAATTCATATCCAAACAAGATCTGGAGAAACATTTAAGAACTCATCAACGTATGATATTATTGGTATTGTTTAATATTAGTTATAGTATGTTATAGTTATGTTAAAATATTAAAATATGTTTTTATTTTAGGGATCGCAAGCAATGAAAAGTAAATCAAGCAATCAATCATCCAGCCAAGTTTTAAATGAAAACTTAAATATTGATAAAATGGAATCGGTAAGTCCTAGATTTCTATTTTAATAGTTTACTTTTTATTTGTGACTATCACCGCATTATTTTTGCTTGAAGGATTAAAGCCTCAAACTTTAAAATCAACGTGAAACTTGATTTATAATTCTAACCCTAGTTGTAACCATAGTTTCTTTGGATATTCGGACGCGATAATGCTATTTTATTATAATTAACACAAACATTGAGCATGTAACTTTTATTTTTCTGAGACTTATTATATTTTTATTTATTATAGAATCCGATAATGAATTTTAATTCTGAGTCAGAAAAAAAATGGAAATGCAAGTTTTGTAATAAGATATTTAGGCAAGCCTTCGATCTACAAATTCATGAAAGATTACATACAGGCGAAAAACCATTTGAATGTCCAGAGTGCAATAAAAAATTCATAAGTAAAGAATATCTGGACAACCATTCTAAAAGTCATAGACGTATTATATTATTGGTAATGTTGTATATTAATAAGTATTTGCCATATTTTCTAATTAACATTTTATTGTTAAAAGGGGCCACAAGCAATGAAAAGTAAATCAATTAATCAACCGTCTAGCGAAGTTATAAAAGAATGTATTGTGCAGGATAGAGCAGAAAGTATTGTGCAAAATAAAGTGGTGAGTAATTATTTTTTTTCTAATATTTCTATAGTTTATTTAAATTTGTGAACATCATGAGATTTCAATGAAATTCTAGTCACTAGTCACAATTTCTGGGTTTCTGTTTTTTTTATAGAAGCGTGTAAAGTACTAATCCTTCGACACTATATTTACATTTATAAACTCTGCTAAAGAGAATTTTCAAGATACACTTTTGTGCCAAACTTTTTTTTAGGTTATTAAGACTTTTTTTGTGAGTAATTATACTCAAGTAACTAAGGAAATCATTTGAATTTTTTCAATTCGTAGTTGTAAAACTCCATTTCCCTTTTTCATGTTTCGAACCCTTCTCATATCCGTAACATGATTCAAATCCGGAATGGCAGAAACAGTATCAGTTACGCCATCGATAAACTTTGAAACTTCTTCATTAGTTATCTTAATTTAGTTAACTTAAAGTTTTAAGTCAAGTCATCAATTGTCATTAGACATCATTTTATCAGGGGTGCGTTTCGAAATTAACCACAGTTAACCATAAGGTAATAATGTCACTAATGTCATAGTCAAAATAGTGACGTCAAATATTAAATTCAAATTACCATAGTAAAGCTGTCAAAGTTAAATTATAAAAGACCGCTAAAAATTCAAAATTAATAAAAACTAATATTCTAATTACGATAAATAAAACTAAAAATGTAGTGTATGTTTTTTATTTCTATAATTTATTTTCAGTCTTCAGTATCAAATAAAAATAATAAAAATAACACATTTCACTAAAAATTATGAAATACTTAGTAAATAATAATTAAATGTACGATATATTCACAAAACAATATAATTTCTAACTTTTTCTTCCACAACAATTAAAATTATTTTTTATCATAAATAATTATATTGTGTTTTATAAATCGGTTGACATGTCGTTTTAAATATTTATATGTTTTGACATTAGAACCTCAACAAACTCTACTCTAGACTTGAGTAACAAAGTTAAAGCAGTGACGTCACAATTTACTATGACAACTAATTTTTATAGTTTTGGAACGATAGTACATCTGTCATCCAGTAAATTTTTTATTTTGCGGTTAATTATGGAACGACATTTGGTAGAGTAAAGTTAACCGCGGTTAACCATAGTTAATTTCGAAACGCACCCCAGAATGTTTTTGATTGATTTTTTTTGGTGTAGAGTAAATTTAGACTAGTTTATAATGTGTTGATGGTGGTCTACATCATGTGCTATGACCTAACATGCAAAATACTTGTTGATAGTTTTAGGGTCAATTTTGGTTATGTGATTCGTGACCAACCAAATCTTATTTGCACTAAAATATATCTAATGCTACATGATCATACAGGTTAAACTTGAACAAACAAAATTAACATAGTTTATTATAGTTTTCCGAAGCATACGTTTTCGATTGTGATTGTTTGCCTAAATTGGTTTAATTAAAACAAATGTGAATTAGAAATGAGTGACATTTATCAATTTTGTCAGCCAACTTTTGATGTAAAACATGACACGAGTTTTTCTTTATTTGAACTATTCCCCCAAAAGCAATCATTTACCGACCTGGAATTATCTAGGCATGTGTAAGATTTGGTATAATCTGTTGGATATAGAAATGAGTCGGCTTGCCTGGTAGTTTGTGAAGAGGACTTGTTAGATTTACTTCTCTGATGGATCGAATCCATTTCGAGTTTTAACCACAAAAGCTAACTAATTTCCGTTGAACCGTGACTGGTTGAACCAACGCAATATTTAGCGCTATTTCGCCCAATCTATTGAATAAGAAACACTATATCGATTTGACTTTCTTAATTTGTCTGGTTTTTGATAAATTTGCTTTATCATAAACGTAAAAAATGAATTGCCTCTTTGTTTAGAATTATCATGGCTTAGAACTTATAAAATCTTATGGTTTGCTTTGAATGGAAAAGATGATTCGACCTTCCGAATTTCAATCAACTCAAAAAGTAATGTCTGGATCAACTTCCTAATAAAATTTAGCGCAATTTCCTAGATGTGATATGAAATATGATATGATATGAAATATGAATTTGATATTTTTTCACTAAAATAAATACAAATTTGTATGCATCATTCAGGTGTCGTCAGAACTCAAGAAACTTTAAAGTCTCGCTATCTCTACGACAAACAGTTTGACCTACAATTTACGCCGTCCTTTTGTTAGATACAATGAAGACTTATAATAGTTTTTAATCCAAAGTGGTGCTGAAGTCTCTATATTACCCCATACTACGGTTCCTCATGGCAATAAAGATCTCATTTAAACATTAACAGCTGCTAACGGTACAGCTATTTTCACATGTGGTACTAAACTATTGAATATTAGCGTTGGACTACGGCGTACATTTACACTCGCTTTCATACTGGCAGATGTTAACAAACTTATAATATGTATTTGCTGATTTCCTGTCAATGTATGACATTTTGGTCGACCTTAAAAATCGGAACTTATTTGAATGAAAACATCTCTTCAAGTGATTTCATTTATCAATAATTGTAATACGCCTACTCCTAAAAATTTTAGCGTCAACAATCAATTCAGCATTTTAAAAAAGTGTTCGTCACTTACTGAGGTACCAGACTATGGTCTTCCAATTAATCACAACGTAAAACATTACATTGTGACCCGATGAAAATTAAAGCGGCAAAAGGGAATTCGAACATGGTGTAAGGTACTAGTCGTTCTACTAATATCCCAGTCTGCTTACCTTAACACACAATTTAGAAAAAGGATAAAGACTGGCAACTATAGAGTATAGACCACTTAACCCTACTACTGTCTTGAATAAATATCCGTGGCCAATAAACAAAATGTTTTCTTGCTACTAACAGGATGGAAAATAGATCTGGTGAGAACCTTTCACCAGAATCCAATGGCAGATGAGGATATCCACAAAAATACTTTAACTACACCATTCGAATTGTTCGAGTTCACTCGTATGCCATTTGGGTTCCGGAACTTAGCACCTCATCATCGTTAAAGGAACTGTATTTCGTTTTTGTCTGTATAGATAATATCCTCATAGTTAGCCGTCCCGAGGCAGAATATTTTCAGCACTTGCAGAAACTTTTCACTCGTCTAAGGGAATATGGTATAAATTTAAAAGATTCAATATGCATCTTCAGCTTAAAATCACTTGATTTTTCGAGTCACTGTGTTTCGAAAAAAGGCATGCTCCGATTCAAAGAGAGCCATTCAAAACTATCCAGCATCACTGATTAAAAAAAAGTAAGAACAAATCCAAATTTTTTTCCAAACAAATCCAAACCAAGGTCAAAAAAACTCTTGCCGACACTACTTTTTTAGCGTATCTACAACACACAGTTCAATATAACGACAGTTCAATATAGCGACAGTTCAATAAAGGTTGTTGGAAACCACTTGGACTAATATAGAGTACATGGGGTTAGCTCGGAACGGGTCGAGAGGTATCATTGCAAAGGTCAAATCAAGTGAAAAATTGCCGCGGTCTCATCCTTGAAAAAAAGTTGTGAGTATTTAAAGTTTAGCTTTTTTGGTGCATTTTTTCTCAATTTTTTACCTTAGTAGTCTTGTTTTTCATTTAATCAGGATTATCCATATCAATTTTGTTTCAACATAGTTTATTAGTTTTAATTTAAGGCAGGGGGGGGGGGGTGGTTGGGGTTGTAGTGGCTATCTCTGATCGAAGGTCTGCAAGGTCGCAGTAGCGAGGCAAATAAAATTAATATAGAAACGAAAATACAACCCTATTCATCGTGTTGAATAAGGAAATTCAAAAATTTTAACAATGGCAAAAAATGAACCAAAAAGTTTCCAATATTCTTTTAAAATACTGCAAAAAATTATTAAATTATGTATAAGACAAAAAAAGTCATAAATTTTGGAGAGTGTCAAGTGAATTTAAACGGAAAGCTGGATCGGGCAGTGGTAATGAGTGAATGGATTTTCCAGCATACAAAAACATTGAATTGACAACTTGACATTGAATCTTGGAAGATGGAAGAATAACATTAGTGTGTGCTCCAGTATCGGGATCCTTGAAGTTGAGCTTATGATTAACTTGCAAGTGTTCATAACCTTCTTCATTAAGACAATCATACGCTTTCTAGCAGTCACTTATGATGGTGGTCTCTGGAGCTCTCCAGTATTGCGTTATTTGTATAAGAGTCCTTTTATTTCTTTTTTTCACAGGGTCCATAAATATCTTTCTACTTCCCCTTTCATAGTCCCGAAAACCCATTGACCCTCAACCCTTCGCCCTCGATGGTATTTTCTCTTCCCAAATTTTGATTCGTCAATTTCGACGACTTCATTTTCGCCCCCTAATTGCTCTCCTTTGATAATGTAAGTATCAAACACCACTTCTCTGCAAAACGAAGCCAAATCGACCGTTGTTGAAAAGACGCTAATTTCGTTGGCAATAACGGTGAGAGAAACAAGTGAACAAAACTTAATTTTAAAAAAATTACAATTAAAAACTTCATAATTTTTAGGGTTCCGTACTTTGAAAAAGTAAAAATGGTACCCTATTGGTGAGACTTCGGTGTCCGTCCGAATTTCTACATAATCGATTTTATCACAATCAAGGTTGTAGAGGTTATTCAAATGTTTATTGGAGGGGGTTGAGAGTAAAAATTACGAAAAAAAAATATTTTTTGGTAATATCAAGTGAAGTAACACCCCACCCTGTCATATGCAAAGTTATTTTTTTGCTAGTCAAAATAATTTTTTTTTGTCATTTTCGCAAGCACATTTTTTGACTTATTTTCGAAAAGATGAAGTTTGAGTTTTGTCCCTCCCTCTTATCTCCGACCGAACATTGCAAACGAAAAAATTTAAAAAAATTCACGGTTTGTTTTGGTTGTTTTAATTTCAAATGTTCTTTGGAGGGGGTTGAGAGTAAAAATTTTGAAAAAAAAATATTTTTCACCTTTACAAGTGGGTGTCATATGAAAGGTGACTAATTTTGTAGTTCAAAATAATTTTTTTGTAATTTTCGAGAACACGGTTTTCGACTTATTTTCAAAAATGTGAAAATTTGTTTCTGTATTAAATTTTCACATTTTTGAAAATAAGTCGACAAATTTCGATCTCATACTACAGTTACCACTGATAGAGAGCTGCTAATTGATTCTATCAAGAAAGATCGTATAATGGAATCGTATAATGGAATGGAGTAATCGTAATCTTGTTTCATTTAATCCAACCAAAACCAAACTATGCCGTTTTTCACGAATAGAGCGACATAAAAATTTCCCTGTTAAGATGAACCATGAGGAATTGCGTGAGGTTGAGTCAGTTAGACTTCTTGGAGTGGATATTCAAAACAACCTGAAATGGAATAAACATGTGTTCAACCTCGCTAAATCTGCAAAGCAAAATTTAGGATTCTTGAGTCGATGTAAAAAGTATTTCAATCCCGATCAAATTTTGCTAATCTTCAAGTCCTTTATTCGTCCACGTATGGAATGTCATGGCTAGACTCTATACAGAGAAAAGCAATACGGTTATTTGGTAATTTCGAACTAACGGACCAGCTTGATTCACTTCTGAACAGAAGAAATGTGGTTGAATTGTCAATCTACTATAAATATAACTTTAGCGAATTTTCCTCTAAGGAAATTCAAAATATCCTTCCACCATGTGCGCAGTATAATCGACAAACAAGAGCTGCCAAATTATCTCATCCATTTGTTGTACAAATACCTCTTTGTAGAACTGTGTCCTTTCAGAACGACTATTTTAATAGAGTGGCCAAATTGCGGAACTCAATGCCCTCCTCTGTATTTCCCGATGAATTTTCCCCTCAGGCATTTAAATAAAATGTCCATCATCACTTAAAACAATTAGGATATTTATCCCTATAACCTCATTCCTTCCATTTTCCTCATCTCCTTCCTTTATAGTTCACTTTATACCTTCGGATATTCAAATAGTCTGAATAATGAATATTTCATATTTAGTGTGCTAAACATGAGACATGTCTAACTAATTAATAAAAAAACAATGTTGTAAAGATTGAACGAAAACTATTGCGGTTAGCTCATTATTTCAAATGTTCCATAGTTAGAGGGGGTTGAGAGAAGTAATTTCGAAAAAAATTATTTTTGACCTTGACAAGTGGGGAAGGTTAGTGGGTAAGGTTATTTTGATTCTAGTCTAAAGCAGTTTTTTGGTAATATTCAAAATCATCATTTTTGATTTAAAATCTGGTTTTTGTGAAGTACTATTCACGTAGAATTTTGAATTCTTTGATGAGGATCAATTTTATTACTTTGCAAAAAATGTATATTTTAGTAATTAATTAAATCTATCGAAATTTAGAAAATATTTTATAATATTAAGGTTCTGAAATAGTCTTAAATAGATTATGGCTAGTCAGATGAATTCGGCTTAAAAAAACATTCGGGATGACCATTGCCATTTAGTAATCTTCATGGTCCAAGTTGTAACCATTTGTTATCGGTGTACGCATTCCATTAAATCTCAAAAATTTCGAGAAATTGTAATTTTTATAGGTTAAATTATTGACAGTTTACAGAAGTTTTTTGGTAATTACCGAAAATTTCTAAAAAAAACTTAGTTAGAAAAATTTATGAACCAACAACAATTGAAGCTACAACATTAATAATATCTTTTCCAATATACATGATTTAGAAACTGGCGCGGTATAATCCTATTTTATCCTCGTTTTCAAATTAGCGATTTTATTTAGATAAATAGAAAGATTAGGTCCTCTGTATTATTATTATGAAAAAAATTGTAAAAATGAGGGAGTCAAAAGTTATAAAGGATCAAACTTTCACTGGTCCCCCTTTGATTATTTTGTAGTTTTTTATAATAAATATAAAAATAAATTAAATAAGTAGGCATTGATTTAATGATAATTTATTTCAATTTTTTTTGAAAAAAAAATCGATTTTTTTGCCCTGGGTGGAGGGCGCGGGGTCCTCCCTCCCACCCCTCCTCCCGAGGCGGTGGCTATTTTAGATCAAAGTTCCGCAACGTCGCAGAAACGAGTCAAAAACGAATAATTATATAAACCTGTTCACCACCGTAAAATTGAAAGTTTGATACTTTATAACTCTTGACCCCCCTCGTTTCCGCAAACTTTTTATAATTAAGAAATATTATGAAATACTAATACTAAAGTAACTTGTGCCCCCACCCCCCCCCCCCCTTATTTCTTCAAATTTTTTTTTCATAATAATAATGCAGAGGATCTAATCTTTCTATTTATCTAAAAAAATCGCTAATTTGAAAACTGGGATAAAATAGGAATATTCCCCCAACGTAAAATAAAACTATATTAGCAAAAACTGTTTTTTGATATTATTATATACACGGAACCCTCGCCGAGCGAGTTATATTTGCACTTGACCAAACTTTTTTTTGTTTATAAATGCATAAAATGCACAATCAAAATTGAGCATCTTCCAGATACTTTGGTATGGCATCGATATTCCCCTTCTTGGGGTATGGAGGATCATTTTTGAAGCTTCTTAATCATTTAGTGGATCGTCATTTAATTTTTAAAAATAAATTAAATCAATTTTCTCCATTGCTTTTAGTTTATAAATAATTTTTGTTTGTTTCTTTAATTATTGACATTAAAAACAAGGCTTGGTGTTTTTCTCCCTTCTGATTTCCATTAATAAATACGATTATGAGAATTTTAAACTTAGCTATATTTTTCTTTACAAAGTTACCACTTTTTCTATATTTCCAAAGACTTTTGAAGTTTTTCTATAAATTAGGCTCGGCACTAAGTGGAGAAAGAAAACATGAAAAGACCTATTATTCAAAATTATTTTTAAAAAAATTTGAGGGTGAAAAATTCTAAAATACATTCTTTAGGGATACAGAAGCAAAGCTCTTTCATATGATCTTCTACTTGGCTTGGTGAAAAATTTTTTTTTTAAACGTCGTATTAAAGGTCTTAATCATATCTCAATCGCAGCACTGCAAAACAAAACATAAAAATTTGAAACTTTTTCTCTTTCTTTAGTTTTTTTGGTAGTTATGGGGGATATTCCTTGATGATGGCACGTTATTGTTTGCTCGAAAAAATGCGCCTTTGTGTAACTCGCCTTTAGTTAATAAGCGAAACCCTGCATCATATGATCAATACCACTAACTATTATTGGTAATCCAATTTTTGTTTTCCCCTGCAAATTTGACAATAAATGCTATTTACTCTTATTTTATTTTGATTTCATTTATCTTATTATTAAATATTGGCCTTTGTCATATTTTCGTATGTGATAAAATTTATTGTTAAGTAATCCATTCTTAAAATACTATAATAGGGCAATATGGCTCCAAAACAGGAGCTAAGCTTTGAATAAAAAAAAAACTATAAAATTTGTGTCCATCAACAACTTAGAACACATATAGTTCGGGCCTAGGTTTTAAAAGGTTTGTATGTGTTGTTGTAAAACTACAAAAAATTATATAATTTTAAAGGTAATTTTTAATGTAAAATATTTGCTGATTTAATTTTTTTGTAACATTTCCATTTATAGAAACCAATAAAACAATTTAAATCTAAGTCCGAATTTAAATGTGAATATTGTTATAAGAAATATAAGAATGCGTACAAACTAAAAATTCACATAAGAAGACATACAGGCGAAACACCATTTGAATGTTCAGAGTGCGACAAAAAATTCATATGTAAACAATATCTGGACAAACATTCAAGAACTCATCAACGTATTAAATTATTGGTATTGTTTTATATTATGATACTTTGCCATATTTCGGTACTAAAATATATATTTATTTATTTAAGGTACAGAAAAAAATAAAGAAAATGGAACTGGTAAGCATAACAATTTTTGGTTTATTATTATTATATTTTAAAAAGTTTTGTGTAATTGTCAATTATCATAAATAACACTAAAACTTAGAGAAACTCAGAGGCGAAAACCACTTGAATGTTTGGAGTGCATTAAAAAATGTATATGCAACAATATCTTGACGAACATTCTAGTACTCATAAGCATATTAAATTATCGGTATCATAACCGAATAATTTCTAAAACTCCATCTCAAGATAAAGTTTCTGTTTGAGAGCAGGGGCTATTAAAATAAACTTCAGTCGTTGTTGTCTTACATGAAACCAACGAATATATCCGACAATTCGTTGTGTTTCTCCTGTTGCATTAGACGACGAAGTTGAATGACTATAAAAACGGACACGAGGTTCTATAATAAGGTATTCTGAGCCGGCGCCAAGTACAGTTGTACTAGCTCCACCAGCTATAAATACGTCAGCATACATACGATTATCCGACTCTTTTATGCATAAGTGAGACTATGCAACGATTTTGCGAATATTACGCTTTATCTGAAAATGTTTAAAATTCTGAGTACGAAATCGGATAAAATTGGGTTATTTGCACTATGGAGATTAATGGCTTGAAACGGCTGTTCTTCTTCAACATTGAAAAAAACTCGCGATCCATGTTGAATGCTGCTTCTTCTTTTTCCATATTTGCTCTGGGAAATTTTTGAATTTTTCGGGGAGCTTGTATCACAGGTTTTACTACCCGTTTCAAGCTTCCATGACATTTTGCACAGAATTCAAATGTTAATTCAGCTTTTCCACAGCCACGACAAAAATGTGTTGAAGTTCTTTAGGACAGTTGTAGTAAAAATGACCAAGTAATTTGTAATTCCAGTAGGCATAAAACCAGATACATTGCCGGTTTGGGTAAAAGAAGTTGAAGCTTCCACAGGTCTGATGTACGTATAAGGTTCTGCAAACGAATCGCTATCCAATTCAATTACAGCACGAAAATTAGACCGTAAAAGCAAAATTAATTTAATCCTAACACCACTAGAGCTAGCGGGTTAATTAGTTGCACCGCATCCACCTTTTAACTGAAGGATCTGTAAAGAACTTGTAATTGGTTCATTACAAATCAATTGATTGTTGAGTATGATACGTTTGGGTTATTTTCTTCTACTGAAAAACTAGTCTAGATCTGAATCGGAAACATATATTATATCGATTTTGACTCTCTATATTTTTCTGTTTTTGATATTTGCTTTACCAGAAACGCAAAAATGAATTGCGTCATTGTCTAGAAGTTGTCAAATCTTACGTCTTTCTTTGTTTGTATGAACCATTCAAAAGTTCTCGGTTTATTGTAAAAACTTTAGACGCTTTTCCAGGTCTTATCATCGATCTTCTTCTATATCACCAGATGAGTGCTTCTATTACAGAAAAGTTGGGTATAAAACGTACCGTGCAAATACAAACATGAAGAAAAAATTCCGCAATCTCAGAACTCGAAATACTTTAGACTATCACTATCATCACGGCTAACAGACTTAAAATTCACGCCGTCTTTTGTTAAAGACGATGAAAACTTATTACAATTGTTAATCGATAGTGGTTGTGAAGCCTCAATACTATATCCTCTCTATTTCCAAAGCATAATAAAGATCCCTTTCAAAACATTAACAGCTGCTAACAGTACAGTTATTGCCACATGTGGTACTAAACTATATCAAATTTACATTGTACTGCGGCATCCATTTTCAAACACTTTCATACTGACAGATGTTAACAAGCTATAATATGTGCTACTTTCCTCCTAAAGTATGACATTTGGTTCGACCTTAAAAATCGGAACTTATTTGATGCTATCCAAACATATTGTGGAACTAGGTAATAGTCGTTCTTGTAATGTCCCTTTTAATGGTTCAAAATAAGGGAAATGACTTACGACCTTGTGCTGATTATAAACAAATTAACGCTGCCAATGTCCCGAATATATACTCCATCCTTAATATACAAAATGTTTTTTTACAAGAATGGTAAGACCCTTTTACCATATTCCAATGGCAAATGTGGATATCCACAAAACTCCTATAACTACACTTTTCGGAATTGTTCGAATTCACTCGTTTGAAGAGGAGGTAGATCTGCTGGTGATTTAGTGATGTATTTGACTGACTAATGGAACCGTAATATTGTTAATAAAATGCCATAGTTTCCTGGATTAAGTTTTCTGAAGAATCGAACAATTCAGGCAGTGGTCGATGCTGCAACCTCTAACTCCCATATTACTGACGTTAATTTTCCCTAAGGATCCGTTCTTTCTCCCACCCATTTTCTGATTTTCATACACGATATTTTTGATCCATGCTTAATCCAGTCCATTCGTACGCGGATAATAGTACTTTATCATATAAAGAAATATGTAGTGTCTTCTTTGTCACAGGACATCAAAGTCTTTTACGATATTTAAGGGCAAGCTAACCGGGTCAAATTCAATGCATCTCAATTTCAAGCTTATTTTTACATACATAAACGCGAAAAAACCTGATTTTCTACAACACAGCATTGAGGGTTTACCAACTTAAATTTGCATTTTTTCAACAATAATTAAAAAACTTGCAAAATTGTACAAAAAAATTGCGTTGTCTCTTAAATTATGTGCACTTTCACATCATATCCGACTTGACTGAGTTTTAAATGGTGTTTTCCCCCTTCTGATTCCCACCCTCTTAATAAATACGACTATGAGAATTTTAAACTTAGCTATATTTTTCTTTACAAAGTTACCACTTTTTCTATATTTTCAAAGACTTAAAGTTTTTCTATAAATTAGGCTCGGAACTAAGTGGAAAAAGAAAACATGAAAAGACGCTATTATTCAAAATTAATTAAAAAGAAATTGTGGGATGAAAATTTATAAAATTAATTTTTTTACGAATACAGAAGCAAAACTCTTTCATATGATATCCTACTTGACTCGGTGATAAAAATGTTTTCTTAAACGTCGTATTAAAGGTCTTAATCATATTTAATCGCAGCGCTGTAAAACAAAACATAAATAAAAATTTGAAAGTTTTTGTCTTTGAGAAAATACATTGTTTAATCGAGACGAGTTGGGTATCATATAAAAGGTAAAATTACAAAAGGAAAATTTTGGAATTTTACACCCCACCATTTTTTGTATAATTTTGAATAATGACCTTTTCTTTATATTTTATTGCCTCGAATTAATTCCGACCCTATTTGATCGAAAATCTTAATAGCTATTTATGTATTAAGGGCGTAAAGTATGTCTTTTCCGCTTGAGAGTAAAATCGGCTAACGCCTCGAGCAACAATCAGTCGAAAGCAAAAAAGATACTTTATGCCTGAATTGCATACAAGATTTTTTGTACGAGTAAGATTCTGTATTATTTGCATATATAAAAATACATATATTTACACAAAATTGTAAAATGTTTCTTTAGTATTAGCTCCGAAAAATGATAGTTTAGAGTCCGCAAAATTGTATTTTAGCGGCCTAGTACTTAAAGTCGTTATGACAACACTTTAGCGGATTCAAAATTTGTTTTCATTTTATATTATAATTATTTTCAAATTATAATCACAATTGCTTTGATAAGTTTTGTTCAAAAATCAAATTTTTAGGTACGCAAGAATACAAATTAAAGCCGTGCATTCACATAAAACAGAAACTGAAAATTTTCAGTTTCTGTTTCTGTTTCTAATTTGGTTGACGGTGGTGAATAATAAAACAGAAACAGAAACCGAATTTTAAGATGGCAGCTGTCATATTATATTATATATGCCAAAATTAAAATATATATGACAGTTTCCATGTTACGTACAAAGACAATCAACCGCTCTAAAAATTGCTTGTTGAGCGACATTATTTTTATAAAAATTTTTTAACATATCATTTTTTTGGCATTTTATCATTACTTTCATCTAGTAAAAAGGTTTTTTCAAAACAAAATTTTTGTTTAACTAAACTTAAAAAAAAGGACGTTACGTACATAAGACAAAAAAAGGACCGCATTTTTTGGAAGTTTGTTTATTTATAAAAATTTATCGAATGTATGACGTTTATACAAAAACCAGAAATAGTATCTGAAAGTAAAAGAAACGCACTTATTTTTAATGCTTTTATTTAACCTTTAATTCAACATTTTCAAACGTAAAAATTCAAAAACTAGCGTTACGCACATGTCTCAAAGCGTTACGTACAAAGACACCGATACAAAATATACTCGAAATTCAATTAGTATCTTAAAGTAAATGTTTAAATCACTTAAATATTATTTGTAATCTTGATTTTAATTAACTTGGGGGATTTAGCGGTTTGTGAAGCCAATAAAAAATAATCACCATTTGCAACATCCAAAGTAACTTCAAAGTGATGTTTTGATTGAATGTGAGGAATACTACGTACATCGGCCCATCGTTCAGACAACAGCTTGCGAGTGTTGAGAACAGTATCCTTATCCACATAAAATATTTTAATTGTTTGAACAGCATCTGTTGCCGCTTCTGCAAATTGTTCAGCAGAGTCAACTTCTACATTTCGAGCTTTTACCATTTTTGGTTTTCCTGAAACTTGGCATATAAGTAGTATGGACAAGATAAAAAATACAACTTATTTTAAAATTTTTTTTAAAGTGCATAGTTTGAGCATAGGGCACCCCAACATGCATGAAAAATAAAAATTCTGCCAATCCGATGTAAGTTTGAAACTAAATTGCTCAAGAACGGCTATACCGATTTCATCAAACTTTTTGTTGTTTGATAGATGATTAATTAGTCGTTTGAAAAAAAAATTAATTTATTGTTTTTATAATTAATTTTTAAATAAAAATATTAAAAAACTTTTTTAAAGATGGCGCTAGGGTCAAAGATCAATTGGAATTTAATTAATTTTTTTTCTAGTTCTATTCTATTTCTAGTTCTATAGTTCTATCCTTACTCTAAAATATATCAAATTTACAAAGAGGCTAAAATTCTTGTTCTTGAGATATTTAATTTCAAAGATTTTTAGTACGGCTGAAATTCGAGTTTTTCTTCATTTTTTCAAACAACTTCCATTAACAAAAAATTTTAAAATCAATAAAATTTTAACTTTTTTTTTTTAAATATAGTTCTAACCTTACTTTAAAATATATCAAATTTACAAAGAGGCGTTAATTCGTGTTCTTCAGATATTTAATTTTAAAGATTTTTAGTCCGATTAAAATTCTAATTGTTCATTATTTTCTCGAACTTCAGTGGTTAAAATTTTTTGATGATGAAAATTGTTCGAAAAAATGATGAACAATTAGAATTTTAGTATGACTAAAAATCTTTAAAATTAAATATCTCAAGAACACGATTTAATGCCTCTTTGTAAATTTGATATATTTTAAAAGAAGGCTATGCTCAAACTTTATGCACTTTATGCTCAAACTTTATGCACTACTATGCACTTTAAAAAAATTTTGAAATAAGTCGTATTTTTTATTTTGTCCATACTACTTATATGCCAAGTTTCAGGAAAATCAAAATGGTCAAGTTTTCACAACTCTGTCTAGAACACGTTTTTCATCAATTATAAGAGAAGATAAACGTTTTCTGTTTTTTTTTTTTAAACTGGAATTTCCCTTAAGTAGAGAATGAGACGTCATTTTAGAATAATAAATTATTTCTTATCAGATTACCCACTCTGACAATATCAAATGTACTGTATTCACTAGTTAATTTTTAAACTAAGCTAATTTGTTACGTACATTTTGATAAACTTAAAAAATTGTCTTATGTACGTAACGCTTAAAATTGAAACTTTAAAAATTTTTGATTAAAACTTTGTCAAATTTTATTAATAACTTTAAAAACCGCATAAACAATTTTACTCTAACATTATTTTTTTAATACATCTAGTAGCAAAATGAATAAATTCATATTTTGTTACGTACCTGAGACAGCAGTCAATCTATATAATAATGATTGATTTTCTCTGCACCTATTATTTTTTAATTAACATTTTAATTAACACTAAACAATAATCATGTAAACTTTAAAAATTAAATACAAATAATAAATTGCTTGCTTATTTCACACGATTATGAACGGTCTAACTTGGCCGGAGTCAATAACATTTATGATGAATTTGTAGTATTGAACAATATGCAGACGTGTGATCTTACTAACAGGTCCAAACACGAAAATTCGCGCTAGATGACAAAATATATATAATGTATGTTGTGAATCAAATAATGAGAACGGCTATATATGGTATTACTTTTTTTTTTCTAAATGTTACCCGTTTCGTGGAAACAGTGATATCTTCAACCCAATCCATATATATTTAACCCAATTAAAATTGAAAAAATTATATTAATATAAAAAAAATATTGTAATTCAATAAACTGTGTATTTTATTTTTCATTCATATAAATAAAAAAATAACACAATTTTGTAATGTATAGTGAAGAAGAAATTTATTTTTTTCGTTATCGCACATAATAATATCCATCAAAAAAAATCGAGCTAAATTCAACGTAAATTATTTTTGACTAAATATTTATTTCTTAAAATAATGTACAATCCCGTTACATAAATTTAAAATAATATGGTCACGTGACAGTTTCTGGACCAGAAACAATTAAATTTTAATTGTTTCTGGTCCAGACTAAACAGACGAATTTCCAGTTTCTGTTTCTGTTTCTAAATTAGGTTTCTGTTTCTGTTGCTGTCAAATTTGTATGAAATTCGGTTTCTGTTTCTGTTTCTGTTTTATGTGAATGCACGGCTTAAGCAATTAATTAGAAAAAAAAATCCTAAGAGCTAATACAAAAAAAACGTTGTATGCAACACGTACGCAAATGGCTTTAGCAGACGCATCTTCATATTACAGACTCGTCTAGCGCCTCGTCCGGGAACATTACGATTCGTCCGCTAAAACCATATTTTGCGTACTTGTTACATAAACTACTATTTTAGAAAATTATTTTATCCAAGTAGTTTTTCGAAATAATAGTAATAATAATAACTTTATGTTTTACTGATTTATTATAAGTCGTTTAGACCTTAGTTACCGAAATAATAATGACATGCTTAATTCCCAAGGGAATTATAAGAGGGAGTTCATAATAGACCTAGTTTTCATTATAAGTTTTTGTTTTGTTTATTTATAAACAACATTATTTACATAAACCCGTATAGTCCAATCAATGAACATTTTCCCGTATAATCCTTACAAGCAATACCGATTTGCACAAAAAATTGGATTTAGGTTATGCTTGCCTTCTACTTCAAAGTTGACCCTATGCTGGTGGTTGCTTTAAACCTAGGGATGAATGCCACCTCTTCCCGAGGGTGAAAAATATTATATTAAAAATAAGTACGGGAATAGAAAGATTGACTAATTTTAAGCATCTTTTGTCATAGAAATATTTTTCTGAAAGTCTTCAGACGGTTTTTCATGAATAACTCAAAAAGTAAGTATTTATCGTAAAAATGACTTTAGATTACAATGTAGCTTATAACAAACAAACAAAATGCTGGGTTTATGGTATCTGTAGACCAAATACAAACGGAGCAATAGCTTGTTGAAGTTAAGTTTATATTCGCCAAACGCAAAAGTTGAAAGTTTCGACATGAATAAACAAAAAACAATGCATTTTTCGGGTAAATTTGATATAATATTATTTAAAGTGTATTAAAACCCTTTTTGTGTTTTATAAAAGTTCCTAGCATCAATACTAAGCGTGTTATGATGAAAACAACGTTGATCTCTATTTTTTCGGCGACAAAAAAGTGAAAATCACCCCCTAACTGCCACCCTAATTAAAATCAATTGGTACCACTTAAGAATTCTCTTTATTAATGTACTAATAATATGTTCTAGAAGGTTGACAGGTTTAAAGTGCTTAGTTTTGAAAAAAATTGAGGTGGAAGTGAAAAGAGATTTTTGAACTTTTGAAAAAAATTACCTTTTCTTCAAAATAACTAAAAAACTATTCATGATACGTAAAATTTGAGTATTACATAATTCTAGGTTTTGTTTTTCTTAGTATCTTACTTAATTTGGTATCCTTTGTTTTTCTTCGGAATAAAAATTAAGTAAGATATGGCCGTTTACAGTTTGCATATGTTCGTAAACAGTAACTTCTTCAAACCCTTTCAGCCCAAACTCTTTTAAAACTAAGCGCTAAAAGAAAATTTAATTTATATGAGCTCATAGCTCTTAAAATACCTACAAAATGTTTTTCGAATTACTTGATAGCTTAAAAACTAAGGGAGTTATCGGTAAAAAACTCATAACATATTTTTGCAGAAATGAGCATTGATGAATATATACTATACCTATATTTTAGGCCAGCGTTGTGAGCCGTGTATTAACGTACAAAAAATCATAAAATTATTAAACAGTGTTCATTAATATTATAAAAAATAAATCAGTACCTAAATAATTAAAATTTAAATATTATGTTTCCAAATTTTTCGATATTTGATACATATTGAACCAGTGCAAATACCTTTAAAAAAGGCAAAAAATGGTACAAATTAGTAACAGCATGCAAACTGTTGGATAAGAAATAAAATATTGCGCTATTGATGGGAAAATTTAATTAAAGGTGATCCGAGCTACGAGGGTGAAATTGGATAAACCTTTTGGGATAGAAAATGTTTTTCCACGATTTTCACTGACCTTTCATCGAAAGAGTTTAAAGTACAAAAAGTAGGTAATAAAAACGTCTATATCTTTCGTATAGCCCATTTTTTCACATAATCTAAAATTTGCTGTGAATAATAGAAAAGCCGAGACAAAAATAATTTTTTGTAACACATGCATAAAAAATATTCAATTTTGTACTAGAATAGAATAAAAGAAAAATCTACTTTTCCACACATATGACCACAAAATATTTTGTATGCCTGCCACGCACGCCGCCTGCATGTGAGATTTGTCGTTAAATCTATCCTATATATAATATTTTTATAGCACTAAAATATCAAAATAATAATTGAAATATCTTACCATAAAGTAAAAACAACTTAAACACATTGCATCATTTGAATTGCAAGAAAAAACAATTTATTTGGGTTTTCAAAGTTTACAATTTTGACAACTCTTAGTTGGATTACTATGTCTTTAAAAATCCACGTAGTTGGATTGTTATGTTTATTTTCGAGCTAGTATTGTTCGAGCTAGTATAATTTACAACTATTACAACTTATAACTTTGTTAAATAAATCTGTTTATAAATAAATTTGTTTATAACTTTGTTAAATTTAATCATAAATTAACAATTAAATAAATATTTACAAATTTTATGCATTTGTTACAAAAAATAGTATGTATTACTAGTGCGAATGCGTTTTCCAAACGCGAGTTACTGCAACACTCCCACAATCTACTATTGCGTTTTCAATTTTTATCTCCCACAAAAAAAAATCTTTTTCGTACAATTTCGTGGAAACTTACCAAGAGGGCTTATGATTGAAAACGCACGGAAAACGCATCACGCGGATAAGATTATTCACCTTCACCTAATGTAGGTATGATTGAAAACGCGTGATAAAAAGTTAGTTCGAATTTTTTTTCGAAATTAAAAAACTGTCAGATTGTCAAAATAATTTGTTGTTAATTGTCAGATCTAATTGTTTGTTAAAAAACACCATTGTGTTCAGTGCTAAGTTTAAAAAATTTAAATATTTGGATAAAATAAAAATAATAATTAGCTATATTAGAATTTGTTTACCAGCGAACACGAAATTTGTTTTTTATGCGCATATTGATTTGCACATGCTCGAATATTCAGTGTCTCGGTTAAAATATTAAAAAAAACATTGAAATGGCCAAAAAAAAACACATAAAATTATTAAATTACTATTGAAATTCAAACAATTATAATAGAAAACCGAAAACTAGTAAAAATATTAATGATTTTGTAGGTAATATAACAAAATTTTGATAATTAAAAATAATTATAATAAAAATAACGACACCTATGTAAACAAATATCACAACAAACAAATGGTACGAACTAGGAGTAGAAATTTAACTAATATAATTGTTTTGAAAACAAATTTATTCCAAAATAAATAATACATCTCTGTTTTAGTTTTTGTCTCATCTTTTATCTCTTACTGCGTCCTATCTGTCAAAAATCCGCTGGCAAAAAAATTCTACTATACATCAGGACTCTCTTTTATTCTTCTTACTAATTCCTAATACAATACTACTTTTGATTTGTTATTTTTCCCCTAATAATCTTTCTCCTAAAATTTAAAAAAATGTGCTTAAAATTTAAAACATTGTTCATTTTTCACTCGAAATTAATAAATAAAAAGATAAACTTACGTTTTTAAGTTTTAAAATTATTCTAAATAATCTAACGTTTCAATTTTGACAAGAAACGGATATCACGCGTTTTCAATCATACAAAAGAATAAGCTCGAAATAAAACGTTTGTCACGCCTTTTCAATCATACCAATATACTACGTTTCATTGACTTTTTCGTTTTCCACGCGTTTTCAATCATAAGCCCCCTTATTATGTTCCTAATACGCTGTGGTTTTTTGGAATCACAATACTTATTGCAGCGTATTAAGGACATAATAAGGTAAGTTTCCACCAAATTGTGTGAAAAAAAAATTTTTGTGGGAAATAAAAATTACAAACGAAATACCGTTATGTAAAAAAATCTCTTATACAAAAGTTATAAACCTTTTTACTACCTAAAACTTTTCCACCCCTAAAAGCTCACCCTATTTCACCCTCGTAGTTCAGATCACCTTTAATTTAATTTTCCCATCTTTTGCGCAATATTTTCTTCCAAATCCAACAGTTTTCATACTAATTTTTTTCTTAAAAAAACGTTGATATATTAGGAAACGACGTAAAGACGTAAGAGACAAAACGCAGATTTTTTACAATGATCTTGCAACAGCAGACGAGATTTTGCAAGCTGGTCGCAGTACTGTAATGTTGTACGGACTGCTAAAGGACACGCAATTAAACAAATTGAAAAAGGTGGTAGACTTACCTGCATATCTATGAAAAATGAGAAATGAATCATTTCTAAAGGCCACCACGAAAAAAATGCAGTTAATGCCACGAAAAAAATGCAGAGAACAACTCGCTCGTTCCAACAATTGGTGCTTTAAATTAGCACATAAAAAGAGTTTAATTACAATCCCAGTTATGGCTAGAAAATAACAATAATAATCCCGTTTGAAAAAATACATCTCATTTCCAATACTAAAAAGATAATATGTAGAAGTATGTATAATATTTTGAATTAAAAAAAAAATTAGCTATAATTTTTTATTTTTTTAAAGGGGTGGTTTTTTATAAGGGTTGAAACTTTTAAATAAATGATCCCAAAATTAAAACATTATATCTTCATTTATTATTAAATTTTTTAAATTGCTGAATAAATAACATTTTCCACCATTATTTTTTAATGATATTTACTCTAGCGGGTGGGGGGGAGGGGGGCTTTTAGAGGTCAAAAGTGTTTAATAAATCATAAATTATGTCCCTTAATAACAATTCACCTTCATTCAACTTATTTAAAAATGATTTCAATCGATCACAAGCTTTAATCTACAATTCTAAAATTATTTTCGATTAGGGGTTGTTTTGACCCTTAAAAAAAATTAAGCAACCACCAGCACCTGGTCAACTTTAAAGTAGAGGGAACGAAGAGCTTAAATCCAAATTTTTGTTAAAATCGGTTTTGCTTGTAAGAATTATACAGTTTTGCCGTATTTTATGTTCATTGACTGGACTAATAGTAACGAATAACAATACCCCAGCAATACAATTTGAAATGAAAAATAACTAACTTGATCAATTAAAACGAAAAATCATGCTATCAAATACTTGATAAAAATAAATGTTTTAGTTTAATAAATGTTTTAGGTAGTAAAAAATAAAATTATTTATGTATCACGTGAACTATTAGATGTCAATTACCTTGTGAAACTTACTAACCCTCGGGCCAGGGGCCCTCGAGTAGTAAACATTTCCCTCGGTAATTAGCATCCTTACAACTCCCTTGATACAAAAATAACTATTAGGCATTTTTATTTCAATTTTGGCATTGTTATTTCTCTCTCTCTCTCTGGCGTTTACATCCCATGGAGGGATTTTGCCGTCTGTGCAATCAGCTTCCAATCGTCTCGTTCCATGACCAGTTGACCCCAGTTTCGACATCCTATATCACGAAGGTCTTGGATGATGTCATCACGCCAGCGTTGTCTAGGTCTTCCTCTTCGACGAACACCAGCTGGTTGTTGTTGGGACGCTTTTTTAATCATTCTATCTAATGGTGCCCTTTCTACATGACCAAACCATCTAATCCGGTTAGATTTAATGAATCCGATTACATCGCAGCCTCCAAGAAGCTGTCTGATTTCATGATTCATTCGGATTCTATACTGATTTTCAGCAACTTTACATGGACCATAAATTGTTCGTATGACTTTCCTCTCGAATGTTGATAGAATTCTACAATCGGAGGAAGTCAGTGTCCAGCTTTCGCTTCCAAAGGTAAGCACAGATCGAATTAATGCTTTGTAAAGTGTGAGTTTGCACGACTGCGAAAGATGTTTAGATCGCAAAAGTTTTGAGTATGCGTAGAAAACTCTGTATGCGGCTGAGACACGAGCTTTAATATCTGCCTGCATGTCATTTGACGATGTTATTACAGACCCGAGGTATTTGAAGTTTTCTACACGTTCCACTTCATTGTCGCCAGTATTCAGATTGCCGGAAGGTATATTCCTGGATGTTGTTAAAAGTTTAGTCTTGCCGGTGTTAATGCATAATCCAAGTCGTTTAGCATTTCTTTCAAGCTGAGAGAGACTATCCTTGATATAGCTTGTTCTACGTCCGAGAAGCACAATATCATCTGCATAGCCAAGAATTTGACTAGATTTGTTAAATATACAGTTTTGTGTCTCAATGCGGCTTTTTCTTATCGCGTACTCAAGCGCCAAATTAAATAGTACGGGTGCGAGTGCATCACCTTGTCGAACACCTGATGTTATATCAAAAGAGTCAGAAACTGACCCTTCGATTACTATTCTACAGTTTGATCCCGATGTTGTGAGTTTGCACAGAGAAACAAGTTTCTCTGGAATACCAAGGCATATGAGTGCAGACCAGAGGTTGTCGCGGATGATGCTATCATATGCTTGCTTGAAATCAACGTAGAGCTGGTGAATGCTGATGTTGTACTCCCAACATTTTTCCAGAATCATCCTTAAGGTAAAACATTGATCTGTGGTTGAACGGTTGGGACGAAAACCACACTGATAGTCGCCGATGATAGATTCGGCGAACGGGATGAGCCGAGCGAGTACGACATTAGCTAGTATTTTATATGCAGTGTTCAACAGTGCGATTCCACGATAATTTGCACACTTTAGGCGGTCACCTTTTTTATGTAGGGGAACAATGAGAGCTGTTTTCCATTCAGCAGGTAGTTCTTCTTGGTCCCAGATTGCAAGAATCAGATCATATATACGTGAGACCAGAGCTGCTCCTCCATTCTTAAGTAGTTCTGCAGGGATTCCATCGATACCTGGTGATTTGCCATTTTTTAATTTTTTGATGGCAGCTTCCACTTCTTCTATTGTTGGGTAAGGGACAAAAATCTCCTCACTTGACGGAGCAATTGCTCGAATAGGATGAACTTCGTTCGTCCTATTCGGTAGGTCTTGAAAGTGGGATCGCCATACTTCCAGCACATCACGTTCACTTGTTTTAAGCTCGTTGTTTCCATTTTTGATGGCTGTAGATCTTGGGTGGAAATCTTTGGTCAGATTCCGCGCATTGGCAAAACACTCTTTCGAATTTCCATTAGCCGCATGTTGGTTGATGTTTTCGATACAGCTCTTCATGTGTTCGCGTTTCTTTTTCCGTAGGAGTTTTGCTGAGGCTTTTCTGGCGCATAGATAATCAGTTTGGGAGCTTCGGGTGTTTCTTGTTAACCATTTTTCTCGCAGTTTTTGTTTGTGCTCAATGCTTTCGCGGCACTCGTCATCAAACCATTCGTTACGTGATTTCGGTGGTCGTTTTCCGATTGTAGTTTGTGCTGCGGATATGATGGTTGATTGAAGTGTTTGCCATTCTTCTTGTATGTTTAATGGCATCTCAGATGGGATGTCATGCTCTTCTATGTTTTGCGTTACAATTTCCTGATATCTATTCAGTGTTTCCAGGTGTTTAAATGCTTCGACATTCCAGCGCACGGTCTTTTTTGCTTGCCTATTAAATGTAGATGATAATTTGCACTTATACTTAAAGATGACAGGCATATGATCGGTGTCCATATCAGCACCTCTGTATGATCGAACGTCAGTAACACTTGTAGAGTGTCTCTTAGAAATCATGACGTGATCGATTTGATTTTCAGTTCTTCCATCATTTGATTTCCACATTGCTTTGTGGATTCTCTTATGAGGAAAGAAAGTGCTAGAAATTACTAGATCATACATCATAGCCAGTTCAGCTGTGCGAAAGCCGTTATTGTTACTAGCATGATGCAAGCTGTTAGGGCCGACATGTGTTTTAAGTTCTGCACTTCTACCAATTTGCGCATTGAAGTCACCTACCACGATTTTTATATCGTGCCGCGGGATGTTATTGATGACTTCTTCGAGTTCTAGAAAGAACAGGTCTTTAATGTCATCTGCTTTGTCTTCAGTAGGTGCATGAACATCGATGATCGTTACATTAAATTTTTGCGTGCGGATTCTCATTGTGCATATCCGCATATTAATTGGGCGAAAGTCGATAACATGTTGATTCACGCGACGATGTGTGAGAAAGCCAACTCCAAATTCTCCTCCGTTTTCATGACCGCAATAGTAGAGAGTGTATCCCTTGGCTGTTTCGTGGATTCCACTCCCTGGCCATCTTAGTTCTTGTAACGCCACTATATCCAGTGTATAGCTATTGATTTGGTTTGTAAGTTTCAGTAGATCTCCTGGTCTTCTAAGGCTTAGCACGTTCCAGGTTCCCATTTTTAAATCGTAGTCCGGGTACAGTTTCCGAGGTCGTTCTAATAATGAATCCGAGATAATCCGAGGCCTGTGTACAGAATTCATGACAAGTAGTTTTTTACGGAAATGGGGTGTTAGCCCTTCGCCCAACCCAAATTTTCGTGAATGGGTTCACGCAATGGCATTGTTATTTCAATAGGAAAAAAGGTCCTGCTTTACGGACAATTTTTGAATCGTAAAATTCCATTTTACAGACTCGTACAAAAAATATATTTGGAATGATAGAAAAATGAGTAAATTTTTGATGAAAATTTAGAAAAGTGTCAAATACTCATAATTATATTTATTAAGGGGGTGAGAGTGAGAAGGGGTTTTTCCCATACTCACCCCCTTAATAAATATTGTTATGAGCATTTGACACTTTTCTATATTTCTCATTAAAAACTCATTTTTCTATCATTCCAAATATATTTTAAGATTTTTTACATCATTTAAAACCAGGCAAGTGGGGGTCATTTGAAAGAGCACATAATTTAAGAAACAATGCAATTTTTGTTAGAACTTTGCAATGCATAGTTTTTGAATTATTGTCAAAAATGTGAAACAAAAAGTTGGGCCCCTCTTGGATTTCGAGGTTCATTGACAGAAAAAAATTCACGGAGACAGGAAGTTTGATAAACTCTGAACGAAAATTATAGCGAAGCCCCAAATAATTATATTTCTGTGTGTTTAGTCGATAGGGGTGGAGAGGGTATTTTTGACCCAAGCGAGTGGGATGTTTTTAAAGAGCACCTAATTTAGATACCATTTTTTTTTAAATTTTCAGACCGTCCCCCCTCGACTACGTTTCGACGCTGATTGACAGAAACATTTAAAAGAATTCACAAAGACAGGAAGTTTGATAAACTCTGAACGAAAATTATAGTGAAGTCTCAAACAATTATATTTCTGTGTGTTTAGGAGATGGGTGTAGGGAGGGTAAAAAAACATTTTTGACCCAAATGAGTGGAGTGCCATATGAAAGAGCACATAATTTAAGAAACACTGCACTTTTTTTAGAATTTTGCATCGCACAGTTTTTGTGTTATTGTAAAAAGATATTTTTAGTATGTAGCCCCTCCATCCCCCTAATTTCCACGTTGATTAACAGAAAAAAACCAATTTAAACCATTTACAAGCTGTTGTAATTGAAACTTTCTTAAGTTATCATAAACAGCTTTGGATAAGATTTAACCTAAAGTAACATTTTTTGTGTCATTTTTGATCAATGTAGATGTGATCAACATTTACTATTGACATTTACGAATAAACTTTTATTTTGTTGTGCGTCTATGGTCTGGCAATATATAAACTTTACAACATAAATACTTTACAATATAATTACTTTACAATTTTTGATATTGTGTTCTTTTTCATTCTCTGAACCCTTGGCGAGCGATTTTTTTTATTTTGTAACATTTCCATTTATAGAAACCAATAAAAAAAATTAATTCTGAGTCCGAAACAAGATTTAAATGTGAATATTGTTATAAGAAATATAAGGATGCGTACAAACTAAAAATTCACAAAAGAAGACATACAGGCGAGAGATCATTTGAATGTTCAGAGTGCAATAAAAAATTCACGTGTATAAAATATCTGAACAGTCATTCAAAAATTCATCAACGTATTAAATTATCGGTATTGTTTTATATTTAGATACTTTGCCATATTTTGTTATTAAAATATATATTTATTTAAGGAGGAGGAAAAAATGAAGAAAACGGAAATGGTAAGCATAGCAATTTTTGGTTTATTACACTAAAATCTCTCTAAATAAACCCGAACTTTTATTATAAATTTTGATCTGCTGAACACGAATATCATATTAATTTTTTTAGGTTAGCTGTTGTTTTTGAGATTTTCGCGAAAAACCATTTTCTCGGTGAACAAAAAGGTTATTCCGGTTTTTGGATCGCATATTTTACAAAAAAAACAAATTCAATAGGTTAATAAAACAAGTGCATAGTAAAGGCGCTAGAACATTTATAGCTAGTTTTTGTAAAAATCAAGGATTCTGGAAGGTACACTCGAAAAAAGTTGGAAAAAATCAAACATTTGTTTTTTTTTTAAAAATTCCATTTTCAACGCCATAAATTTTGAACAAACAATGATTGTAAATTTTTTTAATTTCTTGGAACCTATAGTTAATTCAAATTCCTTTCTTTTAAGTTAAAACACACGAATATTGGTGCATGTTGCACCAAGTTATTCTGGTCTTCCCTAAAAGGGAACTCAAAATTTGGAAAAAAAAATGTTTTACTAACAATAATTTAAATTCTGCAACATAATTGATTTATATATGATTTGTTATGCAGATTTTCGAATTAAAATTGCGAGTTGTGGTCGAAACCTGGTCGTAAAACAACGTGAAAACGTTAACTGAAGATATTCTCTGTTGTACCATCTTGAATATGTTAGTTTGCAGTTGACATAACTATTTTTCGGCATCTATGGTTTATCTCAGTGTTTCGAACCCAGAAAAGTTTGGGTGCAGGTTCAGGTTCAGGTTCGGGTTCAATACATTAAAACTTAGTGGGTTCGGATTTGGTTCGGGTTCAAATTTGTTACAAAAAAAAACAATTTTTTCGAATTTTTTTTATGAATTCATTATTTTTTTATGTTACATTACATTCCGTATTTATGTGACATACATATTTATTTTGGAAAAAAAATTTCATATAAACGTACAAATAGAATATTTCTTAATGACTCATCAGAGAGATGCACTCTTTGTGGAGCTAAAATAAATTTAAGTGCAGAACAAGCTCTCTCAACACTAACTTGAGTTGTCGGGACAGCTAATATAACCTGAGCAGCTTCAAACAATAAGGGTGTATCAATTTTGTTTTGTTCCCAGAATTCTAAATTTTTGTTTCTTTAGAAATTGTGGGTTTCGTGTCATAAACTTCGAATTGGTTTTTTAGTACAATAACAAGTGTGGATTCCTTGTTGACATATATTGATGACAAATTCTTTTCCATGCTCTTCACAGCTCTTCTAGCATTTGTGCTCCATCATCATCGGACCTAGATATTAAATTTGTGTCGTTAGCTAGCATTTTCATTCGTAGGCTCTCCAGTTGTTTGTTATTCCGTTTCAGGTTCTAAATGTAAATTATTATAAAACTAAAAAAAATTTGCGAAATATGAAATTTCGTACGCAAACTTTCTAAATTTCCTATAGATGAAAAACGTGTTCTAGACAGAGTTGTGGAAACTTGACCATTTTTGATTTTCCTGAAACTTTTCATAAAAAATACAACTTATTTAAAATTTTTTTAAAGTGCATAGTTTGAGCACAGGGGGCACCCCAACATGCATGAAAAATGAAAATTCTGCCAATCCGATGTAACTTTGAAATTAAATTGCTCAAGAACGGCTATACCGATTTCATCAAACTTTTTTTTGTTTGATAGATGATAAGTTAGTCCTTTGAAAAAAAATTAATTTATTGTTTTTATAATTACTTTTTAAATAAAAATATTAAAAAAACTTTTTTAAAGATGGCGCTAGGGTCGAATTTTTAATTTTAAAGATTTTTAGTCCGTCTAAAATTTTATTTGTTCATTATTTTTTCGAACAATTTATATCATCAAAAATTTTTAACCACTGAAGTTCGAGAAAATAATGAACAATTAGAATTTTAATCCGCCTAAAAATCTTTAAAATTAAATATCTCAAGAACACGAATTAACGCCTCTTTGTAAATTTGATATATTTTAAAGTAAGGTTAGAGCTATATTTAAAAAAAAGTTAAAATTTAATTGATTTTAAAATTTTTTGTTAATGGAATTTGTTTGAAAAAATGAAGAAAAATTCGAATTTCAGTCGTACTAAAAATCTTTGAAATTATATATCTCAAGAACAAAAATTAACGCCTCTGAGTTAATTTTATGTATTTTAGAGTAAGGATAGAACTATTTTCAGAAAAAAAATTAATTAAATTCCAATTGATCTTCGACCTTAGCGTCAACTTTAAAAAAGTTTTTTTAATATTTTTATTTAAAAATTAATTAAAAAAACAATAAATGAATTTTTTTTTCAAACGACTAACTTATCATCTATCAAACAAAAAAAAGTTTGATAAAATCGGTATAGCCGTTTTCGAGCAATTTAATTTCAAAGTTACATCGGATTGGCAGAATTTTCATTTTTCATGCATGTTGGGGTCTATGCTCAAACTAAGCACTTTAAAAAAATTTTAAAATAAGTTGTATTTTTTATTTTGTCCATACTACTTACATGTCAAGTTTCAGGAAAAGCAAAAATGGTCAAGTTCAAATTTCGACTTTTTCACCTGCGTAGATCACGTTTTTCATCTATATTAAAAATTGAACCTGAACCGCGTTTTTGATTGGGTTCCGGTTCGGGTTCGGGTTCACATAATTTTAAAAAAATCTTGCTCCGGAGCCGGAGCGGGTTCAGGGTTTGGGTTTGGTTCGGTTTCGAAACCCTGGTTTATCTTCATTCAATTCTATGCCGATGTAATGGAGATATGCAATTCTTATAAATGGAGTGATTTTTTAAACAGAATGTATTATGTAACTTCCATAAATAAAAGTAAATGAATTTGAACTATTAATACACTTGAAACTTCTTGACGAGTCCATTTAAATAAATTTAACTAAACACTTATTACTTTAAAAGAATTCTTAACTAATGTTTGAGAACGACTGAATTTGTAAAGTATTATTTACGATGCGGCACAAAAAGACAAGAAAAAATACAAAAATGCGGTTGAAATAAGGAAAACTCAAAATAACTCGCAGTTTTAATTCGAAAATCTATACAACAACTTATATATAAATCAATTATGTAATATGTTGCAGAATTTAAATTATTCTTAGTAAAACATTTTGTTTTTTCCAAATTTAAAGTTTTGACTTTTTTGGGAAAACCTGAATATCTTGGTGTAACCTGTTACATTATTCGTGTTTTTTAACTTAAAAGAAAGAAAATTGAATTAACTATAGGTGCCAAAAATTTAAAAAAAAATTACAATCATTGTTTGTTCAAAATTTATTTCGTTGAATATGGAAAAATTTAAAAAAAAACATAAATTTTTTCAACTTTTTTCGAGTGTACCTTCCAGAATCCTTGATGGATTTTTACAACAAATAGCTCAAAATGTCTGTTAGAATCTTTACTATGCAGTTGTTTTATTGTTTTATTAATACATCGAATTTCTTTGTTTTGTAAAATATGTGATCCAAAAACCGGAATAAACTTTTTGTTCACCGAAAAAATGTTTTTTCGTGAATATCTCAATAACAAGAGCTAACCTAAAAAAATGAATGTGATAGTCTATCAGCATGTCAAAATCCACAAGATAAGTTGGGGTTTATTCAGGGAGACAAAAAAAGTTCATAATTTTTAAACTAGTGTTATTATTATTTTTTAAAAAATTTTGTGTCGATCAATTAAAATAAATAACACCAAAACTTAAAGAAATTCAGAAGCAAAAAACCATTTGGGGTGCATTAAAAAATGTATATGCAACAATGAGTGAAGTGAATAAAAACTAGAATAATCTTAAAGTATAAACTATTTAGCATTAGCACATTCTTTATTTCGAGTGAATAAGAATGTACTAATTTTTTTTAGCATCTGCTAGAAAATTGTAGAATATACTGAAAATTATAAATGTCAAATTAAAACAAAACTAGACTAAACAAAACTAAAATTAAAATGTCGGACGAGAATACAACTTCCAACTTTAATAAAAGTAATTCCAGAAATTTTGTTAATGTTATCAAAAAATTTCCCATAGTTTTAAGCAAGTCGAAACTACCAGGAATCAAAGACAAAAAAAATGCCGTGTCCTACATCAGAACAAATAAAAAAAAAATTAACAATATAAAAACTGATGTAAAAAAAACAGATCTCACTCAAACTGGGAATCGGAGGATTGAGTTGAAGGATTGGGAGCACGACATTTTTTCCATACAATCCAGTACTCCAACCACAAATGGAATTTTATGTTTTCTTTGCCATATTTCTTGGCATTTCCAAATTTCAGCCTCAGATTTTGAAAACACAATAAATTCGTGAGCAACTGACACAATTTTTTTCCAAAACCTAAAAATATATGTGTGTAACATGGTTTTTTTATATTTTAAAACGGTTTCCTATCTAATTAAAATATTATAATTCTCCTTACTAGCTTTCGCTCAAGCACATTTCACACAAAGTTTTAACATTTTCTTCTTTGAAACGATATATGCTTTTATAATCAGCATTTATTTTTGATTTTCGGTCTGTATAAAATTTTTTATTTTGCGAATTTTCTGCATTATTAATAAATTCAGCCATTGTTCAGAAATAAGTTGCACAAACAGCAACTTGAAAATATTTAGTACGGCAGTGTCAAAAATTAGAATATTCTTGGTTTTATTCACTCGATTTTAAGCATATTTTGGAAAATTTTCAATGGATTAAAGTATATGCTATAACCTAGTTTTTATTCACTGATTTGTCAGTATATGCTTAAAAACTTGAGTATTTAGTATATTCTAGTTTTTATTCACTTCGCCCAATATCTTGACGAACATTCTTGTACTCATAAGTATATTAAATTATCGGTATTGTTGTATATTAATGATAGTTTGTGATATTTTATTATTGAAATATTTGTTTATTAAAAGTGAGCGTAAGCGCAGGAAACCCAATATGTCAGTCAACTGTCAAACGAAGTTAACAATAAAAAGTGAAGTAAAGTGAAAAAAATTGAGGTAATGACAACCTTATTTCGAAGTTTGCTGTTTATTATTCAAACAACGAAAAAATATTTGCAAACAATTACACCGTGATTGGAACAACTACATGAAAACATTTTCCTGACAACGGCATGACGTTTATTTAAAATATAAAGTATTATATCAAACATAACATTAATTGAATAAAGTCAATAACTATTTTCCTGAAAAAATTTTCTTTGGCCTTATATCATGAATTTTTCATTTAAAAGTTTAAGTATTTGAGATTGATTCAACTACATATATTATATTTTCACATAAATATTACGTGTGATTGTATCAACTACATCGTTCAATAATTATACAGTTTTTGAAACAATTTTGTAATTCTATTCGCCATATCTGGCACAACTGGTTGAGACAACTGCATTTCGATTGGAAATAGAACATGTTTTTTTCAGTGTAGTATTGATAAAATGCAAATGGTGGGTAAGCCCTATGGCAACCTAAGGGCCACAGGTTGCCCTAGAATTTTTTTTTTCATTGTACAGTTTGCGGCACCCCCATTTCGTGTCAATACCCATAAAAATATTATTTGTAAAATTTGAAATCAATCGTTCAATTCTAAAGCGTGCCCCTGGGCACTTCAAGTTTTAGTGGCAATTTAAGTGGCCGGGGGAACGCCTTAGAATTGAACGATTGACTTCAAATTTTGCAAATAATATTTTTATGGGTATTGACACGAAATGGGTGGGTGTCGTACAAAAAATTAAATTTTTTTAGGCTTAGAACCAAACCTCTGATCTTTAAGACCGGGGTATCCCTTAGAATTGAACAATTGATTTTTCAAATAATTTTTTTATGGGTAGTGACACGATATGGGAGGGTTTCAAACAAAAATTAAATTTTTTTTTAGGGTTTAGAACAAAGCCTCTCAACTTTAAGTGACCGGGGACACCCCTTAGAATTGAACAATTGATTTCAAATTTTGCAATTAAATTTTTTATGGGTAGTGACACGATATGGGAGGGTTTCGAACAAAAATTAAAATTTTTTTTTAAGGTTCAGAACAAAGCCTCTCAACTTTAAGTGGCCGGGCACGCCTTAGAATTCATCGATGATTTCAAATTTTTCAATCCTTAAAAAAAATTTTAATTTTTCAATACCCATAAAAAAATTATTTGCAAAATTTGAAACCAATTGTTCAATTCTAAGGGGTGCCCCCGGCCACCTAAAGTTAAGAGGTTTTTTTCAGGGCCTTAAAAAAAATTTAAATTTTTTGTACGACACCACCCTCCCATTTTGTGTCAATACCCATAAAAATATTATTTGCAAAATTTGAAGTCAATCGTTCAAGTTTAAGCCGTGCCTGGGCACTTGAAGTTTTAGTGGCAATTTAAGTGGCCGGGGGCACGCCTTAGAATTGAACAATTGATTTCAAATTTTTTATGGGTATTGACACGATATGGGAGGGTTTCGAACAAAAATTAAAATTTTTTTTAAGGTTCAGAACAAAGCCTCTCAACAGTGGCCGGGGCACGCCTTAGAATTGATCGATTGATTTAAAATTTTGCAAATAATATTTGTATGGGTATTGACACGAAATAGGAGGTTGCCGTACAAAAAATTAAATTTTTTTAAGGGCCACCCTAGTAAGCCCATATTATAAATAATTATGTTGTTATTTTTGTAATATGTCTACATTGCATCATTAGAATTAAATTCTAGTCACAAGTCACCAGTTCTAGGAATCTATTTTTATGAAATATACTGGATATATGTCTGTTGTTGTGAAACCTTGGTCTTAAAAGAAAATTTTGTGTTGTTTTGTTGTTATTTCTATTACACAATACTTTACAACGGTCAGTTTTCAACCAAAATAATTTTTTCAACCGAGCATTTTAAATGAAATTTTGTTTGCTCTTTTTTTAAAAAGCAATACCCCTATACCTATCTCTGACCCCCAAAAAAGCAGCAACAAATTCGAAATTTTGGCTCTTTTTCTTTTTGTTTTAACATTTGCGATATTAAATTTTTGAAATTTAAACATTTTTAAAATTTTTTTAAACAATTCAATTCTCTACAAAAAGATGCATGGAAAGTATTTCGAAATTTTGCTTCGTTTACGATATACATATATTGAAAAAACTAACCTGTAAATTGATCTTCAATTTTGTATCACTCCTCGGCTTTTTCTTAAATGACCAATCGACCGATTTCTGCAATTAAAACCCGTGCTTGTCTATACGACATAATTATAAGGAAATCATTTAAATTTTTTCAATTCGTAGATTTAACTCGATTTCTCTTTTTCGTGTTTCAGACTAGGATTCGAACCCGAAGACAGAATATCAATCACGCCATCGAGGTGGTGATTATTTCGAAGTTGAAACTTTATCATTAGTTATCTACTTTAAGTTAAATTTATCAATTATCATTAGACCCCATTTTATGGAAATGTTATTCATGGATTTTTTCGGTATTTTAGGCTAAATTTATAATGGTTTAATGGTGATCTACATCATGTGTTGTGCCCTAACATGCCGAAGGCTTATTGATAATTTTAGGGTCAATTTTGCTTACGTAATGGTTTCAGATTCGTGACCAACCAAATCTTATTTGCACTAAAATACAGCTGGTGCTATAAGAAAGTTGATTTTAGAACATGTATTATAACCGTTTTAATGCAGGCTTCTGTGATTGATAAAATAGCAGCCGAATGTCCAAAGGATTTTTATAAGTCGAATGCGACTAAGCTTGTTCACAAGACACAAGAGTGTTTTTAGTTATCAGCACCACTAATTTGATTTTTCGAAAGTGGTTGGGTTATATCCTGTTTGAAAGTTATTGACCCTCTGTTTTGTTGCTGTATTGGTCCATCCATACATATGAATGGATTTTTTCTTGTTTTTAAAATGCTATGTTTCTCATGAACTGACATATAGACCGTTAGATCCATTATGCCTGACTTCTTTGGTACCATCCACAAGTTTTATCACCATTGTAAAATTTCAACAATTCATTCCCAAGTTACTTACAGACGTGAAAATACCTGAGAGGCCAGCCTGACTAACCGTTAGCTTATCTATTCCTTCAGTTTCTGGCAGTTTCTTCTGTTTTGGCTATATCTCGCCCTTTAGTTTATTGGAACGCAAAGTGACGAGACCGTAGTCGTTTAAAATTAGTTAGACAGACCGTCACTAGACCACTGATATTTTTTTTTAAATAATTTAGGTAAAGATAGAAATTTTTTTGGTGCGATAAATATTTTCCAACAAAAAGTACTAAGTCAAACATTTAAAAAAGAATCATGATCCCAAGAGATCGTACGGAAGCTTAATTAAAATTAAAGCAATCACAAGCTTTCTAAAAACAAAATTCTAAATGTGAAATATTAATTTTTTTTTGTTTTATTCCATTTTTATTATAGTTAGGAAATAAGTGTGAATATTGTAATAAAATATATAATCACTCGTCGACACTAGAAATTCATAGAAGAATACATACAGGCGAAAAGCCATATGAATGTTCCGAGTGTAATAAAAAATTTTCATGTAAAAGATATCTGGACAAACATTCTCGAACACATGTAAGTTTTAAAATATCGGTATTGTTTTATGTTATAATAGTTTGCAACATATTGTTATTAAAATGTTTATTTATTTAAGGAGGGGCTAGAGATGAAAAGTCAATCAATCAATCAATCGAATAACGAAGAACTAAATGAAAATTTAAGTATTGAGGAAATGAATACGGTGAGTAATAAAATTATTTTTATAATTTTGTCACGGTCTTCACCTTTTTTCGAATTGAATCTCATTCTGAATTCGATTACTGATTAGTTTTTTTTTATTCAAAGTTAGGCATGTTTAGTGTTAACTATAATAAATTATAGAATAACGTCTTTGAATATCCGAAGATATCATTAGCAAAAACAACAGGTTTTATTAAGTAGTCAACACCTTTCTTGTTTCACAACAAACTGGAAAACGATACGGCAAACAATATTCCTTATCTAAAATAATATGCTTCCAATAGCTATAGAACTCCAATGGTTGATTGTAGAAATTTCCAATATAAATACATCATGCAAAATAATATATAAAATACTTCTATTCAATAAACCATAAAACGATTAATTACAATCAAAATTCACTGTTCATTGATTCCTGATTTCTCTGAACAAAATTTTTATTTCTATTTTTATATTTGTCCACTTTGCTTTAATGTTTTGTTATATCTGTTTTCAAGAATTATGATGACAATTAGAGCATTAAAAACCGGTATACAGAAAAAGTGGTATACCGTGGTATTTACAAAACCGATAACCTATTAATTACTTACCCTTTCTACTCAACGAAGTACCGATTATCAAATTCAGATTGATATTTAGTGTTGCGACGGCAAATGGGGCCAAGAATGTCAAGCTCAAATAATAAACACTCGACACTTTACTTTTATATAAATATGAATTTATTTATAATTATGTTGGGTGATCTTATAGTATTGGGTTCTGAAATTCCTGTAAAATAGGTCTAGATAATATTATTTTGTTTTCTATATATAAATTTAAAAGAATATTACTTACAATTTGTGACCGTATTTATAGATATTTTGATAGTAATCTGTAAAAGTTCTGTTTTAATACAATTAACTATTTTGCACAATTCAATTAGTCGGCGTCTCCAAATTAAATAAATAATTTTTTTCTTTTTTCGAGCAAAGAAATTCGGCAGAATTTTATTATAGATGATAGGTAAATTTAAGTTCAGTAACTACTACCAAATATATGTTTACTCGAGTCTCCATACTAGCTCAGTTGTTAATGCGGGCATAATGCCATTGTTACTCAAGTGACGGTAGTCACTTTTCCTAAAATTATTCAGAATGTGTGTTTCCAGACCGGGTCGTTAATTTATCATTGTGCATGTATAGTAAAATAAAACGGTCAAGATAGTATCCAACACTTCCTCCTAGTAAACAACTTCTAGAGGTCAATGTATTTAAATCTAAATAATCGATCCCTTCCAGCATTAGTGATTATTTAGTCACTCGTTAAACGAATCGACTTAACGTAGATAAAAAACATATCATGTTCCACATACTCGACGTCACGCAATAAACGATAAATTAATTATTCAATTTATTTATTTTAAAAAAAGAAATAAAATTTACGGAAATCGATTTTGGTGCAAAGCACATCGTGTTTCACTTTGTTTTAGATTGACGATAAGGTTAATGCCATCAATATATCAATTGCTTTTGATTTCACCATCGCGAATTACACGTAAATTCAGTTTTACGATACTTTACCTATAATGGAGACTGAACCTATTGCTAAGAATATCAACAGGACAGAACAGAATTGAAGGACTGCGCGCCTTGAGATTTTACATTCCAACTAGTGTAAGTTATGTGGATAAGAGAATGAACTTCCCCCATTCCAGCATAAATTAACCAACATGCACGCATTCGATAATGAACAGACAGGCCAAGAAAAATGTTATTGAATAGTCTGACGAACCAAGCAGCAAAAAAGAGACCGTCACATCCACACCAATAATATACTTTAGTTATATAAACAATATTATCAAATAAATAAATGGCTCACCCCGTGATGGTACCAGATCCAACTACTCTCCATCTCCTTCACACCTAGCCTATCATTATTCGTATCTTAACTAAGATTAACTGAATTGGTTGCGTCAATGGATTGCGAAAGCGATTGTTGAATATTATAATATATCAAATGTTGCGCCAAGTAGGCGATTTAGTCCCTGGACCTTCACCTACTTAATTTGATGATTACCACATATTTTATACTTCGTAAGGTGCTTGTCGTTGACGAGTCCTACAACTCTGCCATTTTCCTTGATTCGGCCGCTTTTTTCCTCCGTAAACTCCGAAATTCTTGTATATTTATTACCATAATTTTGTTATTTATTAACGGGGGTGGAAATTTGCTTTAGAAAACGAAGGTAAATTTGTCCGACAAAAAATTGTCTGGTTTTGTCAAGTCCGACAACTCAAACTCGCCAAAATACCAGGGTATTGAAAATCAATTACCACAAAACTAATTTTCACAGGATTGTTTAACAAAAATTAGTGAAATTGAAGGGTCATATTGTCCGACAAATTTTCGGCCGCGTTTTTTCGGTCCGACGACTGGAAGTCGGAATCCTGGAGCGGTAGTGTTTATTGATTACCACATGTCTAATTTTTTTTTTATGGTTTTATTTATTTATTTTTATTTATTTTACTCTGATACAATTGTCCGACAAATTAGTGTTCACTAACTATCGAAAAATCGAAAAATGTCATAATTTCAAACACGATAGCGTACGCTCAATATCATCATCCACGATATATCAACATTAGTCATTAGTTTTAGATATTTGTTCTTAAATATTATAAATTGATAAAAATTATAAATAATAATAAAAAATTAAAAAAATAAAATAAAAATAGAAATAAAATAAAAATAAATAATTATAAAAAATAATTTAATGAAATCATTATAATAATTATTATCATTATGATGCGTATATTATTTATTTACAAATTTGACTACAATTTTATTTTTGTTATACAATTTATAAGCGAATGTCAAGATGATCTATCCATGTTTTTGCATCATCAGTTAGTTGATGTAGTTCATCAGGTTGCCATCAAATCGTCTGATGGGACACTCGCAATAAATGTGAGAAACGGTTCCATTGACATTGCCACAGTCACATGATGGTGAAATATTTTGGTCATATCTATGAAGTTCTGCATTTGTTACTCCATGATTGCATCGGATTTTATTAATTGTAATCCATCGTCGACGAGGCTCATTAAATCCAGGGACTATAGCATGTGGTTCAAGTATTAGCTCTTTATTGACAACATTTAAACTTGAGAATTCTTCTAGCCATCTTGTACTGAATAGTCGTTCAAATTTCCCAAGAGATTGATTTTAGTCCAGATAGGACATCTTGAAATCAAACGATTTTCATTTCTACCAATAAGGTCTTCATGAATTGGTAGATTTGGGTTGTTGAGAATTTTTTTGAATTCTCTTATTAGACGAGAAATGGTCTAAATTTTGGTGGAGCAATATTCGATAGTATTGGGAGACATAGTAAAGGTGTTGATTTAATGACTCCAAAAATTATTCTCATACAAGTATTCAACTTTATATCTATATGTCGTGTATGTGTACTGTGACTCCATACAGGTGCACAATACTCAGCTGCTGAATAGACTAGTGATAATGATGATATACGGAGTGTGTTAGCATGAGCTCCCCAATCTGTTCCAGATAGCTTTTGAATAATATTGATCCTCGATTTTAGTTTTTTACTCAGATTATCACAGTGGAAACTAAATGTTAATGATCGGTCCATGGTAACTCCCAAATATGCAGGTGTTCGATTAAATTTCAATAAAGTTCCTTTCATATAAGCATTAAGCGTATCATTGGCATTATGAGTAGATAAATGAAAATACGATACTACCGTTTTATTTGGATTTGTTTTCAGACGCCAATCTTCGTAATAGTCAGTCAGTATAGTTATATCTGACGATAGTTTTGGTTCAACCTTCCTTGTTGCAGATGGATTATATAAGAATTGCACTGCAATTACCAAGTCATCAGCATAAATAAATTTTTTTGATATTGTAACTGGAAGATCCGATGTATACAAATTAAAAAGCATCGGTGCGGGAACCGAACCTTGTGGTAGGCCATTGTGGACATGTCGTATTCGACTTTGTCTATTTCCCAAATGAACAATAAATTTACGATTGGATAGAAGTGCTGAGATGATATTTATGGTTTTTATGCACTTTATTACTTTTGAGAGTTTATACAGTAATGCCTTTTTCTATACCGTGTCATAGGCCGCGGTAAGATCAATAAACGCCACAGCAGTTTGTTTCTTATCCTGAAAGCCTGATTCGATATGTGTGACCAACGATAGCACTTGATCACAACAACTTCGGATAGGACGGAATCCTGCTTGTTCTGGTGGAATACTGTTATCAATTGTGGTTGATATACGGTTAAGTATTACTCTTTCAATTCAAATAGTTTGTATGTCACACTGACACATAATAAAGATATAGGGCGATAGCTTTCTGGTAGCTCTTTTGGCTTTCCTGGTTTTAATATTGCTCTTACTTTTGTTAAGTTCCAAGTGTTTGGAGTTTTACCATTGTAGCAATCAGTGAAAAATGCAGATAGCCATTTTCGTGCATTTTTTGACAAGTTGATTAGAAACTTTGGAAACAATTCATCAACTCCACATGTTTAAGGTCTTTTTAGGTGTTTTATCGCTTCATTTACTTCCTCAATCGTCACAGGAAAACCATACGGCGATTCGGTGATCGAATTCTTAGATTTCCTTAAACGGTTTTTTATTTTTCGATTTCTTGGTTTTGGAATAGAAATTTTGAGTTCTTTACCATTCTGGACGCAACTTCATTTGGATGAACTGCATTGGCATAGGTATTTGATTAAAATTTTGAATTTCCTAATTTCTTCAACAGATCCCACGCCTCACGGCTAGAGTGCGAGAAATCCATGGTTTCCACCACATTTATCCACTTTTCGGTGCGTGCGCGATTTAACTCACCAATTAGTTGATCAGCAACATCCGATGATTCATTTTCTTGATATAGATTCCATAGGCGTTCACATTCAGTGTTCCATTTAGGGATGTAATTTTTGCGATATCCCCTTGAAATATACTTTTTTGCTGCTCTAATTATAACACCACGAAAACGATCATAGTTTTCTATTTTGGGATGTATCCACCGAATATTCATATCTACAGCCTTTCCAAATGCAGTCCAATTTGCCTTTTCGAAATTCCATTTCGGTTTAGGCAAGGATTGAAACATAGGAATTTGAGTACCGACACTTAAACTAACTATTCGGTGTTGACTCCTTGGGAACTTATTTGCAACAATTCTGACGGCTGGTAAAGCTGACATGGAATCATCTATTGAAACAAAACAGAGATCTGGATTGGTGTCACTATTCCAGCGACCAGAATGGAACGTTGGTTCATCTTTTGCATCAAATATTAGATGTATTCCATTTGTAATCACCCAGTTCACAAGGAATTCGCCATTTTCATCATCATCGTCATATCCCCACAGACTATGGTGACTGTTAAAATCTCCCATGTAAACTGTTGGATGAGAAAATGTTGGTAGTATGAAATTAGGTTGCCAAAAAGTCCTCGGAGGTTTATACATATTTAAAATTGTAGTATTAGTTATCTTTACTACTAATATAGCGATATTGTTTTCAAAACTTTTAAGTACCATCGAGCATTCATCGCTTAATGCACTTCTGACATAAGTTGCAATTCCATGGTGTGGATGATGAATTGCATCAATGCAAGTAAAGTTCTCTATTACACCACATCTTCCAAAATGATCCATAACTCTAAGGTGAGTCTCTTGTAAAAGTAGGACATCACATTTCTTTTGATTCATCAGTCTTGATAAATATTCCAGTTTTGGCCTGGGTAATCCATCAACATTGATTTGACATATCTTCAAAATCGTTCCAACATTTCGATACTGTTGCTTGATTTCTTCCTCTTCTTCACATAACAATTCTTCTTCATCCTCAAAATTTTTTAATATTAAATACGACTAATAACATTTATTATAATACTAAAATAGTATAATAATATAAAAAATTTAAAAAAAAAATTAAAATTAAATTTTAAAGTTAATATGAAAACCTGTTTTACATCATTTTTTGGGTACATACTCCTTTTTTATAATTTTTCTATTTACAAAAATTTTCTAATTTTTTTTATACAGTGCCATCTGTAAACGTTGTTTCATTAAAAAATGTTACGTTATAAATGTATACAATAAATTTGTTCATGAATATTAGCAATTTTAACAAAGAAACAAAAATAATCGTTCGCCTGAAATATTTTTCTCATTTTCTTGTCGGACTAGCCGAACGCGGCTATATTTTTGTCGGACAACTCGATTTTTTATAATAACAAATTTTTTATCGTGTTTCATTTTTGTCCGACATGTGGTAATCAATAAACACAACCCCGCCAGGATTCCGACTTCCACTCGTCGGACTGAAAAAACGCGGCCGAAAATTTGTTGGACAATATGACCCTTCAATTTCACTAATTTTTGTTAAACAATCCTGTGAAAATTAGTTTTGTGGTAATTGATTTTCAATACCCTGGTATTTTGGCGAGTTTGAGTTGTCGGACTCGACAAAACCAGACAATTTTTTGTCGGACAAATTTACCCTCGTTTTCTAAAACAAATTTCCACCCCCGTTAATAAATAACAAAATTATGGTAATAAATATACAAGACACCGGGAAATCGCCATGTTTCGGAGTTTACGGAGGAAAAAAGCGGCCGAATCAAGGAAAATGGCACATAAAAAAGTTGTAGGACTCGTCAAGGACAAGCGCCTTACAAAGTATAAAATATGTGGTAATCATCAAATTAAGTAGGTGAAGGCCCAGGGACTAATTGTAGAGTAAAATTCAATAAATTGAATAAATCAAATCATGAGTTGCGTTAAATGAAAATGCAATTATCGAAATTGTAAGTAATATATTAGAGGATATAATGACTATAATAACTGTTGCTAGAACTCCTGTCGAGAACCCACCTGAAATACCTTCGGGTCATCTAAGATAACAAGTTGAATTTTAGGAATAACCTAGACCACCCTTAAAGCCGCGTTAAGGATAGCAGCTCTTGCAATACTAATGTCGAACATTGGTGGATGAAAACAACCGGTAAGGAAGCTACTCGCCAGTGTTCCATCCATTCTGATGTACGCAATTCAGATGTGGGTACCAGCTACCAGAACACCCTATTTCGTTAGAGGAATTGCCTTACGTTTTAGAATAACGTCGCTACAAATATGCTCTGAATCTCATACGGTTTCTTATTTAGCTGTATGTGTAATAGTGACCAGGATGCCAATCCACACAGCTGCAAGGAAAGTTCATAAACTACCTTGTTGTCTGAAAGAATGCTTTTATTTAAGAAAGAACAGTACAGTGTAAAGAGAGCCATTGAGAAAGAACAGTACAGTGTAAAGAGAGCCGTTGAGAAAGAACAGTACAGTGTAAAGAGAGCTGGTTTACCTTCGTTAAACGTCCCAGTCGTTTGTAAATACGGATTTCCAAATGTCTTCTTGAAAATTGCCATGTTTCTACGAAAAAAAAAATATATGAATATTGGCTAAATAGACACACAAAATCTCCGAATGGTAGATTTGAATTACCAAATTACAAATTCGACCATATCTACATTGACATTGCCGATATCAAAACCAGCTATATGTTAACAATAATAAATTGCTTCACGCGTTGGCCAGATGTATTACTTTTACAAGAATACATCTCTTAATTTGATATAACTTCGGTCATAACGACAGATCGTGGCGGATAATCTGAATCCAATCTCTTAATCGAGCTCACGAAGCTTCTAGAATTTCATTGCATCCACACAACTGCCTACAATCCGAAAGCGAACGAATTTGATTGCTTCCATCGTCAACTTAAGGCACCGCTTACACTGCTTACATCGCTGTCAATAGTATTACTTGGCCTAAGAACTTCTTTCAAAGAAGACCTCAGCTGCACACCTGCAGAACTAGTGTATGGTTAAACTTAAAGTGTATCCTACGAATTTTTTGTCGACTTTCCTACAGCCCATACTTCTGAGTTCTGATACTCCTGAGTTTATTAAGAGATTGCAAGTAACACAGATCTTAAGACCATCTTTAGACGATGTTCATCACCCTCAAAGATCTTAACAACTGCACACACGTGTTTGTCCAAGTGGACAAAGTTAAAGGACATCTTAGTAAACCTAACAAAGGGTCGTGTACTGTTGTACCCAAACTGCGTAAATAATTTGTCGTGTACGTTCACGGAAAGAACATATCGATCGCGCAGCTACAGATTAAAACCATCTTACAGCTTCCTGTTGGCAGAAAAAGTACGCAAAAGAAACACAAGCAAGTCTATTTTAATTTAAAAAAGACGATTAAAAGAAAAACAAATTTATTTCATATAATTAGCTCAAAGCTTCTTTTGTCTTAGGATATTGATTAAATCGTCTTTTGAATTAATGTTGAAGTTGATAACAGCCTTTGAATTACATACATTCTTTTACAAAAGCCAAAGACTTTGGAAATGTTAATTCGATTTGCAAGCACCTATACAACACAAGCTCAGTTTATAAAATTACACTATTTTTTTATAGCTACAAATAAATTTATTTTAAACTGTTTAAAGCCATTGATTTATTTTATTATTTCAGAACAGTATCCTCCAATATTGCAATGGACAACGTTTTTATGTTTGTCCCTGGCAAACTTGCAAAAAAATATATGTTCAAAAATCTTTATTCCAATATCACATCCTAGTTCATAAAAATCAAAAACCGTTTAAATGTTGTTCATGTGATAGATCATTTCGAACGAAAGGTCTCGCATTAATACACTTTATGCGCATGCATAATCAACTGAGAACAAGCGTTAGTATACTTTAAATTAAAATAAAAAAACTGAAAGTTTTTAATTTTCTGATTTATATTTTGGTTTTATTCTAGTTTAAATGTAATCAGTGCAATGCATCATTTAGAACTAATATCGGGTTAACAAATCATCTCCAAATCCATCTCCAACCTGCAACGGTAATCAATTAATTTTTGTTTTGTGTTTATTAACTCAAATATTATATTTACTACCTTGTGGCATATTATCCTAAGTTGAGCTATACGCAACTGAAATATATTTAATTCTAGATCTCAGATTGAGATTTACACACCTAAACACGCTGGTCGTTGTACTTGTTGTTATTATTGAGGTTTGTTAACAATATTGCGCCACCCAACATAACTAGGTCCGTCAATAGTCCGTTAACTTTCTAGAAAATATTCCTGTTTAACGTTATTCAAACTATTGATCTTTATACATTTTCTGGTTCGGATGATCAGCAAGTTTCAGACTGGAGCAATATGTTTTTAATGACTACTTGCAAGTTTGTAGCTTTCTCAATTTCCCGATAACCACATAAAGTTTGCTTCAACTATAAATTACAAACAGAATTATCATTTCAGTTTTAAAATAGTATATTAAGAAACTAGTTTCATAATCGACGATTTTGTCGCACGCAATCTGTTTAGAAAACGACCCGCGCAGCGGGGAGTTTTCTAAAGGATAAGTGCGATAAAACGTCTTATGAAACGAGTTTTTTATACTATTTTTTCTATTTTGCATTTTTTGTCTTGAAATTTTAAAAAATGTGTATTTTTTTAAAAAATAGTCAATTTGAAATTTTGTTATTATTACTAATTATTTTAATCAATTAAAATATTTAACACTAATTTAGATATTCTGATTAATTTTATTTACATAATTATTCGTTTTAATGTTCACTGACGTTTGTATGACCAATGTGACCAACCTTGAAAGACAAAACTTTTGCGTATCGTAATGAAAGCCATTTCGATACGCATTTGGGTATCGAAATGAATTTATTTTAAACGCAAAATAGAAAATAGTATATTAAGAAACTAGTTTCATAATCGACGATTTTATCGCACGCAATCTGTTTAGAAAACGACTCGCGCAGCGGGGAGTTTTCTAAAGGATAAGTGCGATAAAACGTCTTATGAAACGAGTTTTTATACTATTTTTTCTATTTTGCATTTTTTGTCTTGAAATTTTAAAAAATGTGTATTTTATTTAAAAATATTCAATTTGAAATTTTGTTATTATTAATTAATTAATTAATTTATTAATTAATTAAAATATTCTTAATAATTTTATTTACATAATTATTCGTTTTAATGTTCACTGACGTTTGTATGACCAATGTGACCAACCTTGAAAGACAAAACATTGCGTATCGTAATGTAGGCCATTTCGATACGCATTTGGGTATCGAAATGACTTTATTTTAGACGCAAAATAGAAAAATTGATTTAAAATTTGCAAACTAAAGTAAAATAATTAACCTTTTGATCAATTCACGTTGTTTGGAACGGTTGATAATTTATTCGAACACGGGATTACTTATATAAAACAATTTCTCATTTTTGTTTAACTTGAGACGACCCTATTTCCTGATTACCTATAGTCTTGAATATAGACTGCTTAGTATAAACTGCTTAGTATAAAAAAAATATAAGTGATATACTAGATAAATCAAAAACCTACAGCATTCTTGGACCAATTAAAACATATTAGTGTTGTTTCTCGAAGCTTTTAGGATAGTCTTGATGTTACTAAAAATACTAATAATCATGTAAGACACAGCACAAGTTTTTATTTTCTGAAGAAGACTGCAGCGCCTTTACACTCCTGATCCTGCGCTGTTGATTTACTAGATAAATATGTCATAAATATGTGTTGATGTCCAACGTGTTGCCTGTTAACTTACTTTAGACAAATTCTTTTCTTTTGAAACTGCTTCTCTGTATTGCTTTTCAAAGTTAGTTAAAGGTATGTTTATCTGTCGGCATGGTGGAAAGATCAAACTTGTTTGTAGCCTTAAGATCTTATATTTTTACAAATAAATGCTGGCGGGGGAATAGATAAAACCTGTTTTCCGCAGACTTGTCAACAAAATTCCTCGAACACTATGCAACGAACTCAAAACTGATAATGAAACTTCCTTAAACGGCTATTAGACTATTTTCAGAGTAAGATCACTCCTGTTTTCCAACGAACTGCTGTTGTACTTGTGCACTTGGTCTCAACATATAACAAGTTCATTCAGACCCACAATGAGTAACAGATAGTCTCATTGTGGGTCACGTTGTGTTCTCACATAGATAGTGTTTTTGTGTTTTTTTATCAGTTTCAAAAAACACTACGACCATGCTAGACGTGTTCTATCAATGTTATAGTTTTATTCTCATCGCCACACGATGTTGGATATGTAAGAATCTTCTTCACGTTTTATCTAAAAAAATTAGGTTTAATGGGTGTTTCAACACCAAATTCATAGTTCTTGAAGACTTTAGGGTTCACAATAAAGAATATATCACACACATTATTTAAAATGTTTGCATATGCATTTAATTTCATTGTATTTATATTATAGGAACTATCTGTTACTAATTTTGAAGATACAAGGAGTTTGGAGATACAAGATGAACAAAATTTAGTAGAATACGTGGGTTCGACTGAGTCGCAGTTTAAAGATGGTGAATTCAACACAGATTATGAAACGGTATATACCATAACAGAAATAAATGAGGTAATAAAAAAATGTTAAGCTTGCATGAAAATGTTTTAAATTTATGGTTTTTATTTTCCAGATAACGGATGAAAAAACATCTCAATGTTCAGAGATTGATACAACATTTACTCCGAAAACATATTTGAAAAATTATAGTAACCGATATGAAAATGTAAGATATAACTTTTAAAGTGTTCGTCTTTTTATATGAAGACAATTTCGTTAGTAATTAGATCATTCTATCCTAAGAAATTCTTAGATTACCTTCACAGAGAGAAATGTTTGCATATATTATTCGTTATAGACACAACTTATTCTTAATTTAGTTATATTTTGCTCCTGGATTAAGCAATTCATAAATTATGATTTTAATATTCATATTCTATGATTAATGAAAAAATCATATATTATACCTATTATTCATAGGAATTTCTTTGATAGCAATTCCTAAATTATGCTTAACATTCAGAAAATATGACTAAGTAAGAATAAATTCTTTAATAATTGTTCATAGATTAAGTAAATCTAGTCAGAATTTATGAAACTATACGAACAGTTTCTAGACAAACATATCACAAAATGTGACTTAATTGCATAACTTATGCCAAAAGTAATCATACTTTTAGAATTATTTTCTCGGCTTATTCATAAATTATACTTACGGATAGTTAAAATCATTCTTATTATTCATGAATTCCCATATCATACCATGATAATTTCTGTAAATTAGTAATAAATTATACCTATAAAAATCATAATTTTAGAATAAAAACATAATAATTTTAATATGGGAGAAATTGTGAATAGTTAAACTCAAATAACTGGATGAATAATTGGAATTTTTCAATTCTAAAACCAGTTTTGGAATCCTCTAATTAAACCTTACATGTTTTAATCAGAAAAAATTTTTACGTGTTTCGTGGCGGTATCGAACCCCATTCATCAGTAACACAAATTCGATACCTTGTGTTGAGAATTAATCGAAATAATAATAATTTTAATTTTATTAAAAATATGTTTATTTCAGTATCTAATGTATAATTATTTATACAGAAAAATTATTTAAAATTTTAGAACATAAAAATAAAACTTTAAATATTTCTTATATTTTTATAATTTTGAAAAATGTTTTTATATTTGATTTTGTTATAATTTTTGCAATATTTTTGGAATTTTGAAAAATTTATCAATTTTTGATTTGGTAATAATTTATGGAATATTTTGAGAATTTTGAAAAAGTTTTAAAATTTTTGATTTTATTATAACATTTTTGAATATTTTTGAAATTTTGAAAAAAGTTTGAATATTTGATTTTGTTATAAATTTTGCAATATTTTTGGAATTTTGAAAAAGATTCAATTTTTGATTTTCTAGTAATTTTTGGAATGTTTTTAGAATTTTGAAAAAGTTTAAATTTTTGATTTTATTATAAATTTTGTAATAATTTTCGAATTTTGAAAAAAGTTTCTATTTTTGAGTTTATAATAATTTTTAAAATATTTTAAATTTTTGAACTTATTATAATTTTTTAATGTTTTTAGAATTTTGAAAAAAAAAGTTCAAATTTTTGATTTTATATTATTTATAAGTTTTAAAATATTTTTGAAATTTTGAAGCAAGTTGGAATTTTTGATTTTATTAAAACTTCGGAATCTTGGAGACAGTTCGAATTTTTGATTTTGTTATAATATTTTTAAATCAATTCAATCAGGCCCATTTTTTGGAAAAAAATTAAATTCATAATTTGAATAACATAAAATGTAATTGAACATGAAATTGGTAGATAATGGGTTGTTTGTTTTTGAAAAGTTGAAATTGCTGAACGCTAAATGTTGATTTTTTTGAATTGTTCTTGAGTTGTAGTAGTTGAGTAATAATCTTCTTCAGTTATAGCAATGGTGGAATTTTGTAGGCATGTAAGTTGTGCACAGTTATCCGATGAACTTTTTTGTGTGGTAATATCAGAATGATGGCATCTGGTCAACGCAGCGTGGTGATTTGAGACATCTAGAAATGACATTTTCAGAAAAAAATATTAAATTAGTTCTAAAACAAATTCTAGAAAAATATGAAAACATTATAAAACTATCAAATAAGAGACAAAAATTGCCGTCATTATCCTTAAATACTTCTTGAAAAATTTGAATAGCATTATATCGTCCATATTAACTAAAAAATCTTAGGTTTCCATAAAATTCAGTTAAATGTGTAATATTAAAATGTTTGGTATAAAGCAAAGATACGATGCAATTATTTACAGTTTTAAAATTAAATAACAATATTATACCTTTAACTAGTTAATAAATCGTTGAAAATTAGTAATCCTGTAAATAAAAATATGTACATATGATATTATATTGAACTTATAAACCATTTAAACATTTCTAACCGCCAAACAAGCTATCTTAGGTGCGGTCGATTTGTCTCAAATAACTGAATTTACTGAAAAAACAATAGCAATTGCATACAATTTTTCGGATATTTTAGTTACTTCAGTCATATCGAACGCGACTATTATAAACACTAGTTAACACCAATTAACGTCAAAAACTTTCACATGTTACTAATCGTATTGGCTTCAAACACATTTAACAAAAGAAAAAAAAACGCTTACCTTATCACAATATAATATTGAATCCTTTTTTTGATTTAACTTTTTCAAAATATTAATTTATTTAACTAAATTTTTTAAGTAAATATTTACATTCACGGAACTGCGAAACAAAAACTTTAAAACAAACTACAAACAAGTGCACGAACAGTATTAATTTTATCATCATTATTGCATAACTTACTTATACTCTTTAAGAATAATCTCTTCTTTTTATTAAATTAAGAGCAGAGATTATTCTTAGAGAGCATAGGCTATGAAAAACTATGTTTTTACAGAATTGTAAAAAAGATTTCATAAGTTATTCTTTATTAGGAATAAATTTTAAAAAATTCAATGAGTAATGTTCAATCAACTATATTTGTATGCAGTTTATGATTTTGATAATCATAACTTAAGTATTAGGTATGATTATTTATTCATAATTTCCATCAAACTCTTAAATATATTTGTTTTCTTAATTTATGATTTTGTGTCACAAAACAATGTAAAATTTTAAAAATTTTAGGCATAATCCACGATTAAGTAAGAATGCATAATTCTTATTGTCTATAATATATGATTAATAACCATAAAAAACATTAAGACGACTTTTCTGAATTTATGACAAGGTTAATCATAATCTATGAAATATGATTTTTCTCCGTGTTTTGGAAGAATCGATCAATATATTTTTAAAATATTTCTACGCCCTAGAATATATTTTTGAAAAGTATTAAAGCAGCTAGTTTTTGATCTTGACAATTAAGACAATTTATTTCCATAGACGCCGTAGGTTTATAGTCCCAATATCCATACTAAACAGATAGTCGCTTTGAATGGTTTTAGCGATCTGTATTTTTAATTGTATAAAGTGGAGAAAATATTATGGTCTATTCTTTCCAACTCAACTACGAAATTCAAGAAAATTACTATTTTGTGTAAGAATGTCTGGAACTTTTGTAGACTGATCTAATACCTATGTTAAATTAGATTAAGCAAAAATCTTAAGCTTTAAAAAAATTTCTGATGGCTGGCCCACTTTGTCGAAAGTTTACAAATCAATAAATATTGACCTTATTATTATATTATAGAAAACGTTACATATTAACTCCGGAAGTTCAATAAACTTACGAGAAAATTCAACAACGGCATACAACAACTCATATAAGAAGATGCCTCAGATAGTTCAAATTGGAATAGAAAAGGTAAATTTTCTGTTTATTATATATAGCCAAAATGGCACTATAATGAAGAATTCAAGATATTTTCATATTTCATTTCTTTATTGAGAAACCAAAAAACAATCATAAAATATGGAGCGGCTGAAATCTCAAGCTCTGAGATATCAAGACTTCGGTTTTGGTTAATGATTTTAATATAGTTTTCGGCATAAAACTTTTATGAGGACATTGCTTTTAGTTTTGGGCAGCGATGTATATCAAACCTAAAACTCTTTGTTAAAGTACATGTATTTTTTTATCTCTGTTTAGAAATTTATTAAAAAACTAACACATCAATACGTTGCCGCAAAATTATAACAGATCATAAATTAACATAATTTAGTGAAAAGATGATACAATCAGCAAACTACTCAAAAGCTTCTCCATTTAGCGTTTCGAGAAAATATTACAAAATGACAAATTCATATTTTTTTCGAAATTACAAAAATATTGTAAGAATTAATTAAAATCAAAAATTCAAATTTTTTCAAAAATTCCAAAAACTATAACAAATTCAAAAATTTCCAGGTCCAATTTCATGCTACATCACTCTTGTCATACAAATAATTAAATTTTCATTCCAAAAAATTGTCTTAAAAAATAAATGAAAGTCATTTTTTTGACATACTTGAGAATATTTTTTGACAAACTTATAATGCAATAAAATTCTCAATAATAATTTCATATTCAATTACATTTAACATTTCGTACAAATAATTAATTTTATTTTTTGAAAAAAAAAAAAATAAATGAAAATCATTCTTTTGACACACTTGACAACATTTTTTTGAAAAACTTATAATGCCATAATTCTCAATAATAATAATAAATTTCATGTCATACAAATAATTAATTTCATTTTTTCCCAAAAAATTGTGTAAAAAAAAGTAAAAATCATTCTTTTGACACACTTGACAACTTTTTTTTGACAAACTTATAATGCAATAATCTAGATTTTGGTCTCACATACCAATCCCGACCATCAAGATTTCTCCAAATTCAATGTTCCTACTGGTCTTAATCACTTAAAATAACGAATAAAAACGATTTTAAGCAAAAAATATGCAAATTTCCTTGTTTTGAACCACTTAACGATTTTTTGACATACTTCCGGGACAGCTATCGAACACATCGCCCTTTTAACTATTACCATCGAGTAATACCAATTTTTAGAAACAAAAATTCTTGAAATCCCTCCAGCCGTCTAGATTTACAGACATACATTTTTTTTGCTTTTTTAGAATCATTAGGTCCTAAAACGTCGAGAAATGCCAAAAAAGTGGGGGTAAGAGTTTCACTTTTGGCTCATGAATGCAATATGTACTTAGATTTTTTCAAAACCGAAGTAAAATACTAATTTTTTTCACAATGGAAATTTAATTCAATTTAACCATAGCAGCCTTTGTCCTTTTCAATATTCGAGAGAGGGGCATGCGCAGTAGTTTGAAATTATTGTTTTTTTTAATCAACTAAATAAATTGTTTTATCCTTCCGATAACTATAAATATTGGTTTGCATTTGTTTTTTTCTCATATTTTGTTTATTTTTATAGAATACGTCACATATTAGCTCAGGAAGTTCAACAAACTTGCGAGAAAATTCGGAATACAACAACTCAAATAAGAAGATGCTTGATATGCCACAGATAGTTAAAATTAGAATAGCACAGGTAAATATGTTTTGTTCATAATAATCAAGATATCATTATAATCAAGCATTCAACATATTTTTCATATTTTATTTCTTTATTGAGAAACCAAAAAACAATCATAAAAAATACTAATTTTTGTCACAATGGAAATTTAAGTCAATTTAATCATAGCAGCTTATGCCATTTCAATATTCGAAAGAGGGGCATGCGCAGTAGTTTGAATTTATTGTTTTTTATATAATCAACTAAATAAATTGTTTTATCCTTCCGATAACTATAAATATTTGTTTTTTTTTTGTTTTTTATAATATTTTGTTTATTTTTTATAGAAACCGTCACATATTAGCCCAGTAAGTTCAATAAACTTGCGAGAAAACTCAACAACGGAATACAACAACTCAAATAAGAAGATGCTTGATATGCCACAGATAGTTAAAACTGGAATAGCACAGGTAAATATGTTTTGTTCATAATAATCAAGATATCATTATAATCAAGCATTCAAGATATTTTTCATATATCATTTCTTTATTGAGAAACCAAAAAAACAATCATAAAAAATACTAATTTTTGTCACAATGGAAATTTAATTCAATTTAATTTATTTTTCATTTTATTTTCGATTCAAATCAAAATTTTTCTTCATAAGCTTTTGGTATCGCTCTTGATAATGGCGTAAGCCGAAATGCATTGAGCAAAAAATTTTAGAAAATAAAAAATAAAAAACAAAATATTTGCGAAATATTAACAAGTTTTATCAATTTTTAATTTTTTAATTTCATTGGGTTAAATCTTAGATTATAAAATACACAGGATAAGTAATATCTTTTTAAGTTGAAGTTATTCTTATTTACATAAAGTAGTGTGCGATTTCAACGTGATAGTATTTGCACTGAAAAAACACAGTAGCCTAGAAATTTAAATATCATCGAGATTTTCCCTTGCTTGACCAAATATGCTTACAAAATAACAGACTTATGTAGAAATTTTGTATTTAGCATGTTTACCGATTGGAGAATGACCAACCTTATTCAATTTTATTTTATATTTGTCAAAAGTATTTCGATTAAAATAAAACTGATAATATTAAAACTGAAAATTTGATCCTAACTAAAATTTTATCATGCGCGCTTTGGTTTTGTTTTCATTTAAACTAAATTTAAAATGAAATGGATATTGTTTATATGGTTTACTGTTTCAGGTTTTGTTTTAATTTAGAATGAAATTAAAATGAAATATATATTATTTAGCAGTTTCTTCCTTCTGGCAATAGAAGAATAATATAGTACATTATGATGCTAGGACGTAAAGCTAAAGATTTTGGACGGATGTGGAGTTTGCCCACATTAAGTCCGCCAACCCACATTAAGTCCAAAATAGCTTACGTCCGTGCATCATATACTATTTTTTATTCGCCGCAAGCAAAATATTTTAAGAAAAGTTGTTTATTCTAAATTAAAATTATAAATTTTCATAAATTTTAAAATAAAAATATGTGGAACAAGTAGCCTTTGACAAAATATCTATTATTTTTTCCAAATTATTGTGTAGCTATGACAACAAATGATAACTACTATTGACAACAACTATTTTAATTGGATAATGAAATTTTGAATTTAAGGGTTGCTTTGATAATAATTTCTATTTATTATAGAATTTAAACAAATACAAATGCTTTTTACTTTTTTGGACGTAGCTATGACAACAAAATAAATAGTTGAAAAGTGATACTTTAAAGCTGCAAATCACAGTAATAAAGTAACACTTTAATATGTAGGCGAATAAAAATATATTTTTATTCGCCTATATATTAAAGTATTACTTTATTACTGTGATTTGCGGCTTTAAAGTATCACTTTTCAACTATTTATTTTGTCGTCATAGCTACGTCCAAAAAAGTAAAAATCATTTTGTATTTGTTTAAATTCTATGAAAAATAAATTTTTTTATCAAAGCAACCCGCAAATTCAAAATTTCATTATCCAATTAAAATAGTTGTTATCATTTGTTGTCATACAATTTGGAAAAAATAATAAATATTTTTTCAAGGGTTACTTGTTCCACATATTTTTATTTTAAAATTTATGAAAATTTATAATTTTAATTTAGAATAAACAACTTTTCTTAAAATATTTTGCTTGCGGCGAATAAAAAATAGTATATGATGCACGGACGTAAGCTATTTTGGACTTAATGTGGGTGCAAATCTCGGCTAGCGCCTCGATCTGCAAACTCCGCATCCGTCCAAAATCTTTAGCTTTACGTCCTAGCATCATAATGTACTATTTTTTCTATAAATGGAGAGAGATAAAAATGCTGCATGGGACCCTGTATTTTTGTATTTATTTTTACAGGAGCCTTTTCTTTTGTGGAAATTATTTTCAATGCATAATTTGAATTTAAAAAATAGCTTCAATTTTTTTTATAGTTTTATAGTGTAGATACACAAATATTACTTATCCTGTATATTTTATAATCTAAGGGTTAAATTAAAATAAAGCTAAGGCAAACATTTTTCTGTTTTGTTTAAAAATTTCTATTTAACAACGACCCAAAACATCTCGTTAAAATTTTTTTAATTGATAAGTAAAATTTGGAAACGCATTATTTATGTGGATGTTGACAGTGACTCTATTTTTGCAGACAAAAACTAGACCAGTGACATTTACGGTTTATTTTTATCTTGGTTTACTATTTTTGAACTTAATTCTGTTTTTTACACGTCAAAAGTATCAAATAAATTTTTTAGAATTCCTTTACTAGCAATCCGGTTTGTTTCTTTTTGACTTAATGATGTAACAGCAGATTGTATTATATAAGTGTCAATGATTGATTAATAAAATAGGCTTTTTTTGTTTTAATCAACGACCACTTTGCCTGAAGTTCCTGATTGCGAAATATCTTATATTCTTAAAAACACTCTATCGTAGTTTACACTACTTTTTCTCGGTTCTTAAGCATACATAATTTCTATTGCGGTAATAGTTATTGACGGATGAACTTTATTTAGTCTAGTTATGAAGTGTACCTAGATGATGTCGCGCTATGACTTGCTCTAAGAAATGAGTCGCCATACAAATATATGGAGGCTTTTGTCATTACCGAAAGCATGATCGAGGAATATGCCACCATCTGGATTAAAGACAACCACATTTTAGTTCTGTTCTAGCAAATTTATTAAACATTTGCGTTTTACCTCTTATTTTATTTCTATTTCCTATATTTCATATTTCATCATGTGATACTACAAATAAATTTTTTTTTCTTTTACAGGAACCTTTCCAATGTCAGTATTGTCCTGTAGCGTTTAGAACTATGCGTCTTTTCAAGGAGCATATGCTATTGCATTTAGGCATAAAACCATTTCAATGTGCTAAATGTTTTGAAAGATTTTCATTCCAAGATTGTTTACAGCGACACGAAAGCAACCCTTGCAGATTAAAGGTAAAGCATTATCAAAAAAGTTAAAACTTTTAATTATTTTAAAAAAAGTGTTTCAACAATGTTAGACTTTGAAAATTATCAGCCAACATCATCCTAACCTTGTTACTCTACTTTCAATGTCGTCCGAAACTAAAGTAGAAAAAAATCGAATATAAAATAACTTGTTAGTATTTTACACTATCAAATTAGAAAGTACATAACTATAAACTAATATGGCAACACTACAAATGTTTGCATACGACCGTTTTGTGGTTTTCTGTTTAATTTTGTTCACTTTAAATTAATTTTAAATTAAAAAGCTCTCCTGATTCTTTGTTAAAGTTTGTTTTAATATTTCTTTTGGAATTTTCGTTTTTTATTTTTATGTTCTAGAATTTAGAAAACATATTCTTTGAGTAAGGTTGGTGTAAAGGCAAAATAAGGTTGATTTCTTAGTATACCTTTTCCAGAATCTAACGGTAACTGATTAGTTTTTATATTGACGTAAAGTTCTTGGCGCGATGCTTAAGGTCACACCCCATCCCACTAGTTTTATTTGTTTTTTTTTTTCTAAAAAATACGATAATGATTAATTTGGTTACTTTATTTTGTATAGAGTGTTTCTTTGATATTAAATTTAACTTTCGTTACAATTTCCTTATATCTTTTACAATATATTACTTAAGTATTCAAAGAAAATGGCTAGAATATCATTTTAAAACCTTCCAAATCGAACCGTATAAAAGAAATATATTCCATATAAAGTAGTCAAGTCACAAATTTTAACTTTAGTATTTTTATTTCATAGAAATCATCTTGTTCCTCTGAAGAGGACATTGAACCTAGGACATTAAACGATGATTGTGAAAAAGTAGAATCCAATATCCAAATGTTGGATAATGAAATGGAAGTCAAGAAGAATGACACGTCACAAACATCTGGCGTTTGTGATTTCAAACAGGTAATAAATTAATGAAGTAAATATTTGTATGCTGGCTTGAACTTATCACACCTAGCTTTCATTCGGGATATCATCTGCAGACTTCCAGGATTTTTTTTTATTCAATTAGCCCGCTTAACGCAACAAGAAAAATATTGTGTGATTCTAAGTATATCGTAATACTATTATGAAAGCTCTGCGAATCGGGAAAAAGGTCGCCTCTTAATGTCACGATCACATTACTGTGACGTATCAATAATTTATCGTTTATTTACGGGTACCAGATTATTTAAAAATAAAATGAAATAATGATATAATATGAAAAAAAAGTGAGTAATGACTCACACAAAAATCTGGATCCTGTTTCATTGATATATTCCAAAATATATGTGTTATTCGAGATTTGTGTTTTCCGTTAGTTTAATTCAATATAAAATTGTGTAATTAAGATAAATCAGTTTTTTTTAAAAGTCCTATTTATTAAACCAATTAATTATCTACATATTTAGATTTATAAATAGTAATATGTAAAAAATTTTATTTGTTTTTTTACTATGCTAAATTATGGCATTTATGCACTCAATTTAGTTCAATCTGAAATTTTTGGTTTCTAAATTTTTTCTTTTTATTATATACGTTATTTTGTATTTCTTTCTCATTTTTACTACTAATTTTACTAATTTTTTCACAATGGAAATTTAATTCAATTTAATCATAGTAGCCTTTGCCCTTTTCAATATCCGAGAGAGGGATACGCGAAGTAGTTTTAATTTATTGTTGTTTTATATAATCAACTTCCTTCCGATAACTATAAATATTGGTTTTTTTTTGTTTGTTATAATATTTTGTTTATTTTTTATAGAATACGTCAAATATTAACCCAGTAAGTTTAATGAACTTGCGAGAAAATTCAACAACGGAATACTACAACTCAAATAAGAAGATAGTTAAAATTGGAATAGCACAGGTAAATATGTTTTATTCATAATAGCCAAGATATTATTATAATCAAGAATTCAAGATATTTTTTTTTAAGCAATCAAAAAACAATCATAAATACTAATTTTTTTACAATAGAAATTTAATTCAATTGATTCATAGTAGCCTTTGCTATTTCAATATTCGAGAGAGGGACATGCGCAATAGTTTGAATTTATGGTTTTTATTTAAGAGACCACAGAAATTGTTTTATCCTGTCGTTATCCATAAATACATATTGGTTTTTTTTTGGCATCATAATAGTTTGCCTTAATCGAATCGAATACAATAATACAATTTATTTCTATTGATTGATTTTATTGATTTCTGGAATGAAATTTTTATTGTATTTTATAAATAATTTGATTGTATTTTATAAAAAAGTCAACAAAAACATTTTCGCTCTGATTATATAAAAAACCAATAATTCAAACTAATGCGCATGTCCCTCTCTCGAATATTGATAAAGACGAAGCTGCTAAGATTAAATTGAACTGAACTGACATTGTGAAAAAATTAGTTTTTTTTATATTTTTTTGTTTTTTTATTCTTATTTGTATAAAATTTGATGTCTTTCAATGTAGGTCATGTTAAAGGTTTGTTTTACCAATGTTTGTTTTACCAATTTGTTTGTTTTACCAATGAATTTTAAAATAATATAATTTAATTAAATACATGTTACTCTGTCGGAAGGATAAAACATTGTATTGGGTTCGTGCCTTATGAATTTTAGTCTCCCGAAAATTTTTAAACACATGCCCAATAAAATATTAATATTGTGTTCTATTAAGACTAATAACGCACACAATTATGGTTTTAAAAAAAGAAACCTAGTTTTGAAGTTGCCGAAATGATTATTTTTTTTTTCAAATACTCACATATTTAATTTTTGCTTCACAATTGACCTTTCCTTCGTATTAAAAAAGAGATTATTTTTTTGAATGGTTTGTCCAATTTTGCAAGTATTGTTTTTAAAATAATTAAAATGATGAAGAAAATGTACTAATTTTCTGCATATGGAATGAAAGATTATTGTTTTCGAGTCCAAAGAAGTGAAATAAACAAAAATAAAAAATTTTCTCCTAAGAGAATATAGCACATTTTTCTGTTTTTTCGTGAGTGTGAAAAAAATGCAATTTTTTCAATGATGGTAAATATATAAACGATATTTATTATAAATTATTAAATTAGAAATCGATAACATAACATTAAAAATTCATACTCTATTTTTTCATGGTTGCTATGATTTAAAAACTATGGAAGAATTACATAAAAATAGCATGGACACAAGTCACAACAACAATTTGTTATTTAGCGAAAATGATTTTACACTAGTGGAAAAAAAATATCTTCACAACGGATTACCTATGTATGAAAATAGAATTTTTATATGCTATCGTTGAAAAAAAAATTTAATTTGTGAAATAGTATTCACACATGAGGTGTGAATGTGTACAAAAGCCCTCGAATAAAATAAAACTATAACTAGTAATAAATATAAAGCAATTCGCGGACCAAGAATTTTTTTCTGCGGACCACTAACGGTCGATTGAGAAACACTGATCTATTCTTTTGAACAAATCTACAAAACAAGAAAGTTTTTATTTTGTGCAAGAATATCTGGAATTTTTGTAGGCCGATCTAATATCTGTGTTAAATTATATTAAGCAAAAATCTAAAGCTTTAAGTCTTACTTGTCTGTTTAAGGGTAGTATGTGCAAGAGCATTAAACTTTATAAATGGTATAAATGCTTAGTATTTGGATACACATCTTCGACTAGAACAATTAAACATAATTTAATATTATGATACGATAGTCCAAACATATAAACAAATACCACGCTTGAAGCAGTGCGAAGATACAAGGAAGTTCATAACTTATAAGCCGTTAGTGTTATTTAAATTTGAGCTTAGAAAAAGTCCGAAATCTATTTTAGTTATTTTGTCAACAAAAAAATCTCTGATGTTTAACCCAGTTTGTCGAAGTTTTACAAATCAATAAATATTGATTTTATTATTATTTTATAGAAAACGTCACATATTACCTCAGGAAGTTTAATAAACTTGCGAGAAAATTCAACAACGGAATACAACAACTCAAATAAGAAGATGCCACAGATAGTTAAAATTGGAATTCCACAGGTAAATATGTTATGTTCATAATAGCCAAGATATCATTATAATCAAGAATTCAAGATATTTTTCATGTTTCATTTCTTTATTAAGAACCCAAAAAACAATTAAAAAAAATACTAATTTCTGTCACAATGAAAATTTAATTCAATTTAATCATAACAGCCTTTGCCATTTCAATATTCGAGATAGGGACATGCGCAGCAGTTTGAATTTGTTGTTATTTTATATAATCAACTAAATAGATTGTTTTATCCTTCCGTTAACTATAAATATTGGTTTATTTTTGTTTTTTTTATATAATGTTTTGTTCATTTTTTATATAATGTTTTGTTCATTTTTTATAGAAACCGTCAGATATTAGCTCAGGAAGTTCAATAAACTTGCCAGACAATTCAACAACCAAATACAATAACTTAAATAAGAAGATGCTTGATATGGCACCGATAGTTAAAGTTGGAATAGCACAGGTAAATATGTTTTGTTCGTAATAGCCAAGATATCATTATAATCAAAAATTCGAGATATTTTTCATATTTCATTTCTTTATTGAGAAACCAAAAAACAATCATAAAAAATACTAATTTTTGACACAATGGAAATTTAATTCAATTTAATCATAGTAGCCTTTGCTATTTCAATATTCGAGAGAAGGACATGCGCAGTAGTTTGAATTTATTGTTTTTTTTTAATATAATCAACTAAGTAAATTGTTTTATCCTTCCAATAACTATTAATATTGGTTTACTTGTGTTTTTTTATATAATATTTTGTTTATTTTTTATAGAAACCGTCACATATTAGCTCAGGAAGTTCAATAAATTATAGATTGAAATACAACAACTTTAGTAAGAAGATGCTTGATATACCACAGATAGTTAAAATTGGAATAGCACGGGTACATATGTTATGTTCATAATAGCCAAGATATCATTATAATCAAGAATTCAAGAGATTTTTCATGTTTCATTTCTTTTTTATTGAGAAACCAAAAATCAATCATAAAAAATACTAATTTTTGTCACAATGGAAATTTAATTCAATTTATACAGCATTTACAGCGACATAGCAAATTAGTAGATAGTATATGAGCAATTTCACGCAAGTTCAGCAAATTTTTGGGAAATTTTGACTTGACCCTTTAATTTTGATTATATTTTGTTTATAGATAGTCTTTCATAAATAAAAAATACAAGTTCTCTTAGAATTTTTTTTTTTCGACCAGGGGTCTTCACAGGGTGCCCCTCAATTTTTTTTTATTTTGTGATGTGAGTGCATTTTGACAAGCGATTGTAGAAAAACTACTCAATGTATTTTCATAAATGATACGTCGTTGAATAGGTATTAGAACAAATTTTTTAAAAATGTGCACTGTTCATTTTTTGACATAATTTTTAACGGTGTAACATTAAAAAAAAACGGTGTAATTGAACAAAAGATGGCGCTACACCTTTTTTTTTTTTAAACTAAATTGAAGCATATTTTATATCAAACTACTTGTGAATGTTTAGGACTAGTGATATTTTTTGTTTTAAAGATAAAATTCGTTGTGCATATGGCTGTCGGGAATCGTTTTTTTTTGTTCTGAAGAAAAATTATAAAAATGGCGTTATAAACTAAGAGATTTTTATTTTATGTTAAATATCAAAAATTTTATTATTAAATGATCTTTTTAAAATATTATAAAAATTATATATGTACAATAAAGAAAATATGAGCAATTTCAGCATAAATCCACAAAAGTGCTTATTGCTATGTACATTAAATGAAGCTTATGTGGAGTTTAAAAATAAGTTTCCTGATGTGAAAATAGGATTTACTAAATTCACGTCCCTTCGACCACAAGAATGTATAAAATTATCCCAAGGAGTTCATAATGTACCAGTGTACCATACATCAAAATATAAAACTAATGATTCAACACTCTAAGATGTCTTGGATTACTGATGCTGCTTTCCAGAATTATAAAACATTAATTGACTTTGTTTCATGTGGTGAATTAACAGAAGATTGTCATACTTTGAAGTGCAATGAATGTTCAAAAAAACTTCAACAACTGGAAGAAAGATTACTAAATGATTTTGACGTTAAAGGAATCCTTCAAGTCAAATATCAACAATGGATTACCACTGATCGATACAATTTGGATACTTTAATAGAAACTGTAGAAGAATGTATGAAAAAATTTGTTTACCGTTTACAAATTTTGATACCACACAACTTTATAGCAATCTACATTCATTGAGGAAAGAAAAAAAATTAGAACCAGGAGAGTGCTTTCTTCAAGGGGATTTTTCTGAAAACTACGCCTTCATAATTCAGGATTCGGTTCAAGGTTATCATTATAATAAATCATCCACTTGTCATTTATTTTAAAAGTGCCGCAAGTGAATATATACAGCACCGGAAGTTTTATACTCATTTCGGATATAAACGATCACAACAGTACTACAGTCCATCTTTTCATTACAAAACTTATTGAATTCATCAGAACGCATATAAATTTTAATATTAGGAATAGTAGATTCTTGTATGCAAAAATTTGTATCATGCAAAAATTTGTATCGCCATATTGAAATAAAAACATCAAAGATAGCGAAAAACAAAACAAGTTTGTTGTTTATTTTTTTAGGGGAATATTTAATAAACTATAGAGCTGTTAATGAATTTTAATCAAATTCACTAGTTGTGGAATGAATACAATTACAATGGAAGACATACGCATGGAAAGCATATATGTATTCTTTAGTAGTCGCGGATAAAATAATTTATAACACCGACGGGGCACCTTCTCAATACAAAAATAAACATGACCTAATTAACTTATGCCACCATAACTTTAAGGTTGATGCAGAATGGCATTTTCATACTACCAGCCATGGCAAGGGACCTTGCGATGGGATTGTTGGTACACTGAAGCGTGCTGCACACCGTTATAGTATGAAGAGCAGAGATATTATTGATGCACAAAAAAAACTTTTCGAATAGGCTTTAAAATGGGAATCTACCATGAACTTTGGATACGCCGATAAAAATTAATATCAATTAACAAAAGAAAAATTACAAAATCGATATAAAAATGCGATTACTATAAGTGGAACTCAAAAATTTCATTCTTTTGTACCATTAAATACTAAGACAATAATTGCAAAAATGTTTTCCAACTCAAAAGAAACTTTTGAATGTAAAATAAGTAAATAATATTTAATAACTATATTTATTTTCTTTAACCTACATATATAATTTGTATGATATTTTAAAAAGTTTATTCAATAATAAAATATTTGTAATTTAATGTTGAAAAACAATCTTTTACTTTATGATTCCATAATAACATAATGCTTCTCCAGTCAAAAGATCCTAAATAGATTTAGTTATTTATACGGCTTTTTTGTTTGCAGTCGAGACTGTCAAATTATTTTTTATAAGAGTGACAAGTGATTACTAAAAGTGATAAATAAACATTTCATTTTTTATGCCATCTAATACAAAGAAAATAATTGCAGAAGTTTTCCTATTCAAAGGAAACTTCTGTTTGTAAAATAAGTAAATTATTTTGAACAATTGTATTTATTTTATTTATTGTACTACATATATAATTTTTATAATATTTTAAAGTTCATTTAATAATAAAATATTTGATATTTAACATAAAATAAAAATCTCTTAGCTTATAACGCCATTTTTATAATTTTCCTTCAGAACAAAAAAAACTGATTTCCGACAGTCATATGCACAACGAATTTTATCTCTAAAACAAAATCACTAGTCCTAAACTTTCACAAGTAGTATGATATAAAATAAGCTTCAATTTAGTATAGAATAAAAAAAGGTATAGCGCCATCTTTTGTTCAATTACACCGTTTTTTTCTTATGTTACACCGTTAAAAATTATTTCAAAAAATGAACAGTGTACATTTTTAAAAACTTTGTTCTAATACCTATTCAACGACATATCATTTATGAAAATCGATTGAGTAGTTTTTCTACAATCGCTCGTCAAAATGCACTCACATCACAAAATAAAAAAAAATTGAGGGGCACCCACCCTTCACAGGGTGGTTCACCCCTGGTCGAAAAAAAAATTCTAAGAGAACTTGTATTTTTTATTTATGAAAGACTATCTATAAACAAAAAATAATCAAAATTAAAAGGGGTCAAGTCAAAACGATGTTGAATCTTCGTGAAACTGCTCATATTATAATTTGCATCTTGGCATATTTAATATGAATTTAAAACGAAAATTGTAATTTGAATCGTAAGTATTTGAATCGTTTGTAATTGTAGTAAGCCTAGATATCAAATTTGTTGCAAGATTTTAAAATAAAAAGTGTTTACAGCACAGATTTAGTATACATTACATCTGTAATGCAGTATAAATGCTGTAAATGCAGTATAAATCATAGCATCCTTAGCCATTTCAATATTCGAGAGAGGGACATGCGCAGTAGTTTGAATTTATTGGTTATTTATATGTAATCAACTAAATAAATTGTTTTATCCTTCCGATAACTATAAATATTGGTTTATTTTTGTTTTTTTTTATATAATATTTTGTTTATTTTTTATAGAAACCGTCACATATTAGCTCAGGAAGTTCAATAAACTTGGAAGAAAATTCAACAACGAAATACAACAACTCAAATAAAAAGATGCTTGATATGCCGGATAGACAGATATTTAGAATTGGAATAGCACAGGTAAATATGTTTTGTTCATAATAGCCAAGATATCATTATAATCAAGAATTAAAGATATTGTAACGTGTACCGTTATACTATAACGGCAATGTTAACAGAAATCATATGAGCACAAAGAACAAAAACGAAAATTTTTTGAACCGCAGCATTATTTTACCCGCTAGGAATCAGGGGAGTTGTGGGGTGGATTTTTGGTTCAAATACTCATATGATATGATTATGCTGCACTACAGAAAAACTTCATAAATACACCGATAAACTGAAACTAAAGCTAAGCATCTAAAATCAATCACACCAATATATTCCGAGCTGAAATTTATTCTGAGGCTAAGAAGACCACCTACATTCTCAATCTCCCATGACTCTCAAAAAAAAAATTTAGTTTTGATTCATAATACTATTATAATATATTCACAAAAAGTAACAGTATTTTCAAAAGATGCGAACATTTTCAAATTCTAAACAATATGTTTAATTAAATAATTAATAATAATATATTAAGTTAAAATTAAATAATAATATTTGGAAGTAAATCATTTAATAATATTTTTAAGGTAAAGTTATAATAAAGCTTACCTGAGTTGGTAACCTCCTAAAAGCGCTTTTAGCTGGTATTCCACTCATCTAAAAAAAATTAAAAATAAATACAATTAGCCTAATGTGAACAATTGATATGAAAAATTTGCTGTTATAATCAATAAACAATAACTAATAAATAACCGTTCACAGTGCAAACACCGAATACAATTAAGAAATTATTTAACTTAACCGAATTCTATTTAAATTTAGGAAAATCTTGCTTTACAAAAAGGTTCAATTTATCACAAAACGTTTCACAAATTAAGAAACACCTTTATAAGTATTAATTTCAATTATTGATCAATAACTAATAATTTCAATTATTATCGATAACAACAAATGAATAATTTAATTCTCTATAACAAGGTTCTACCGTAAAAATAATTATTTAGTGTATACAGGTTTGACTACATAATAAGGACAACAGTATAAAATTTTAATTAAACAATAAATTCAATGATATAGATTTTTTTCTATTGAGTTTTAAAAGATGATGACGGCAATGCATACCGTTTCAATTTAATAAAATGTAGGCGTCTGGAACAAAATTCTACGAACAATAAAATTTGTTACAATATTTTTCATATTTCATTTCTTTATTGAGAAACCAAAACACAATCATAAAAAATAATAATTTTTGTCACAATGGAAATTTAATTCAATTTAAACATAGCAGCCTTTGCCATTTCAATATTCGGAAGAGGGGCATGCGAAGTAGTTTGAGTTTATTGTTTTTTATATAAACAACTAAATAAATTGTTTTATCCTTCCGATAACTATAAATATTGGTTTATTTTTATAATATTTTGTTCATTTTTTACAGAAACCGTCACATATTAGCTCAGGAAGTTCAATAAACTTGCGAGAAAATTCAACAACGGAATACAACAACTCAAATAAGAAGATGCTTGATATGCCACAGATAGTTAAAACTGGAATAGCACAGGTAAATATGTTTTGTTCATAATATCCAAGATATCAGTATAATCAAGAATTCAAAATAGTTTTCATATTTCATATCGTTATTGAGAAACCAAAAACTATCATTAAAAATACTAATTTTTTTCATAATGGTAATTTAATTCAATTTAATCATAGTAGCCTTTGCCCTTTTCAATATTCGAAAGAGGGACATGCGCAATAGTTTGAATTTATTGCTTTTATAGTATCAACGAAATAAATTGTTTTATCCTTTCGTTAACTATAAATGCATATTTGCTTATTTTTGGAATCATAATTCTCTGCCTCCATCGAATCGAATACCATAAAACAATTTATTTGATTATATTGAACTCCGGCATTAATGTTTGTATTGTATTTTATAAATAATTTGATTGTATTTTATAAAAAAATCAACAAAAACATTTTCGCTCTGATTATTTAAAAAAAAATCAAACTAATGCGCATGTCCCTCGAATATTAATTTCTCAGCTGGATTAAGTTGTGGACTGTATATGATGGAATCTCCAAATATATGAAAAATCCTCAAAACAATAAATCCTCAATAATATCTTCTTTTATTTCAATATATTTAAAGATGTAAATGATAAATGTTGCTTCCTTACAAAATGTTTTTATTATAATTTTGGAATAATTATTAATTATATCTATGCACAAAATATTAGATGATTATTGCTTGACAGCTGATATAAAAAGAAATAATATTTTGTCAGATGATATATATTTGCGCGGTAACAATTTTACGTAATTACATCATCTGGCAATAATTTGGTAATGGTATAAAATCAATTATAATTACAACCATAAAAATAAATAATTTTGAAATTTCAATTAATTCTAAAGATTACATTGGCTTAATTAAGTTATTAATAATATTAAATACATAATTATTTGATATGTTTAGACTCTTCTTTTTCATCCTGTAAATTCATCTTCATCTTCTCAAACAATTAAAAAAGACAAAACCAGCTAAGATTAAATTCAATTGAACTGACATTGTGAAACAACTATTTTTTTATATTTTTTTATTCTCATTTGTGCAAAGTTTATGTCTTTCAATGTAGGTCATTTTACTTTGAAAAATCCAAACAGTGAAATAGGTATCAAAGTTGAATAAAATTTATTTAATTGTTTTGAATAAATGGTACAGAAAAAAATAAAATAAAATTCGTTTGTTTACCAATGAATTTTAAAATAATATAATTTTATTAAATACATGTTACTCTGTCGGAAGGATAAAACATTGTATTGGGTTCGTGCCTTATGAATTTTATTTTCTCGAAAATTTGCAAATTTGTAAACTTTTGGTCGAAAAATAAAATATATCATTAAACACTTGCCCAATAAAATATTAATATTGTGTTCTATTAAGACTAATAACGCACACAATTATGGTTTAAAAAAAACAAACCTAGTTTTGAAGTTGACGAAATGAGAAAACAAATTTAATTTGTGAAATAGTATTCACACATGAGGTGTGTCGAATAAAATAAAAGTATAACTAGTAATAACTATAAAGAAATTCGCGGATAAATAATTTTTTTTCTGCGGAACACGAATAGTCCGCGAACGACCGACTGAGAAACACTGATCTATTCTTTCAAACTAATCTACAAAATAAGAAAATTATTATTTCGTGAAAGAATGTCTGGAACTTTTTTAGAACGATCTAATATCTGTTAAATTATATTAAGCAAAAATCTAAAGCTTTAAGCATTACTTGTCTGTTTAAGGGTAGTATGTGCAAGAGCATTGAACCATATAATTGGCATAAATGCTTAGTATTTGGATACACATCTTTGTCTAGAGCAACTAAGCATAATTTGATATTATGATACGATAGGCCAAACATACAAATAAATACCTCGCTTGAAGTAGTGTGAAGATGCCAGCAAGCTCATAACTCATATGCCGTTAGTGTTATTTAGATTTGAGCTCAGAAAAAGTCTGACATCTATTTAAGTTATTTTGTTAACAAAAAGATCTCTGATGTTTAACCCAGGTTGTCGAAGTTTTACAAATCAATAAATAGTGATTTTATTATTATTTTATAGAAAACGTCACATATTAGCTCAGGAAGTTCAATAAATTTGCGAGAAAATTCAACAACGGAATACAACAACTCAAATAAGAAGATAATTCTTATGCCACGGACAGTTAAAACTGGAATAGCACAGGTAAATATGTTTTGCTCGAAATAGCCAAGATATTGTTATAATCAAGAATTCAAGATATTTTTACAAACAAATACTATTTTTTTCACAATGGAAATTTAATTCAATTTAACTATAGCAGCCTTTTCCTTTTTCAATATTCGAGAGAGGAACATGCGCAATAGTTTGAATTTATTGTTTTTTATATACACAACCAAACAAATGGTTTTATCCATCCGGAAACTAAAAATACATTTTAGTTATTTTTGAGTCATAATTGTGTTCACCTTCATCGAATCGAATACAATAAAACAATTTATTTGATTGTTTTGAACTCTGGAAAAAAAATTATTGTATTTTATAAATAGTTTGATTGTATTTTATTATTTAAAAATCAACATAAACATTTTCGCTCCGATTATATAAAAAATTCAAACTAATGCGCATGTCCCTCTCTCGAATATTGAAAAAGACAAAGCCTGCTATGATTAAATTGAATTGAATTGCCATTGTGAAAAGAATTAATTTTTTTATAATCTTTTGTGTTTTAATTCCTATTTGTATAAAATTTGATGTCTTTCAATGGAGATCATTTTATTTTCAAAAATCCAAACAATAAAATAGGTATCAAAGTTGAATAAAATTTATCTAATTGTTTGGAAATAATAGTACATAAAAATAAAATAAAATTGTTTTTTATTCGTTTGTTTTACCAATGAATTTAAAAAAAATTTAATTTAATTGAATACTCTGTCGTTCACAATTGATGTTTCCGTCGTACTAAAAATAAAAATACATTATTTTTCTGAATGGTTTGTCCAATTATGGAAGTAATTTTATTAAAATAAATAAAATGATGAAGAAAAAGAACTAATTTTCTGTATATGAAATGAAAGAAAATAATAAAATCTCCAAATAAAAAAAAATAAAAAATTTATTCCTCCGAGAATATATAGCACATTTTCCTGTTTTTTCGTGAGTAGCCACGCTTGAAGTAGTATAAAAATCCAAACAAGCTCATAAGTCGTTAGTGTTATTTAGATTTGAGCTCAGACAAAGTCTGACATTTATTTTAGTGATTTTGTTAACAAAAATATCTCTGATGGTTAACCCACGTTGTCGAAGTTTTACAATTCAATAAATATTGATTTTATTATTATTTATAGAAAACGTCTCATATTAGTTCAGGAAGTTCAATAAACTTGCAAGATAATTCAATAACGGAATTCAACAACTTAACTAAGAAGATGCTTTTTATGCCACGGATAGTTAAAATTAGAACAGCACAGGTAAATATATTCCGTTCATTATAACCATGATGTCATTGTAAACAAGAATTCAAGATATCATATATCATTTCTTCATGTTAAAAATTAATACCATCACATTTACAAATACGTAGTTTGAACTTTGAACTAGTAAGAATTAACTGAATTGAATCAGTTTTCATCTAGGTGTATGTGCATTCTTCATTCATGTCCCATGTAGTGAATTACAAAATGTGTTACAACAAAAAATAAATATATTTTAAGACCTAGGTCCCACAACAACATTCGTAACTAAGCCTTTTCGTTCAGAGGGGTGTCTAAGTCTAGGACGGCATTAAAATTGTTAAAGCAAGATCGTATTTGTTCAAACATGTTTGATTTAATATTTGTCTTGATCTCCATTTTTTAAGGTGAAGCGACCATGTGCATGTCTTAGCCTGACGTTCATTTTGTGTCATCCTCGTGTTTAAGAGCTAAAGAACTTTTTGAAAAAAGCCAATAGCCTTGAATGTCTGTTTTGTAGAAATATTCTATACTTAGATAGTTTAATTGCTGGTTCAGGGCTTATGAGCCTCCTTTCGAAGTTTCGCTAACTTAAGTTTTTCGTTCCGGAGATTCCCATTGTGTCCTAGTGTACATTTCAGTGATATTCTGTTCTTAACACCGACTTAATGAAAACCTAGATCATTCTTGTTCTATTTTTGGCTTAATTGTTTCCAGAGTTTTTAGAGCAGCATGGCTGCAATAAAAATATTAATGAACTTGCCAGACATCTAAAGCTCCGTCGTTCGTCTCGATGCTGCATTTATGGCGAATACTTCAGCTTGAAAGTCTGTTTAGTATTCCCCAAATGGAAATTCCAGACCAAGGATCTTTATTTCTGAAGTAGACCGTAGCTCCTGCACCATTTTCAGTGAGTGATCCATTTGTGTAGAAGTCCAACGTGTTGGTCACACTGTTCAATAGCATATCAGCTACAAACCGGTGCTCTCTCGTTGGAATTACAACTCTATACTGCTTTCTAAATACTGTGCATCAGTCGGCATGGACAAATCAATCAGGTGTTCTTCCAAATTCCTCCATAGCGCTTGATAACTTTTCCTATAGGCAGTTCTTAGGAGTTTGAGCCTTTTTGTAGCCTTTAGAGACTCCATTCTTACAAATAAATACATGCAAGGGAGAAATCTCTAATAAATAGTAATACTTAAGCAAGCTATCCTTTGGACCGCTGCCAGTTTTTTTTATCGTAATGCCAATCAAAGTTCTCGAGAACCATACAAAGGACCCATAGCAGACAATGGGGCTGACAACTACTTTATACAACCTTTATACACAGTCAGCCACTATTTTCCGACAAAAACCCTCCTGCACTACCACAGAGCTCAAGTGGCGTTTGCGCATTTGGGCTCAACCGGAAGTGACCAGTTGAGCCGCTTGTCGAGACTCTAGAGTAACACCAAGATACTTCGCACTATCTTGGAGTGTTGTTACCAATTGAAGGAAGATTGAAGGGGTTTAGTTTTCTTCGGTTGGTAAACGCAATGAGCTGTGTCGGAGAAACATTAATCGTAACATTCTTCCGACACTAACTGTTGGTCATGTTCAGGAAATTCTGCATTTTTTGCAGAGATACTCCATATTGTCTCCTTACAAAAGAATACTAACATCATTGGTATAGTGTAGACGTGTGTGTTTAGCCTTTTATCATTTCAATCAATTAGGAGTTTGTCTACTATCATGTTCCACAGCAGGGTTGAGAAGACGCCCCGTTTGGGACAGTTTCGTTACACACCTACCTGGATTGTGGTGTTGCCCTTCATGTGAACAAACAGACATCGATCTTCCAGCGCCTTTTGTATCCACTTTAGGAGTGTTGTATTGACACCGTACCTTTCCGCTCCGTTAAGGAGTGACTCAAGAGTAACTTTATCGAAAGCCCCTTCTATGGCAAAAACAGCTCCAAAACTTATAGCCTTTTTAGAGATAGTCTCTTCAATATCAGAGACCACCTCTGAAATGATTGTGTTAGAAGGCTATTACTTATACCGCATTCACAGCGACATAGCAAATTAGTAGATGTAATTTAAATCTGTGCTGTAAACACTTTTTTATTTTAAAATCTTGCAACTAATTTGATATCTAGGCTTACTACCATTACAAACGATTCAAATACTTACGAATCAAATTACAATCTACGTTTTAAACTCATATTAAATATGCCAAGATGCAAATTATAATATACTATCTACTAATTTGCTATGTCGCTGTGAATGCGGTATTAGAGGGTTTTTCTTCTGACAAACATTTCTAGTTTACCGGTCGATAATTTCCTCCAAATTCTTTAGAAATTAAGAGGAAAGACTGATCGGTCTGAAGTTTTTCGTCTTGCTGTAATTAATATCCCCTGGTTTTGAGATAAAGACGATCCTCATGTTTCTCCAGTCCTGTAGAACATTACCATAACCTATGCAAGCAACGAAGATCCTCGAGAGCTTATTTTCTGTTATGTTCAAACACTTTTGTATCATAATAGGCCAAATTCCACCACGACGTAAAGGTTTGTATGGCTCAAAGTTGCTGATAGCCCAAGACAGAGTCTCGGGTAATACAACTCTTTTATGTCATAATCCATTCTATTCGGTCCTCTGAGGAATTTCTCTAAATACGCGGTCAGGCAAATAGTGTTGATGGAGTTCTGTTTTAGTTTATTTCTTAGAAGAAGTGTGAAAGGATCCTTTTTCAAAGTCCTCACTTGTGCAGAACGCTCTATGATGGTCTCAATCGACTTACAATACTTTTCGTAAGACCTTTTCTTTGATTTACGAAAAACCCCTTTGAAAAGTTTCCTTGCTTCACTGTACAAAGCTAATCAACTTCATCATGAGTTTTTAAGACTCTGTTCAGAAGTGTCTTAAACCTGTCTTAGCTTAACAAAGTTTTTGTTCTACTAGATTGACTTTTGTGTACCTCGTTGTCCCCGACAACCAGATCGTTGAGCAGCTCCATGACCTGATCAATAACCCGAACCTAGGAAATGCTTCCACTAGATCTTTCCTTCTCTACAAGGCACCTGAAGCAAACCCAATCCGTCTGTCGGATTCTGGTAAACGCGACCATTGACTGGGATCGCCTTTACTAGAAAGCCAATCTAGATGTCTTCTAGAAGAGACATGGAGCATAGAGTAATGTCTGCTCTGCTCCGGAATTTAGCATTTCCAAATTAGTAGTAGCCAAGTACTCATAAAGAGAGTGGCCTCTGCTGTTGTTATTGGTACTAGTCAACTACGCGCACCAATTCCAGCGTTGGGGAGGGGGACTAATGGAGTCGCACGGAAGATAGGCATACACTATAAGTATCCGCCTTTTCTTCTTAGCTGTTCCGTAAGTGGGCATTCTTGCGGTTAAATCACCAGAGAATAACTCACGTAGAAGATGCATATCTAGAGTTTTATGTGATGCTATGCATGTTCTGGTTTTATTAAAACCTTTATACAGAATGTCCCAGAGTTATTGATATTTGTGTATGAATCTTTTTAGCAAGTAAGGCCATGAGATTATGTAAAACTATTGTTATGTTGCAGGTTGATTTGTCTAAACTCAAGTTTGTTCACTACCATCATAACAGTGGTTATAGCTTATGTGTTCAAGCCCGATCCAATAAACTTTACATCTACTGAACTGGATAAGAAAAAAAGTTTCGCTTTCCGATTGAATATTATTTTCGCAATATCGTCATCCAAAAGAGTGTACAGAAGGTTTCCGTCGACAGATGTTTTATCCTTAGCCAATATCTTAGTACAAGGGAACGCTTGGATTCTCCATTTGGAAGTGTCCAAACCATTTATTTTAACGTCCAAGACCATCCAACAAGGCCCACAGACTCAATGACCTGGAATCCATATTTTGGCCAGATGCATTTGTAGGAGATCACACACCTTCATTGCTGAAAGCTTTGCTCCTTCCAAAGGAATGCAACCTGGAATTGCTTCCAACCACCCAATTCGATGAGAAGTCATTTGAACATGGATTATTCCGTCGTTTGATTCAATAATTCCAACTAGTCCTCTCTTGGTTGCAATAGCATAGTCGGCTGCAATCTTGATCGAACCCGTTGTTCGACGTTGTTTTTTTTTAAATCTTGTCGGTTCTGTGCTTCAAGACCTCACGGTGAGTTATGTCTTCATCCCCTTGTATAGGATTTGGACTCCCTCCATAGGCAACTCTATTGTAATCTCCACGAAGGCTCGCCTTATGACGCGGAATCAGGGTGATCAGGATATGATCTATTCGAGCATCTCGGTCCTCATGTTGTTGTTGTTGTTGTTGTAGCGACAGTTTTTGTGCTAATCCTCCGGTTCCATGTCTAGGTTCAGGAACTCTACTACTGCTTATGGGCGGTACCACAAATCTTCCTTCGTCAGGTTAGTTGAATTTTTAGGACATCTGATTAGGTGGTCATGCGACCAACCAACCAATATGCGGCCAACGGAAATTCAAAAGAGTGCTTTGCTAATGCAAGGAATCTGACAAAAGATTTCCACCCAAGATCTACAGCCATCAAAAATGAAAATAATGAACTTACAACAAGTGAACGTGATGTGCTGGCAGTATGGCGATCCCACTTTCAAGACCTACTGAATAAGACGAATGAAGTCCACCCTATTCGAGCAATTGCTCCATCAACTGAGGAGATTTTTGTCCCTTACCCAGCAATAGAAGAAGTGGAAGCTGCCATTAAAAAACTGAAAAATGGCAAATCACCAGGTTTCGATTCAATTCCCGCAGAACTTTTAAAAAATAGAGGAGCAGCTCTGGTCTCACGTATATACGATCTGATTCTTGCAATCTGGGACCAAGAAGAACAACCTGCTGAATGGAAAACAGCTCTCATTGTTCCGTTACATAAGAAAGGTGACCGTCTAAAGTGTGCGAATTATCGTGGCATCGCACTGTTGAACACTGCATATAAAATACTAGCTAATGTCGTACTTGCTCGACTCATCCTGTTCGCCGAATCTATCATCGGTGACTATCAGTGTGGTTTTCGTCCCAACCGTTCAACCACATATCAATGTTTTACCTTAAGGATGATTCTAGAAAAATGTTGGGAGTACAACATCAGCATTCACCAGCTCTACGTTGATTTCAAGCAAGCATATGATAGTATCATCCGCGACAACCTTTGGTCCTTTCGAAATAACATCAGGTGTTCGACAAGGTGATGCAATCGCGCCCGTACTATTTAATTTGGCGCTAGAGTACGTGATAAGAAAATGCTGAATTGAGACACAAAATTACATATATAACATCTAGTCAAGTTCTTGGCTACGCAGATGATATTGTGCTTCTCGGACGTAAAACAAGCGATACTAAGGATAGTCTCTGTCAGCTTGAAAGAAATGCTAAACGACTTGGATTATGCATCATCTCCGGCAAAACTAAAGTGTTAACAACATCTAAGAACATACATCCCGGAAATCTGGATACTGGCGACTATGAAGTGGAACGCGTGGAAAACTTCAAATATCTCGGGTCTGTAATAACATCGTCAAATGACATGCAGGCAGATATCAAAGACCGTGTCTCTGCCGCATACAGAGTTTTCTACCCATACTCAAAACTTCTGCGATCAAAACATCTTTTGCGGTCGTGTAAACTCACACTTTACAAAGCATTAATCCGACCTGTGCTTACATTTGGAAGTGAAAGCTGGACACTGACTTCCTCCGATTGTAGACTTTTATCTACGTTCGAGAGGAAGGTCATACGAACAATTTATGGTCCATGCAAAGTTGCTGAAAATCATTATAGAATCCTAATGAATCATGAAATCAGACAGTTTTTTGGAGGCTGCGATGTAATCGGATTCATTAAATCCAACCGGATTAGATGGTTTGGTCATGTAGAAAGGGCTCCATTGGATAGAATGATAAAAAAAGCGTCTCAACAACAACCAGCTGGTGTTCGTCGAAGAGGAAGACCTAGACAACGCTGGTGTGATGACATCATCCAAGACCTTCGTGATATAGGATGTGGAAACTGGAGTCAACTGGTCATGGAGCGAGATGATTGGACGCTGATTGCACAGACAGCAAAATCCCTCCATGGGATGTAAACGCCAGAGAGAGAGAGAGAAATTAGGTGGTCTGCATTATGCGGCGTGCCCTCACATGTGGGACACTTGTCAATAATTTCAGGATTAATTCTGCTCATGTAGTTGTTTCGGATGCGTGACCAACCTGATCTTAGTTGAGTAATATGGATCTGGTGCTACGGGGCAATTGGACCTCTTCGGCAGCGACTTTTGGTGGCTTTTTATTTAGAACTCGATTTGGGCGTAGTTCCTTATAACGTCCTCAACAGCTTTTGTATGAAGTACTTTTAAGCCTGTTCTATAAGTAACTTCGTCGATGTTACCTGTTGTTACATTCCTCGTGCAGGTGATCTCGATGGGCCGTCAAATGACATCCGGTCGCAGTGCGCAGGGCTGCGTTTTGTGTTGTTTGTAACTTCTTCCAGTGCGTGTCCACAACTTGGGGTGTCCATATGGGTGCAGAATAGTTTATAATAGGTCGACCTATTGTTTTATACGTTGTAATTATGGTATTTTTATCCTTGCCCCATGAACTACCCGCTAGTGCTTTCAATGCATTATTCCTGTTCTTCAGTCTGGAGTTCACTTGTTGTGCATAAGCATTAAATTTAAGCAGTGGGTCGAATATTACCCCTAACAATCTCGGATTTTTTACTGTAGGAATGAGTATGTTGTCAATGCAGATGCTTAGTCTTGTGTTTACCTCCTTCGTGCATGTGGTGAATAGTGTAGGATTGGATTTTTCTGTAGAAAGTTTTAATTTTCTTGTTTTAAACCACTCATTGATGATGTTAAGGTAGGTGTTTAGGATATTGGTGAGTTGTTCTAGGTTGTTGCCTGTTGCAAGCACTGTGAAATCGTCTGCATATGACGTGCACGAAGATGCACAGCCTGCGCTTTATAGGGCAAACTGGCCTTTAGGATGTCATCTAGTAGAGGGCGTGCGACACTGTGTCGAACGCTTTTGATAGGTCGAGTGCAACTAAAATTGTTCTAGCACAGGGTTGTTTTTGGTTCAGACCATCAATGATCTGATTTTGTATTCTGTTAAGAGCGGTGGTTGTACTATGTGCTGTCCTAAAACCATGTTGGGGTGTCGCCAAATTGTAAGATCCGGTTAACAGAGGTAATAGAAGCGCTTCAATCAGTTTTGCGACCGATGAAAGGATGGAGACCGGTCTGTAGGATTCTCCCTTTTCTTCAGGTTTTCCAGGCTTCAAGATGGGGCTTATTCTTGCTGTTTTCCAGATATTTGGTATTTGTAGCGTATTTAGCGATGTGTTGAGTGTAGTAGTGAGATATTTCAGCCCTTTGGGTCCAATATGTTTTAGCATGATGGCTGAGATGCCGTCGGGTCCAATAGCTTTGGATGGCTTAATCTTCTTTATGATATTCTCAACCTCTTCTCCCGAAAATATGATTTCGTCTAAATGTTCAGTATTGAGTTTGCGCAGATGTCTCAATACTGACCTAGTTTGCTTTTCATGTTTACGTGGCTTTTCTGTAAAGTGTATGTTGAATTTTGTTGCGCATTTTCTGTGGTTTTCAGTTGGGATATCATCGAAGGAGATCATATAATTGTTACCTGGTTGTCCAGGATGGGTTAAGCCTTTTATGATCTTCCAGAGACTTTTACTTGTGCCAAAACTTGAATCACTCACTAGTTTTCTCCATTTATCACGTTTGTGTTTCGTAACTAACTTATTGATTTTCTTATTAAGGTCTGGAATTCTAGTATCAGCTGGATCTGCTTCGTGGATGTCGTCTCTTTGGGTGGAGAGTACACAAGCTTCCTGTGGGTAGTTTGGTTTCATCTTTTGTATTCTGCCGGATGGAATGAAGCGAGATCTTGCTGTACTAAAAATGTTTCTGAAATTTCTTTCCCCAGAGAGGGAGTCAAGTGGTAAAAATTGTTTATTGAATTCCATTTCAGTAAAATCAGTAAAATTTTCCCAGTCTGCTTTGTTAACATTAGTAAAAGTTTTCTTCTCAGATTTTATTATGTTAATGGAGCGGCTTAAGTTGATTATGATCGGCACGTGGTCTGATCCCAATGCAATATCAGTTATCCATTCAGCAATAGGCATTAGTGACATGCTGGCAAGAGAAACATCTGGAGAAGAATACGAGTTATTTGTGACCCTTGTTGGATATGGTTCGTTGAGGACTCCAAAATTGGAGCCATCAATTTGATCAGCAATGTTTTCACCTCGTGAATCAGTGTTTAGGTGCGAGTGCCACAGATCATGATGAGCATTCACATCGCCGAGAATCACACAGTCTTTTGTATAAAATAGATGTCCTATGGACGGTTCATACCCTGTATCACAGCTGCTTACTGGTGGAATACAGATATTGACAAGAGCTATCTCCGTGTTGACGGATTTTATTATAATGCCCAGTTGTTCTAGGTGTTTATCAGTTCTCGGTACTGCAGGTAATGTGGTTGTACGGTAGATAACGGTTTTGTGAATGATAAAGGTAAGGCCACCACCTTTGTCCTTCCCCCTATCCAGCCTTATAATTTTGTAATCACAGTAATTATCACTAAGCTTAGATCTAATATTTAATTTGGTTTCTTGAAGAACCGTGACTAGAATATTGTTATTGCACATATAAATAATAATATCATCTATCTTGTTGGTGAGACCGTTGCAATTCAATTGCATAATTTTGATATCACTCGGAGCTTCCGGATGCGTGTTCATTCACAATGTGTTTTTCTGCGAGCTCGTGTTGCTATGTTGACTCGATAAATGACAGCATGGCGCTATGTAGTGTTTGGTCCAATGTTTATGTATGGCTAAACCTGAGCAGTTCTTGAGGTGACACCATTCTTTACAGGTGTTGCACTGGATGGATGTTATGTTTGCCCTTAAAATGTTTTTACATATTGAACAATGCCATGTTATAGTTGGTCCTGGATTTCTTTCTATACCAGTCATGACGAGGAGTATTTGAAGCAGTGAGGCCAGTGACAGCTGCTTCCTAACCCAAAAAATGGAGCGAGGGATATGCACCTTTCGTCGAAATTGTTGTGATGGTTCTTGGCCGGAATTAGGTTCCGAGTACTTCTGGGGCGTAGACCCGTCCATCTTGAGAAGCGGTAGTATCCTGCTGTGCAATACCTGTTTGCAGTAAGGAGGTGGTCTTAGCTTTTATTCTTTTCCTCCTCACTGAATCGCAGGTGTTTTTCTTCTTTCTCTTTTTGCCAACTGTTAAAGTGGTCTCCGAAAATTTGCTTACCTCCGAATCCTTCTGTACCAGATGGAGACTTTCCAGAAACCTGTTTATATCTCCAAGAGCCATGGGTGACGCGATGCGATGATTTTCACTACCTAGCTTACAGAGTAAAGAGGTAGAGTTACTAGAGTTTTATCGTCCACAGAGTCTTCATCTGCTTCTGTGTATATATTTTTAGATGTCGTAATGTTTTTGTTGTTTGTAATTTTCTTCACTTTGAGTTGACAATAATTTAAAATCGTCACATTTGTATGATAGAGGTATCACGACCATTATTTCATACTTTAAATTTGAGATTATGAAGTTTTAATCCACCAACTTTCGAACAAATTCTTCAAGGAGCTCACGTAATTTGTTATGAAATTCACGCTAGCACCAGCAGCGTCGCCTAAATATAATAAAGCTTTATCTAAATGATACAATTTTGTATCAACAGATTCGTTGAAAAATTTGTTCATCACATCAATAAATATATTTTTGAATTTGAATGATTACACTCGTGTTTGCCATGAAAATATCATGAGAACCACAATTTGTTTAAATTAATTTAAATATTCAATAATCGAACAAATGATATTTTCATTTTTATCCCAAGGGAAGAAAATTGTTTAAAAAAATTATAAAAAACTGTTACGGGAGACCTAGGTCTTTTTTTTTATTGGAGGGCCTTGAGACTTACAGTGCAAGTAGCAGTGCGACCTGAAGGTATATTGTGCTTATGTCTATGCGTTTACTGGTTGTATTCTGTAATACAAGTTGAGAGCTCGAATCAAATTAATTAGCTCAATTGGAGTTTAGTGTTATGGTAGTGGAAGTGTTAGTCTTTTACGACCAAGTTGGTTGTTTCTATGCCAAGAGAGTACAGGACAGCTGTAGATGACGAGTTCCATCGTTTTTGCATCCGAGTAGTAAAAACTACACCTTTTGGAAACAACAAGGCTCATTTTGTCAAGATGGTGGTTTAAAGGACCATGTCCTTTTTAAGTTGATTGTTTTTAAGGGTGAAACAGGGAAGTTACCTAGAAACTTCTTGGATTGTCTCTGCTTCTCCATAATTTAGCATTTAGTTCCTGTTTTCATGTTTGGATTGTGCTTTTGAGCGTACTCTTGGCCATTCCGAAACATGGTTCCGGTCCAACAAACTTTTTATTGGCACATTGCTTTACTAAAGCATCAGCAATAGCATTTCCTTGTATTCCTTTGTCGCTGGGTGTCCACACAAGTGTGACTATTATTGCAGGAGACTTTTATTAGATTTTTAATACGATCTCTGACCAATATCTTGACATCAAAGTGCCTGTCTAAATCTATTGTTTTTGGCATACAATCCGAAATATGGTATGTATGCAGTTCAGCTTATAATTCAGCAAGGAGTTTAAGGTGTCTGGTTAGATTACCTGGCTTAAACCCTTCTGTAAGCTGCAGTCTATGAACAGATTTTACATGTAGGTGCAATCAAGAAAGCTTTAGAAGAATCTCCATTGCTGACGTTGGCGTGGTTTTTAAAGCACCTGTGGCACTAAGACGCACAAGCCTTTATATTTTTGTAAACATATTTTAAGCAGTTATTTGGCACGTTTTAGTTAGGCCACCAAACTAAAGCTGCATATGTTAGAATTGGTTTTATAATACTTTGGTGCAACCAAAGTATCATTTTTGGGCTAAAATTCCATGTTTTCCCAAACAGGTTTCTGCATGTAACGAAAACTGTGTTTGCTTTGCTTAGTTTGCTATCCAAGATCACACCTAAATATCTAACCCCTTTTGATGTTTGTAATGGATCGCCGTTAAGAACAGGAGAAATGAAATTAAAGTTTCTCCTGTTTGTGAAAACGAAAATGCTTGTTTTTGGAGGTTGATCAACAGTCCCAATATGTTGCACCACTTTGATACAAGATTAAGAGCTGTCTGTGTTTGCTGGGTTCCCTCTAACCATGACTGCCAAGTTATCGGTATAGCCTACAGTGTTGAAGCCGGAATCATTTAGCTTGATGAGATCATCAGCCACCATTAGCCAAAGCAGTGGAGAGAACACGCCCCCTCGGGAACAGCCTCTAGATGCAGTAACAGTCAGCGAATAATCACCTAGTGTAGCCGTTATCTTCCTCTGTAGCTTCTTGATATCAACGAAATGATATGCGTGTTTATATTTTTGTTTTGTTTAAGACATACATGACGGGTGTGATAGTCGAGCATATTTTCCATTGTTTTAAAATTTTTAATAGAAAAGATGACTTGTAGGTCTGTATGATTTGATTTCATTTGGTTTTTTTCCTGACTTGGGTATAAAAACAACTTTAGTTTCCCTCCATATCTGAGGAATGTAAGCAAGGCAAAAGCTTGTTTTGAACAATCGAATGAGATATGGGAGGATGATTTTTAGACTCTTTTGCAGAAATACCGGAAACCCCCGGAGATTTATACGGATTTATAAAGATTCTTTAGCCCATCTCGCTTTGTTTGGTGTGGAAATTGTGTTGGCTAAATGATCTGTGGTACTTTTACTTTCCGTGCTCCATTCTATTGAGTCCGGAAAGTGGGTTTTAAGTAATATATCTACGGTTTCAATGCAGCTAGTGGTGTACGTACCATTTGGTTTGCAGATTGAGTCGTTGGTGTGATCAGACGACATCATATTTTGGAGTTGACCTGCAGCAGGCAGATTATCGTATTGCAGAGCTCTTTCCAGCTATTCATTTTTGTTTGTCTGAGTTCTTTGTTATAATTGGTTAGAGCTATTCGGTATTCTATCTATTTATTATAAAGTAAACTCTGCATTTTTTGGATTGATTTATTGGAGTATTAAGGTTGTATCGCTTTAGTGATAATTTCTTGTAAATTATTTGCTGCAAAGTCAAGCTCAAAGGTGGAGTTGATACTGTCGCAACTATTTACATTATTATGAAGATATGTTGTGTAAAGTTCCCAGTTGCTTTTTCTCGGGTTTCTAAAGTACTGGATGCTCTTCGGCTAATGTTCTATGTTGAAACATATATAAGCATGATCAGACATGGAAGCTTTCTTCGAAATATGCTAACAGCAGTGTTATGTTAGTTTGCGTAAGATCAATGACCTGGCTTCTGATTGCATTTCGAAAGGTAGGTTCACTACCTTTGTTTGCCATAAACATATTGTGTTTGTATACAAAAATTGAAGCAGACAGTCATCTTTTGTGTTAATGTTACTACTTCCCCATGCGGTGTGATGAGCTTTAGCATCACACGCTGTTATGAGGTTATATTGGTTATTGTTGCATTGCAAAACTTGATGAATTTCTCTACCACTTCTGACGGTGTCTCGTCCTCATCCCCCAGGAAAATGAATTTCTAACTGGACAGTTATAAGATCTCTGCAGATAAATTCATTCAACGGAAATATTTTCAGATGTTTGTTGAAAAGAATCACGGTTTGCGGTCGTTCCACATCTGAGAAATAGATCAGTTTTGTATTTTTGTTTTAAGATAGACCTTTTATTATTTTACTGTTTGCCCACGGCTTCTGTTTGAACGCAAGATCATGAGCATTCTGTTCAATTAGCCGGTTCAAATTAACTGAGATCATTTCTGATCGGTGCAGATTAATCTGCACGCAATTTAATTTAGGTATTAGAGATTTTAGTCTATAGCGTACAGATGTTCTGTCTGAGTTAGAGTTAACTGGTTAATCAGGCATTACCCTAGAGTCAGATATGGTATGTGTGCTGTTTGGTTTAGAATAAGGTGATGAATCAAGCATGATACTAGAGAAAGACATGGTGCACAGTTTTGTTGTTAGTTTATGTGATGCCTTTGGAGAAGCATCGCTCTGATCTTCTACTTTATTGTTTTTCATACAATATTTATCTAAAAATAGGGAGGTACATTGTTCAACCACAACAGAGCCCTATTTTGTGGTAAGGCATTTATTAAAACTGAAGGGCGCCCGCTCTCGAGAATTCCGTATTCCGTTCCAAGATCATTAACTCCTAAGATCATTAAGTCTACTGAGTCCCATCACTGCGCCCAAGTGCCAAGTCCATCGATAGGTTAATACCTAGGCCTTAAAAGGTATCTATGTGTTGTGAGTTGTGACACATATTGTAATTCCACAACAGAAATATAATGCATTTGGATTAGTTTAGTAGTTTTATTTTTTCTTGGGATTAATTCATTAGTACGAAGTTAAAATTATTGTATATGTTACGGGGAAGGAGGTACGAGAAGTGTTTTAAATTATTCTAATTTAGTATTCTTATCGATGATCTGATCATATAGTAATATCAAACTCTTTAGTACGTGTTTTAATTTTATTAATTCTTTCTACCTTAACTTATCTGTATTTTATTTAAAATATCATTTAGGACAAACCAGAAAATCAAAACAAAGCTAGTGGCGGCTCAACGGATTGTCAACCAGATGGAATTAAAAGAAGTTTGACATCAGAAGATGTAAATAGTAAAACAGATGCGTATCTTGATTCATTTAAAAGTTTCATTTCAACTGTAAAAAGATCACCCCTGCCGCGGTTTTCACAAAATGTTCGTCAAATTAAAGTCTTGAAGAATACGGTAAGTAAAATCGAATACATACTATTTATTTATTCGTAAACATCGTATTTATTTTTATTTCAAACTCCCTATAATTATATAATTATTCACTGAGATTATGGAATATTAATGAATAATTATATATAGGTAATGAATATACGGGCAATGCTGCATATGGCTAGTCTTATTTTTGTCGAATTATAACATTTTCAGACTTCGGTGTATCAATTTTTGTAGGAATTATTTTCTTATTTTAATTTTCGAAACCAATTTGGCTAATGTCAACCAATATAGTTGATAACTTGAACAAGTACTACATGAACTGATCACTCATAGAATTTTTTTTTCTCTTTTTAGCTTCCAGTGAAAGAGACCCAATCTGCTCCTGCATCTAATAATATTTGTGGCGATGAATTGATTTGTAGAGAAGAGATAATTTTGTGTGACTAGATTATATGATTTCAACGTGTTAGATAATTTGATAACATAAATGTACTAAATTAATCATTAACATTGAATACGAAAATGATCATATTATTTTTAATATTAAAAGTTTGAAATGTTATGTACATACATTTATTTTGTAATTTTAAATATTTAATAAATAGAAAATAATTTTAATTTATATTGCTTGTCTTTTACTAATCCATCCATAACCTCTGGTTAGAACAATATTAGATCGACCCATTTTTGTATGGAAATGCAAAATGTTGTTTTTTTTGGTGCTCACGGCTTGATTCGTTTATTGGTCCATACTGAATATCCACACAAAAAATTGGCCCAATTGGTGCATCCAAGAGCCAGCGCTTTTTCATATAGCAAAACAATTTCGAGATTTCTTGGCTGTAAATGCTCATCTCAAAAACGCTTAATGATATGAAAAAAAGTTAAAGCAAACTCACGTAATATTGCGATTGTCTAACTTTCTTAGAACAAACTTTTTTTCTCGGAATTACAACAAAAAAGTTTTAGTGGAACTTTATAAATTTGAGATCAATTTTTCAAAAGGGCCTCATTGCTTCCAGTGACATTTAAAAAAAAAAGTTGCCAAACAAAATATTTATATTTTTACTAAAATAACATTTATTTAGAACACACTTATAACTTTTATTCAAAAATAAAAAAGTTTTAGAACAAAAGTTCCATTATTTTAAGTATTTGCTCAAATTTTCAGTTTAGCTTAACAGTGTATTTCTAAAAATATACAAAATGTATTAAAATTAATTAAACACAATATCATATTAATAAACAAATTATTTGCCGTCAAAAATATTTGCAGAGTCACTTAGGAAAAACGCCAAGTGTCAGAATATGAGTATCAATCAATGCATTCCTGACAGTGTAGTTTATCGAGTAAAATTTTTGAAAATCGGATTTCTACGGTTTTGTGTTAATTCATTAATATTCTCAAAAGGATGCAAAAACTAATTTTTTCAAAAAATTTTATGTATAAACGATAGTTAGTTCAGTTCGTTATTTTGTAAGAGTCGAATATAATTTAAACTACAAACGTTTTTGAGTAAACGTTAAAAATTTAAGTTTTAATTAGACTTAATTATATACAATTTCTGCACGAATTTAGTAATTATTAAAAAAAAATGAATAAATTTCAAGAACTTTTTGGCTTATTGGTAAGTAGAATAAATTGAATCAAAAAATTGCTAAAAGATGTTCATTTTAGAGTATAACAAAATTTAAAAACGATCTTTTTTTTTTAATAATAAAATGTGTTGTGTAGTAGGAATTACAACATGTGTCACTACAACACATAAAAACCTTTTAAGAGCAAGGTCCCACAACAACATGCGTTTTAAGGTGTTGATGGACGCAAATTTGTTTTTTTGACGGACTAGAGTACGCAGACCAAAAATAAAAAAAATTATAAATAAAAAAAATATCTCCATGCGGTATTTACAGGTAAATCAGCAACAGACACAAACAACTTATTGCCAACAGGTCAGCTTCCTTCTTGTTTGGATATACTCCGTCGTTATCTAGATTGCCATCGAATTAAAGGACTTTCATTAAAAGAAAGTAGTTATAAAGTGGCTCCGGAAACTATCGCTATTTTGCTATTCCTACACAAGAATACAGAAACATTGTTCGCAATATTCTAAAACTACATGATGAATACGTTTCGTTGCAAAAGAGTAAGTCGAAAACTTTACCTTTTGCAGTATCTTCAAGAGAGGAATTTATGAAAGAAAACAATTACAAGGCTGTTCAACATATCGCATACCTCGGTGAATGATATCAGTTATATAAAGGATGTTCTCATTCATGAAAATAAACGTATTGTTAGTAATAAGCTCTTGAGATCAATGAAGAATGAAGTATTGGAGCCTTCAACAACTTTTCAACAAAATGAATTAAATAACGTTGAATCATTACCATTTCCAGATAGGAGCATATCTTCATCATCATCAGAAAACATATTAAATTCATCTGGATCTGAATATCTCCCACCGCTTGAAATAAAAAGTAGATTAGAATCTGCAAACGATTCTAAAGCTGGATCAAAAACAAAAGTAATGACTACTAGTCTTGTAGCTTCTCTAGATCGAGCAAAACCATGCAATGCTGCAGCATCACTGATTATTTCCTCAACAGCACATGCTTTTGGACATGATATTAAGTCAGTTTCAGTGTCAAAGAAGGCTGTTCGTCGTAGCCGAGAAAAGATTCGGCACCAAATATATGATGAAATTCATAGTTCTTTTAGTGTAGATTGTAATCTAGTCACTGGGATGGAAAAATGTTGGAAGATCTAATATCTAAACCTTTGGTGGATCGAATCTGTGTTACAGTGTCAGGAAATGGTACGACAAAGCTGTTGGGTGTACCAAAAATAGAGAGAATAACTGGAGCTTTACAAGCTGATATTGTGTATTCTTCTTTAGAAAATTGGCAACTAACAGATAAAGTAATAGGTTTGTGCTTGGATACAACGAGTTGTAATACCGGATTGAATGTTGGAGTTGCATATTATCAGAAAAAAAAATTAAAAAGACCTTCATTATGGCTAGCATGTAGACAGTATTATTCTTGAGCTTATTGTTGGATCTGTTTACACAAAATTATTGAAAGAAGTTTCATCCGGTCCAGACATTCAATTATTCAAAAAATTCAAAGCCAATTGGAGCACAATAAATACTAATAAAGTTAAAGCAGGAATAGATGACGATGTTGTACGGAAAGTATTTAATAGTAGAGAGAAACTCAAAACTGTTACATTTCTTCAATCTCAACTTGAAATCATAAGTGACTAGTGACTATAAAGAGATTCTATATTTGGCACTTTTATTTCTTGGAGCAGCAGTGGTTCCAATTAGAAAGCCAGGTGCAATTAGCAGAAATGATTTGCATTTGTTGCAAGAAATTCATGCTTATAAAAATATAAATGTGATTGAATCAAACACTGCTTTCAAATCTTTTACAAATCACTTGTGGTACTTAGGTGATATTCTAGTAGCTCTAGCATTTTTTGACAGGGATTTGAGTAACAATGTCAAAACAGCAATGGCAAAAAAGTTACAATTTATTAATCAAACAAACATGACATCCAACAAAGCAAGTATTTCAAAATTAGTGCTGGATAAAATAAATTTAGATTTTTTCGTATTTGATAATGTTCAGGCTACCAACCTCAAAGGATAAAAAAAAAATATATTTCCATCAATCAGTCTTAATAAATAAATTAATAAATATTTCCATCAATCAGTCTTAATAAATAAATTGTAATTCTGCTGAATAAAAAACTGTATAAAAACCTTAATATCTGATTGAAATAAAACACATTATATATTTTTGTCAAAAGAAATAATACTTCTTTTTAATTGCGAAACTCATCATGGTCCTTCGAGTCAGATTAACATTATTGCGAACATCAACAAACGGCATCAAGGAATAAAGCGAATCGGCGAAGAAGTTTATCCAACAATATATTATATACTATCAACAAATTTATTCATACAACGTGGGATAGTTGAGTATCTGCGAGTGAAATCAAAATTGCGAGTTGGATTGTCACCTGATCACCTCATCATAGAATAGGAATATTGCTGTTAGACATCTATTTATTACCTTCAACAATAAAACGTGAGTTTATACTTTTATATTAAGTTTACAAAACATTCTAAAATATTAAAAAGTGCATATAAGTTAATAACTTTTAAAATAAAAAAAATTATTAAATTTAACCAAGTTAAATCTGTGAAAACGGCAATATTTTGGAAAAGACTAATTAATGTATAATGTGTATGTCATGGTGTTTGGTGTTTTAGCATTTTTTTTTATATATAATAATCGTAAGTGTGAATTTCAATTTTGAACTATTTATATATAAACTGTACATCATATGATTTAATCACGTTTTGAATTTGGGTTTTAAGGTGTTAAACATTTTAAATTTTTTCAATTTCTAAGTGTTTATTAAAATGTGTATAATTGTGAATGAATATTTTAAATTATTAAATTAGAATCTAAACAAAAACTATAACATTTCTGATTTGGGTAGTTGAATTTATTATTATCATTGTTTACATCAAACTATTTTTGTGTAACAGCACTGTGTTGTTTTTTTAAATTTCAATATCCGTACATATAAATGAACTATTTTCATTAAACAGTTTTTTTTTTACCTAGAGTTATATCTAACGGTTAAGTGATTTAGACTTGCTTTTTCATATTACATACAATTTTTCAATTAAAATATGGCCGACAATCGAGCACTAAATAGAATTCTACGACGGATGACAAAAATTAAATTGTTTTTGGAAAGGCCTAATGAAGCAAAACTCAGTGATGTTAAATTAAAACTAGTTCAACTAGAAGATGAATGGACTGAATACAAGGCAGTTGAAGGAAGCATAAAAGATACTACAGAGGTTACAGAACTGAAAGATAAAATTGAAAGTGATCATTTCGATATAAAGGAGTGTTTAAAAAAATTCGAATGCGATTTAATAAATGTATCAGGCGACAACAGTGACGCGCACAACTGTACATTAAACGATTTATTATTAAATCAAAGGTCATTTTTGGATGAAATATCTCATTTTAATAAGAGTAGCGGAGAAAGTGAAGTGAGATTACCACGTATAACTTTACCTAATTTTTCCGGAATTTATGATGAATTTCCTTCATTTAAAGATTTGTTTGAAGCTTCTATAGATAAGAATCAAAATATTTCCAATGCACATAAGCTTCAATATTTGAAAGGATTATTAAAAGGTGAGGCAGCAGATCTGGTACGGCATATTCCTATAACTGCGGCAAATTATCGAGAAGCATGGGAAATCATAAAATTACGATATGACAAGAAAAAACATGTCTTATCAAAGCTAATTCATAAATTTTTAAACCAGCCTGCTATCTCATACCCGTCATCCAAATCACTTCATCATATGGCTGATTTATCGGATGAAGTATTGCGAGGGTTAAAAGTGTTAGGTGAAGAAGCTGAAACAAGAGATCCCTGGCTAATATCCTTATTAGTTAACAAGTTGGATATAGAAACACAACAAGCTTGGGCGTTAGATCCAACCAATGTAGATTTTCCGAAAATGAAAGAATTTTTTGAATTTTTAAATAGAAGAAGTGATGCATTGGAAACCTGTGAATTACAAAAACGTATTTCCATTTCACGTCCTAAAGGTAATCATGTAAAGTCTCTGCATTCCTCGGTTTACATTAGGAAATGTCCAAAATGCGAATTAAATCATCTGTTATTTGAGTGCGAAGAGTTTCTAGAATTACCAGTTCATGATAGAAGAGGATTTATAGCTGGAAATAAGTTGTGTTTTAATTGTATGCGAAGTGGACATCAAGCATTTGATTGTAGATCCAGCTATAAATGCAACCAATGTGGAAGAAGACACCATTCAACCTTACACCAAGATACTGATGTTTCTTTAAATAACGCTGGAACCAGCCTAATACAGAATGAACCATTAGATTCACCAGTTCATACTTCACAAGATTCATCTAACAGTGCAACTGCAAAGGATGACATCATTACGCTTAATACATCGATGACCGAACATTTTCAAGCAATTCTTCCTACTGCAGTTGTAAAAATAAAAGACGGCTATGGTTGTCAAAGGCAATGTAGGGTGTTGTTGGACTCAGGAGCGCAAGCATCTTTTATTTCAGAATCTTGCATGCAGAGGCTCAAACTTAAAAGAAAAAATGCAAGGATATCCGTAAGTGGTTTCGCTGAAGGATCTTTGTATACAAAGGGAGTAACAACTATCACTGCCATTTCATGTTATTCTGAAAATGATAAGATCACAATAGATGCATTAATATTGGACAAATTACCTAGTCGAATTCCTCAACAATTACTACATGTAAAAGATTTTAATAATATTGCAGACCTAAAATTTGCGGATCATAATTTCGAAGCCCCTGCTGACATTGATTTAGTGATTGGAGCAGATAAATTCTTTTCTATCTTATGTGAAGGAACAATTAAACGTTTGGCAGGGTCATTAATTGCTCAGAAAACAATTTTTGGTTGGGTAATAGCTGGAAAAGAGTCCAAACAAACCATTTATCCACATTTGAAAATCCATAATGCAATTTTACATGACAATACTGATAAAAATATGGATTCGATGCTTCAAAGTTTTTGGGAAATAGAAGAAATAGTTCAAGAAAAACTTTTAACATCTGAAGAACAAGATTGCGAAGATCATTTTCAAGCTACATATACCAGAAAAAATGGTAAATACTTAGTGAGGATACCATTTAAACAAAACACTACCACGCCAGCAAATTCACTCATTATAGCTCAGAAAAGGTTTTTTTTTCTCGAGAAAAGGTTTAGTATTGATGAAAGTTTCAAAAGAGAATATCAACAAGTTATAAGGGAATACATTGACATGGGTCACATGCGCGAGATAAGTAAAGTTGAAATGGCAAAGCATGAAAAACTCTGTTATTACCTTCCTCATCATGCAGTGCGAAAGGAAGATAGTACAACGACAAAAGTAAGAGTTGTCTTCGATGGTTCTTCAAAAACAAATAACGGCATGTCATTAAATGAAAACATGATGGTTGGTCCAACCATTCAGCCATCATTATATTCAATTTTATTGCGATTTCGATTTCACAAGGTAGTTTTACAGGCGATATTGAAAAAATGTATAGGCAAGTGATGATTCATGAACATGATCAAGATTTCCAAAGAATTTTATGGCGAGAAACAACCGAAACTCCTCTGAAACACTATGCACTCACTACCGTTACCTTTGGGCTTGCTGCCTCTGCATATCTCGCTATTAGATGTTTGCATCAAGCTTCATTAGATAACGAAAAGCAATATCCTCATGCGGCACGAATTATACGAACTGATTTCTACGTAGATGATTTTCTATCGGGAGCAGAAACGATTGAAGAGGTGAGAGAATTGAAACAAAACGTAGATAATATTTTACATTATGGTGGATTTAAGCTAAGGAAATGTAGATCAAATGAGAACGCATTATATGAAGAAGTTGGAGAATCCATTATGTCATTTTGTGACACTGTTCACAAACTATTGGGTCTTCAATGGGACTGCAAAGCAGATAATTTCTTTTTCCAAGTGAAAATTCCAGTAGATCAACATGCAACTAAAAGATCATTAATATCATGTTCATCAAAAATATTTGATCCTCTTGGATGGTTGTCTCCTTCAACCATTATTGCAAAGCTTTTGTTTCAACGTTTATGGTTAAAAAAAATTGATTGGGATGAAAAGCTTCCAGAAGATATTAATGACACATGGATAAAATTAAACAAACAATTCAAGGAACTAGAAAAAATTAAGATACCTAGATACATTCCTAAGAATGATATAGAAATTCATGGTTTTTGTGACGCCAGTCAACTCGCATATGCAGCAGTCATCTATATTAGATCAAGTGATGATAAAGGAGAAATAACAACAAACTTACTAACATCGAAAACAAAGGTAGCTCCTATCAAACAGATCTTCTTACCAAGATTAGAACTGTGTGGAGCTCTACTTTTGGCGAAATTGGTAAATTCAGTTAAGGTGGAGTTAAAGGTGGACAATATATACGCTTGGACAGATTCAACAATAGTCCTGGCATGGCTTTCGGAACATCCTTCCAAGTGGAAAACCTTTATTGGAAATAGAACCTCTGAAATTTTAAACTTATTACCGCGACAACATTGGAATCACATCAATTCACAACAAAACCCAGCAGATCATCCTTCAAGAGGAATTTTTCCTAAGGAGCTTATAGGGTTAATTCAATGGTGGAACGGGCCTACTTGGTTAGCACAAGAAAAATGTAACTGGCCAGTCACACAGATTAAATCTATAAGTTCATGTTTAGAGCAAAAAGCAATACAAATAAACTTTTTTGAACATAAAATTAAATATGAAATTTTTGAAACAATAATAAATAAATTTTCCTCTTTTTCAAACATCTTGAGAATTCTAAGCTATGTATACAGATTAGGAAAAAGGCAAATAAATTTAGCAAGAAGTTCATCACTAACCGTAAAGGAGTTAAATTACACCGAGCAACAAATAATTAAGTGGGCCCAAATGCAAACATTTGAAAAAGACATAAACGATTTAAAAAAAAATGGAAAAATATCTGTTCACAGTAAAATATTATCATTATCTCCATTTTTGGATGATAATGGTGTGCTAAGGGTAGGCGGACGCATAGAGTGTGCTTCAAATTCATATGAAACTAAGCATCCTGCCATACTACATAAAACCCATCTTGTAACAAAATTAATAATTAACTATGTTCATCAAAAATATCTTCATCCGGGCTCATCACTTACGTCTCATCTGTTGCGACAACGCTATTGGATAGTCAGTGGTCGCAGCGTCATTCGCACTGAGGTAAAAAATTGTATACAATGCTTCCGTCAAAGAGCAAAGGTGTCAGAACAACTAATGGGGAATCTACCAGCGATCAGAGTTACACCTGCGCGACCTTTCAGCCGTACGGGGGTTGACTATGCAGGACCAATTCTACTGGCATCAAAGAAGGGCCGAGGAGCCAAACTTACAAAGGGATATTTAGCAATATTTGTTTGTCTAGTGACAAAGGCTATACATTTGGAGGTAGTAAGTGATCTTACAACTGAATCATTCATCGCTACATTGCGAAGATTTGCTAGTAGAAGAGGAGTACCAAGTGATATTTACTCAGACAATGGGTCGAACTTTGTTGGAGCCAAACGAGTCCAAGATGAGGTATGCAAATTCCTTTTAAAACATAATAATGGTTCTATTATTGCAGATTATTTAGCTCAGAATGGAACTAATTGGCATTTTATTCCGCCTTCCGCGCCAAGCTTCGGCGGATTATGGGAAGCGGCAGTTAAATCGGTAAAGACCCATCTTACTCGGGTCACAGGATATACCAATTTGACTTTTGAAGAGATGTGCACACTTTTAACTCAAATAGAAGCGATTCTTAATTCTAGACCACTATGCGAAACTTCAGAAGACGATTCAACGTACGAAGCTTTAACGCCTGCACATTTCCTAATCGGTTCAACGCTTGGCTCAATTCCCGAATATGATTTAGATGATCTTAAAATATACAGGCTGTCTAGATGGCAACAAGTACAAGCAAGAGTACAATGCTTTTGGAAAAGGTATCAAAGAGAGTACATCAACAATCTGCAACAGCGAAACAAGTGGCGATTTAAGAAAGAAAACATTAAGATAAACGACATGGTTTTAATACACGATGAAAACTTGCCAGCTACCAAATGGAAACTTGGGCGCATTACTGAAATTCACCCCGATGCTAAAGGTGTTGTTCGAGTTGTCACTGTCAAAACTGCAAGCGGTACTGTCAAGAGACCAATATGTAAACTAGCTAGACTACCAATAAATTAATTAACGAATAATTTCGTCAATGGGTGGGAGTATGTTCAGGCTACCAACCTCAAAGGATAAAAAAAAAATATATTTCCATCAATCAGTCTTAATAAATAAATTAATAAATATTTCCATCAATCAGTCTTAATAAATAAATTGTAATTCTGCTGAATAAAAAACTGTATAAAAACCTTAATATCTGATTGAAATAAAACACATTATATATTTTTGTCAAAAGAAATAATACCTACTTCTTTTTAATTGCGAAACTCATCAGATAAAACCAAGTTGTTTTTTGAAATAGTTTTCAAAAAAATTCCACAATTTTTGTTTGAAAACCCAGATTCTTGGACAACGAATGAAGAATATTTGAGCATGGAACAGGAACTTAAAAGAATGTTGATCATATATGACGTTGCCGAACGAGGAGTAAAGTTGATGACAGATTACAATACCGTTTTAAGTCTAGATGAAGAACAGAAACAGATCATCCTTCAAGGTGCAGAGAATCATCGACAAAAAATGCCTAAATTAACAAAAAATGCTGTTGCAGAAATCTTGCGTGAATAAGTTAGTGAAACTAACTAACTTTACGGATAACTGAGTGAGAGAAGAGCAGAGAGCAAAATGGAGAGTAATCTGAGCTAAGTACCACACATGCCGATTTATTACCTTCAATTTTCATTTCAAAACTTTTCAACATCATAATTTTGTCTAAACATTTTTACAATAAACATTTCGTTTTGTTTATTTCAAAATATTATATTTAATTTTTCGGTCACCCTATGCTTCTAAATTTGAAACGTGCAAAAATAATTCACTGATATTACTTAGTTCAATACCTTTTAAAAAAATTTAAAATCACGAAATTCGGCTAAGTTAATCAAAAGATATGGACATTTTAGTGAATTATTAAATAATATTCTACAGGCAAATGCAAATTTCAAGACCTTCTAACAGTTAAGAACTAAAATTTTTTGAACTTCTTAAAAAATTAGTTTTTGCATCCAAATTTTGAGAACACTAATGAATTAACAAAAAACCGCAGAAGTTCAAATTTCAAAAATTTTTCTCGATAAACTACACTGTCAGGAATGCATTGATTGATACTCATATTCTGACACTTGCCATAATAATTGTATTTCTTAAGTGACTCAGCAAATATTTTTGACGGCAAATAATTTTTTCATTAATATAATATTGTACTTAATTAATTTTAGTAAATTTTGTTTATTTTTAGAAATACACTGTTAAGTTAAACTGAAAATTTGATGAAATTCTTAAAATAAAGGAACTTTTGTTCTAAAACTTAAAAGTTATAAGTGTGTTCTAAATAAATGTTATTTTAGTAAAAATATAAATATTTTGTTTGGCAACTTTTTTTTTTTAAATGTCACTGGAAGCAATGAGGCCTTTTTGAAAAATTGATCTCAAATTTATAAAGTTCCACTAAAACTTTTTTATTGTAATTCTGAGAAAAAAGTTTGCACTACAAAAGTTAGGCAATCACAAAATAAGGTGAGCTTGCTTTAACTTTTTTTTCATTTCATTAAGCGTTTTTGAGATATAAGTATTTATAGTCGTCAAATCTCGAATCTTGTTTTGCTATATGCAAAAGCTCTGGCTCTTGGATGCACCAATTGGGCCAATTTTTTGTGTGGATAATCAGTATGGACCAATAAACGAATTTAGCCCTGAGCACCAAAAAAAAAAATTAACATGTTGTTTTTGGGTCGGTCTAAACAATATCTACAAAAAACGAAAAGAATTTGCTTTTTCTCTATCCATATATTACTGAAATGGGTGCTAGAAACCATACTGAGTGGTAGTTCACTTTAAAATATGTTGTTGACATAGTTACTTTGGTCTTTTGTTAGCTTTTTTTTGTGGTATTTATGTTCCTTTGTATAAGCCTTGCCTTGCAATTAGCTTCAAATATTCACCACGATGACTCGGCAACAGCGGTATCATTACCATATAAGCCGATTTATGTAAGGTCGTGCATTACGTGCGTCTCTCATTGTAGTCGTGGTCTATATCGTGGTTATCCACTACTTGGGATACTTACGTCCATTCTTTTAGTAATTCCAGACTGAACCGGCTCGTAGAACATGCCCAAACCATGACATTCTATTGGAAAGGGTACAAACTATTATGTCAATACCCTCAAGAAGGTCTCTGATTTAAAAGTTAAATCGGGTTCTATACTCTCTACATCGTCTGTCTTATGTGGACTAAAAATATAGAGTTAAATTTTAAGCTCAAATGCACATATAAATAAGCATAAACGTAATCTTGTTTAATTTTTACCAACACCAGTAAAAACTTTAAAATTGATCGGTTTTTAATAATGTGTTTTTGGGAAATTTACCGGTTAACCGTAATTGCAAACCATATGTTTAAGCAGCGTTCTACATTAAAATGATTTATTTAATTAATTTAATTATAAACCTAATTTTACTTACTTTCTGGCATACTTCAAAATGTTTGATTCAACAATTCACAGTACATAATTATAATTTGGCATAAAAATGGTAAACATGGTAAACATAGCACATATTTTTAATATTAATGTTCTAGAAATATACAGATGTGGCTAAAGTTTGTCAGTTTAAAGAGTCGAAAAAGAGATCTTGTTAATTTCTATTTATATTACATTATAATGCCCAGTAATTTCGTAATATTCAAATAAAATTTCAAGATCAAATATAAGCTTTTTCTATTCCAATAACTGTAATATTTAATTTACTATATAAATATCCGGCTCGAAGGACCAATATTTTTACGGATATTTTTATTGTAAATCAAACGATATAGTTATTTGAATAAAAAAGCTTATATTTAATCTTGAAATTTTATTAATTACAGCACGAAATATAATTGGATTATTTTAATAATGTCAGATTGAAACCTCGAAAAAAGAGAGCGACGTTTTACGTTATTAATTCTTATTTATATTACGGTGTAATTCTCAGTAATTCCGTTAATTCAAACAAAATTTCAAGATTGAATATCAGCATTTTTATTTATATAATTTAATTTTTATGTTTGTTATAACTGCAAAAACATTGGTCCTTCAAGCCGGATATTTATATTGTAAATCAAACAATAAAGATATTTGAATAAAAAACCTTTTAACATCCGTCATTCGAAACGGATTTATGTTAGTATTTTTTGATGAACACTATCTAAAACGGCCGCTATGTATATTTTTTTATTGTATTTTTCGATTATTGTAACCATTTAACTTAAAATAAATACAATCAAATTTAGTAAAATATATTTATTTTTATTTTTTACACAAATCAGTCTTTAAAACTAACACTAATAGTCTAAGATCCGACTGCAGGATTAGTGCGCTCATAGATTTTTTGCTAAAACCAAATTTTTATGTATATTTATAATTAGGAGAATATATATCTACCAGGTTGTCTATCAAAATTTGGCCGCCAGTATTTTTAATTAAATTATTTTTAATTGATTTTTGGGAAAAAATTTCGTTCACTTGTTTTTTAAATAAAATATCGTCTACATCACGGCAATTTATATAAAGATTCTAAAAATTCACGGTTGCCGTTGCGCACCTGGCCGCACCTCTTCGCAGCCAGGCGTAAACAGGTATGATTTCGATACATTTATACGTTCATAACGTACATTGATTAATTCTATATCAAATTAAAGCTAATTTTTTTCTATTTATTATCATATATGGTTGCCTAATTAAATCCGACCGCAAATAAGGGTTGCTGGCTGTTAAAGATGATAAATATTTAAGGTAGAGTGAAAGAGAGTTAGCGCGTAACATCATTTGTCAGGCGAGGATAGTGATTGCCAGCTGTGCGACGCTTTTGAGCCATTGCGCATGCGTCGAATGTTAGTGTTTTCAACCACCGGAGAGTAATAGAGACGACTTAATAAATACTCCAAGAAAGATTAGGTCCTCTGCATCCTAATCATAAAAAAAAAATTTTGCGGAAATGAGGGGGTCAAAAGTTATAAGGGATCAAACTTTTAATTTTACATTGGTCCCCCCTTTGGTTTTTTTTTTCTTTTTTTCCTTATTTTTATTTATTATTTATTTATATTTAACACACACTAAAATTTTAAAATTTAAAAAAATACCTTGGTCCCCCCTTTGAGTTTTTAGAAGTAACTTGATTTGATTTTTGATTTTTTTTTTTACTCGCTTCTGCGACCTTGCACAACTTCGATCAAAAATCGCACCACCCCCCCCCCCGTGTGATATCCCCCCCCCCTTTCCGCGTCGCCTCCGCGTCCCCTGCGCCGCAGGGGGGACCAAGGTAAAATTGAAAGTTTGATCCTTTATATCTTTTGATCCCCTCATTTTCGCAAATTTTTTGTTTCATAATTAGGATGCAGAGCACCATCATTCGATTTATCTGAAAAAAACGTAAATTTATTTGGGGGGATAAACTAGGAATGTTCCCAAAAAATTAATATTGATTTAACTCTCTTTCACTCTACCTTAAATATTTATCATCTTTAACAGCCAGCAACCCTTATTTGCGGCCGGATTTAATTAGGCAACCATATATGATAATAAATAGAAAAAAGTAGGGTCTGCGTCAGACCATACGGTGGAAGTTATACTTCTTTGGCCATTCGCTCGCACACACGCACACAGACAGACAGATAGGATACATTAAAAAAAAATAACTAAAAATAAACCAAAATATTATTCAAAAATAAAAAAAAAATATTATTCAAAAAAAAAATATTATTCAAAAAAAAAATATAATACAAAAAAAAAAAATATCGTTCAAAAAAAAAGCAAAAAATAAACATATTATTCAAAAAATAAATAAAAACAAAATATTATTCAAAAAAAAAAAATTATTATTCAAAAAGTATAAGAACGTATAATCGTCGACTTTTCTTAGTTTTCTTAGTCAAAAAAATAAAAAAAAAATATCCAAAAAGAAAAAAAAATATTTTTCAAAAAAAATATTATTCAAAAAACTAATAATTATTAATTACTAGAAGGTACCCACACGGCGTTACCCGTGCTTCCCAGATAAAGTGGTTGAAAACTGTTTTTTTGAGTAAATTCTCCTATAGTTTTTTTAATGTCGTTTAATTTAACTTATTTTATTAGTAATATGTATATAAAAATTTGAAAAAAATGTAATAGTATCATTTTACAGTCAGCAAAAGCCATTAAGTAAATGTCTCTAAAGCTATAGATAAATTTACATTTTAAATGTATGTTAAAATTAAAACACATTTGACAGACAAATAATAATTAAATAATTTTTATAAATGTAGATGGCAAAAGATTAAGGTTAGAAGAAAGTTAAAATTTTATTCCAAAGATTTAATTCAAATAATTCAATGTGTCACGAACAATTAGGTGAGCGTAAATATATTTGTTTATTGGATGTCACAATCGTCAATTACTTACTCCGAAACCACCGTACTCGTTATAAAAAATAGGTACACTGGCTCATTGCTATTGGTTTAGCGTCCTATTTCATGTAGACTTATAATCATTTATCAATCCAGAAATTTTGCTGTTCTGAAGAGGGTCGTATTGCAATTTGCAAATATATTTTATCGATTGTCTGCAATACTCTACTACATTGATGCATACGCCGGCCGGTTAAGAAATACCACCATTTTTAGTGAATATTTTCGTTTAATGGGTTTTATCGCTTTATGGTCATCGTCTTATTTCGACATTCCTTCCCACAACTTAAAACAAAAATTGGAAAAAGTAATAATAAGACTAATTTCATTTGTAAATTCAGACTTATATATTATTATTAAAACAGTCAAATCACACCATTTGTTAACATATTTGCATATATTTTATAGATCCCTTGCAATAACAATAATAGTTTTGAAAGTAATGGAGAAGCATATTTCACTCAATAAGTAAAACACTTTAAACCTGTATAGCTTTGATATTGTTCATAATCTTTTTCTTCGGTACTAAGGTTCCAATGCAAATTCTTGGTTAATCAATGTTTCTAAGAAGAGGAAAAGAAACGTCAATTTCCAATTTTTGGAAAATGTGAGGGCAGTTCTGCTAATGCAAGCAGGTTTGTTTAATCATATATAAGCAATGCTTATATGTATCGTATTGGTGCTAATGCATAGAAATATGTACATATTTTATATAATTGCAAACCATAAGAACATATTTGTTGTAAATTAGAAATATGTATTTGTTAAAAAATAATTTAACATAATTTTCATATAAATGTACATATTTGTTTGTCATATTATACATTAACTATTCCTTTTAATGATAATTCCGAAAAGTGAAAAAAAAATTGATCAAAGATAACTAAGCGAATAATGTTTTATTATTATAAAATATGATTGATTTAGTAATTTCGTCTTTATTACCATACAGCATAAGGTTGATTTACTAATTTCGTCTTTATTACCATACAGCATAAAGGTTAAAATATAAATTAAACAAGCGTGACGCGGTTTCTCGATTAACACCCCATCAAAATATTTACAACGAGCGCAAAGAAGTATAACTTCAAAAAAATAGCTTTAATTTGATATAGAATTAATCAATGAACGTTATGAACGTATAAATGTATCGAAATCATACCTGTTTACACCTGGCTGCGAAGAGGTGCGGCCAGGTGCGCAACAGCAACCGTGATTTTTTAGAATCGTTATATAATTTGCAGTGATGTAGACGACATTTTATTTAAAAAACAAGTGAACGAAATTTTTTCCCAAAAATTAATTAAAAATAATTTAATTAAAAATACTGGCGGCCAAATTTTGATAGGCAACCTGGTAGATATATATTCTCCTAATTATAAATATACATAAACATTTGGTTTTAGCAAAAAATCGATGAGCGCACTAATCCTGCAGCCGGATCTCGTACTATAATCAGTCTTATAAAAATTGACACAAAAATTGAAAAAACTTAAATGAATTAAAAAAATTATATAAACAAAAAGACTAGAAAATAGTACATTATATACCGAGGTGATAAAATAAATTTTCTACATTGAGGTGGATATTAATTCGCGAGAAACGAAGTTTCGAGCGAGTTAAGCACCGAAATGGAGAAAATTTTCTTCACCGAGGTTTATATACTATTTTTTTTACTACTTGATATAAAAAATGCACTAAAACTCTTAATTATTCACAAAATAAAATGTCAATTAATAAGTAAATGGTGAATAAATAAAAATTTTGATTTGGTGAAACATTGTTTATCATATCATTGGATTGCGTATTGGATATTTATTATTCAGGGCTGCTTAGTTAGAAATTTATTTTCAATGAATTTTCTTATAACTATATAAAAATCACATATGCTTTGCATTAAAAAATTAATTCAATATTGCTGCCAAATTTAGAATTTTTTTAGTCTACAACTCACAACTAAACTAAATTTCAAAAGAATTCTGTTTAACACGAATTAAAATTTCAAATAAACTACTATAGTTGCAAAGAAGTTTTTGCATTCATTCATTATTTTATTTACGGAGGTGCTAAAATACTTATTATTATGTGTGGGGAATAATTATTAGTAACCATAGCTGAGAAAAATAACTTTTGTCTTGGGTTTTTGAGTAAATAATTGAAATTTCTCATGCAAGTAGTAAAAAAATTATATTTTGCTTATTGTTTATTATTTTTTTTTGAAGTTATAATTTGGAACTGAATTTATTATAACTTTCTAAGTTCGAATTTAATAAAAGTGTTTGTAATATAAGTGATATAGTGATATTTTTGTGAGATTAAGACAATTAAGTACACATTTATGTTGACCCAAATTTGCATTTGAATATACTTAGAAAGGATAAACTAAATCTAAAATAATCTATCTATTACGATACGACACAAAAATGGCTATCAGCTCAAGAAGCTCAAGCGATCGCTATTTTCCCATACAAAACGAAAATATCCACAAAACACGCTGGTATTATTAAACCGGTTGTTCGATTAAGCTCAAACTTAAGCACGGTGCATGTATTGGTCTCTTCTTTCAGTTTATATGTCATTCGTCAAGATTTGTGACAACTCATTTCTCTGGTTTTCAAAAAGTTTAGTCTACGTCTTTGCCTTTTTTGAAAGCTTTTATCAAAATTTTCTGCCCTAAAAAAAGATGAAAAATGTGCAGGCATATTTTTGGAAGCTTGAACACCATGTAATCGAAATTATTCAAAATAAGACGATTACTACACAAAACTGACCACTGGAAGTTTTATGCATCAACCACCCTGTTCTGTCTAATTTTGTTTATATGTATTGATATCCAGAGCTGCCCTCCAGTATCTTATTTCCAATTTTTTTTTTGAATCAAAATATCGAAAAAAATTTCAAAAGAGGCATATGCTAACTTATGCTTTTTTTAAATCAGAATAAAAGTGGACACAAATCTTGCGATCGATGTAATCTGAAAGAGGAGAATGATCCAATATGAATGCTAGCATGCTTTGTGGATCTTTTCGGTTTGAATGGAAAAATGACGTTTTGTTGGCTTATGGACAGTTTTATGCAGCAACCTTCCTGTTTTGCTTACTTTGATTATATTGATGAGTCGACCAGTGACATATAAACTGAAAGGTGGGTCCAAAACATACACCATGCTGAAAATTTGAGCTTAATCAAGCAACGGGTTTAGGAATAGTACCAATTTTTGTTTGGTATGTCAATTTTTGATTTTCGATTATGGCCAGTTTAACGTAGCAAACTTTTGTGACTAATTTCAATTATATGCATATCTAGAGATTAATGCCAGCATATTTTTTCAATTTTTTTTGTGACAAAAATTTTGCAAATTATGGAAAGGCTATTATGCCTTACCTCTTTTTCGTCGAAAAAAAAGTTGTAGCAAATCTCGGCGAATGAGACATATAAACTGAGAGTCCAAAACATTCCCGGTACTCAAGTTTGGGCTTCCCGGTACTCAAGTTCAAGCGAAATAGAATAATAAAAAAAAATTATAATATAGAACAAAAAAAAGGAAAATATATGTTGTGTGTGTCCACCTGTATGTGTAGAAAGCAGTTTTTTTATTATTGTGAAATAAAGTTTAAAAAAAAAAAATTATAACAAGAAAAATTGCGTTGCTGTTTTTATAAATTATTGGTAATAAAGGTTGTGTTGAGTTTCCAAAAATTTCATAAATATGTTACCTTGATTGAAGTAAATAAAAATTTGTAAATAAAAATAAGTTTAATAAGGTTTCGTGTCCTTTGTGTTGGTTGAAATGCCTGCAAAAAAAAGTGAATGAGAAAAAAAGGGAAATATAAGAAAAAAAAATGAATGTATTTGTTCCATAAATACGTCATTGCATGTTTAATCGTCTTTTGGTCAACCGTGCTCTTGATAAATAGTAGGAAAAAGCACGTTTTGACAAATACCAAAAAGAAAATCAGCATGATTCCGGAGGATCGAGTGCATATAATATATTAGTGCTTTTTTTTTGAAAAGGTAAAGCACTGCAAGAAACCGCAGATTATGTTCGTACTTAACTGAAGTAAGGCGAGAGGTGTAAAATAAATGGAAAAATAAATTGTTATCAATACATCAAACTGCATGCAACTAAAGTAAGATAAATGTCTGTTTATATCCAATTTTTTTTTTTAAATTCTTTAATTTCTTTAATTGTTTTAGACCATCATGGTCATATAAATTAAATTATATCTTTGTACTTAGAGATCTTTTGTTGGGGCTAGAGTTCGCGTTTTTAACAGCAAAAAACCGTACGATCGTTTATTGGCTAAATTTAAATTTAAACCCTTGGTAAATAGATAACGTTGGTATCTAAAATAAAAGTCGATTGCGACAGAAAGAGAACATCAGTCTCGTGATATTATTATAACTGGCATTCCACAAGTAAAAGATCTATCGGCAGGTAACATTTTCAACCAAATATGTGAGGTTATAAACTTTGAGGATAGTGAACAGTATATTGAATTTATTTTTCAAATCAAACACAAGACAAAGTCACCTAAGGATAACATTGCAGTAAATAACAGAAGTGTAACTGGTTCAATAATTGTGCGCTTTTTCAGCAAACTACTTTAATCTTTTTTTTCTCTAAATATAAGGAATTTGGAACCCTTAATCTAAATCATATTGGTTTGAGATCAGATGTTAGAATTTATTGTAATGACGCGCTAACTAAACGAAATTCTGAAAGTTTCCACCATGCTAAAAAACTACAATTAACAAACCGGATTTCAAAAGCATTTACAAAAAATGGGCTTGTGTATGTTATTTCATGTTTGGATACTAAAGCTTTGCAAATATTGAACATGAATGAGTTAGATTACTTCAACACTAGTGTGATGGATCGGCAAAATGCTAAACCTAATGACAAAAAATCTGAAGGAAATTTGCAGAATCCTAATATTGACCAACATCAACAAAATAGAATCCATTATCCACCTATGACAACTCGTTCTAAAACTGGTTCTACGTCATCTAATTCAACATCAGAAGCATCATCATTAAATAAGTAAAGTCTAAAATACAGTAATTAGTTATGTTTATCATACTACGTAATCAGGTGTATTTAAATTTTTGTTATTATGAACTCTATTAAGATAATCGTCAACATATGGTATTTTTATAAATTTGTTTTTGTTTGTTTGGTTAATTTTGTAATTAGATTAGTAATTATTTTTGTAGCACGGATAGGACAAGTTTGGACAATCGATGACAGCTTGCGTGACTTTGGCTTGGAAATGGTTGGTGGTGTGGTGCTGTCACCTATAGAGGGTCATTATCTAACAGCTGACCGCCTTAGTACTTTCACATCAAATACAGTTTTGAAATCAGCTCTCAATAAGAAAACGGAATTGAAGATTTGTAGTTTTAATTCATGTAGCCTTTTTCCTAAATTAGATGAAATCAGAGCTTTGTTGGATAATATTGAGATGGATATCATTTGTGTGTCAGAGAGTTGGCTTAAGGAACATATTACTGATACATCGCTTCAAATACCAGGGTTTAAGCTTTACTGGAATGATCGTGTTACTAGAGCTGGTGGGGTATGCATGTATATTAAATCAAATATCTCCTCTAAAGTCGGTTTTAGGTCAACGAATATTAATTTTGAAATGATATTATTAGAATTGAGAATTGGTCGATGTAAACTACTTGTTGGTACTGCATATCTACCCCCACGCTTTAACCATCATGATGAACTAGAAGTAATTTACATCTTTTCGATATCCTTTGGTGATATTCTTCTTTGTGGTGACTTTAATCATAATTTATTGCGTGGTGCCTCAAGAGTTAAAAAGTTTCGGGATATTTTGGACAGTTGTGGGTTATCTGCTCAAAATACTGAGCCTACATTCACATTCTTCTAGGGAACATCATCTTCACTGCTTGACTTGATTATCACTAATACTAATAAGACCAGCTTTCTTAATCAGCTCTCTATTGGTTGTTTCAATCATGACTTTTTGTTTTTTACATATGAAATGTTGTATTCCAATCCAACGGTTGATAGATCGTTTAGAGATTTCAAACGTGTTGACTACTCTAGGTTGAATGGGTTTATATCATCATCTACTTGGGACTATCTGTATTGCACTCCCAATATTTATGAACAAATGGAGCTTCTCAACAACGTTATTAATGAAGCTTTTGATAGGTTTGTACCGTTAAAAACATGTCAAATGAGCACTCCTCGACCGCAATGGTTTTGTTCTGAAATTGAGGATCTAATACTGCTTCGTGAGTTTGCTTTCAAGCGGTGGAAATCATTAAGAACACAGGAATCTAGATTGGCGTATACACTCTCAAGGAATAAGGTTACAGCTTTAATTAAAGAACGAAAAAGTCGTTTTCAAATGAGATTTTGGATCCTAAATTAAGTCTTAAAGTGTTCTGGAACAGGATTAACAATTTAGGGTTAAATTAGTCATAAAACCCTACAGAGAGAGGTGTTATTTTCAGCTTCTAAATTTGCGAATCAGTTTTCCTTGGCGAGAACACGAACTAAGGATGAAACAACTGCTTGTAATGTGCCTAAACAAATGGTTTTTAATGAGCATAATTTAAACATTCATAGTGGCCCTAAATTCTCTTTTAGAAATATAGATTTATTGGAACTCACTGTAACCTTAAACTCTGTATCATCAAATGCCATTGGACTTGATGGCATACCAATGAAGTCTTTAAAATTATATTTTCTTTAATTGAGTGTCACGTGTTATACTTATTTAACTGTATGCTTACCAAATCAGTTTCCTGAATGTTGGAAATGTGCTAAAATAATTCCAGTGGCAAAAGTATCTGATCCATTATCGACAGCCGACTATCGACATATAAGTATTCTGCCTACTTCATCTAAAGTATTAGAGCGAATTTTAAAAACACAAATAACTGAATACTTGGATGGCAACAAGTTACTAAATAGCTATCAAACAGCTTATAGACGCTCATATGGCACTAACTCTGCAATTCTCAACATTATCGATGATATATGCAGGAATATTGATAATGCAGAGGCTACTGTACTTAAATTGCTCGACTTTAGCCAGGCTTTTGACTCAATTGGCTTCGATCGGTTAGTTAGGAAACTATGCCAAGAATTCAAATTTTCACGGCTGGCTTGCAAACAAATTCACTCATACTAAACAAATCGAACACAAAAAGTATTTGTTGGTGGTGTCTTCTCGGACTCAATTAATGTTGTGTCTGGTGTACCTCAAGGTTCAGTGTTGCTCTGGATTTCAAAAAGAAAAGATTAACCTTTGTCTTTTCTGAAAGCTTTTACAAATATTTTCTGTAAAAAATAAACTGAAAAATAGGCTGGCAGGAAACTTTGGACATCCAAGTATCCAAAATTATTCAACATAAGACGATTACTACACAAAACTGACTATAAATTGAAAAAGGTCAAGCAAGCAATCGTTTTTTTCCCATACAAAACAGAATGAAAAAATGCCGCCTACTAAAAAGGCTTAAAAACCTCTTTAAATTGAATTTCGGCATAATCATGTATACATGCTCACTCGTGATGAAAACCAACTTTCTTTATTGTAACCTGTAGCCAACTGTAACTCATACTGTAAATTAATTATAAAATAAAATGATCAAATCCGAAAACAGAATGACAGAAATTTGTTCCAAATATTACCAAAATATTTATCGATCAGTCGTTTCTTCCTTATCTCAAACCGTTATCTTCAACCACCATCATTGGGGTTTGTGACCACCACATATTTAAAATTATTAAATGATTAAGCCTAAGAGTATCTAATTCAGATATACTTACTCTATTTACATACCTTAATATTATAATTCTCATTCAAATTTCATTACCTAAAATTCTGTAAAAATAAATAAAACAATTTTCAAATCTTAAACAGTTTTTTTTGTGTCAGACATAAAAACATAACCTAAAATTTTTGCTTGTCGCAAATTAGAAAACTCGCATATTAGAAAAATGAAATTTAAAAGTAAGCTTTTACTAATACATATAAAGGGTTTTTCAATAGGGACATAACAATTTTGTATTTTAATACGAACGCACTCTTAAATTTTTTTTATGATCTGTCAATGTCAAAACATTAGTCAAAGTGTACATTTTTATCACGCGAAGTTCACGAACGAGCAACGTTTGTAAATTATTAAAAAATACTACCAAAATTCTCAGTCGGTGGTCGCAACTTTAAGAGCTTTTACTCCAATTTTAGGTCGTAATAATCGTCCCACCAGACAGGCTGTGCGTGCTATAGTGGATAAATTCGAGTCAACATATTCACTATTGAATGTTTCTGTGCCAGTGAGACAACGCACCGGTCGGAGTACCGAAAATATCGCAGCCGTAAGGGCTTCAGTTCAAAATGAGTTAAATCAGTCGACTCCATGCCGTTCACAGGAATTGTGGAGAATTTTACGTAAAGATCTTGGCCTACACCTTTACAGGATCAAATTAACTCAAGAACTGTAGCCTCTTGATCATTTGAAGCGCCAAAACTTCTCCGATTGGGCTCAGCAAAAGTTTGAAGAAAATAATGAATTACATCGAAAAATCATCTTCAACGATGAAGCTCATTTCTGGCTAAATGGCTTTGTTAGCAAGCGAAACATGCATTTTTGGTCAGCAACAAACCCACATGTGGGTCTTCATGCTGGGGGTGTGATTGCACCCTATTTTTTTGTTGATTTCGTTGATCACTGCAAACGTGCTCGCGGTGGTCATATGGCCGAGATCGAATTCCATTCTTAAATTTAACATTTGTATTATATATGAAATAAATTTCAGCTCGATATCTCAATTATTCTGTGTTTTATTTAAATACAAAATTGTTATGTTATTATTGAAAAACCCTGTATTAATACATTGACATTATCGCCTTGGGATTATATGTATTAATAATCTACTTAATTTAAATGTTATTAACTATAGATAAAACTTAATTTGAAAATTCATTTTTCTTATATGCAAGTAACAAGCAAAATTTTTTAGGTTATGTTTTTATGTCTGACGCAAATAGAACCATATTTAATATATTATTTTTGTCGTACGATAAAAAAAGTGGAAGACGATTAGATAAAATCTGAAAATTAGACAAAATAGGCCACACAGTACACCGATTCTGGCATTTCCTTGAAAATTGGGAATTCAGAAAAAGTGCAATAAATGAAATAAAGAAATATTTTCCAATACGAATTTGTTATTTCTCGCGACACGGAATACTAGTTATGAAAAAATTGCTATAAAATTTTTCTCAATTCCTATTTCACGATGTACCGGAATAGGGCTACAGATGTGTATAGAATGAGTGTAATAGAATTACATTTTATATTTTTACATACATATATCTTTATTTAAAATTTGGTTATTTTCCATTTTTGTCTCTTTCTGTTATACTCTATGGATATATTGTTATTTTTTTGTTTGCATATTATTTATTTATATTTTTTTAAATTAAAATTTTTATTTTTTATTTTTGCTCTTTATTTTGTTTATATGTAATTGATCGGCGAATCGCCTCAATGAAGGAGCTATCTTTTAAGCCAATAAATCAAAAAAATAATTGAATCGGTGTTGAATTGGTAATTCTAACTTTAGTATTTGCAATTCTACAGTTGTACAACCTGAACATCTAGTACATATTATGTTACACCTATCTTATTCTAATCACCTAGGCTTATTGTCAAAATGTATTTCTGTAGTGTTAAAACTAATAATAATACTTTATAGTAAATAAAATATAAGTCTTTTTATTTACTTCATCCAATCTACAGAACATCAGGTTATGGGCGCATGCACCAAAGTGCAGTAAATTGCAGTGTTAATTTTTTCTGCATTTTTGGAGGTGTAAATTGTGGTACGAAAATTTCTGGTATTAACCTCAAAATAAGTTCACGTGTGTCAGTGGCACAGAAAGTTTAAAAAAGTAATTTTTTTTTCAAGAATATTTGAAAAATGGCAAGTTCGAGTCATGTGCCGCTTATTAAAAAGTTGAAAGGTGCTGATGATTATCAAAACTGGAGTTTTGCATGCAAAACATATTTGAAAGGTGAAGGACTGTGGAAGTGTGTGGAAGGTGATGAAGAAGCAACAAGTAATGAAGATAAAATGGCAAAAGCTGCTCAAAGAATAGTAATGAGTGTAGATGAAAGCCTTTTTTCACACATTATAGATGAAGACACTCCCAAGAAAATGTGGGACAACCTTAAAGCAGTTTGTGAGGATAAAGGTGTCAATAATCAAATGAGATTGATTAAAAAATTAATTAATACAAAATTAGATGATTGTTCTAGCACTGAGGTGTATGTTGAAAAAATTTTAAGTCTAGCTCAGCAACTGAATAAGCTTGGATTTACGGTTTCAGATGAGTGGACTGGCACATTGTTATTACTTGGCTTGCCAGACAAGTACGAGCCCATGGTTATGGGTTTACAAGCTAGCGGAACAAAAATTACGGCTGCAACAATGCGAACAAAAATTTTAGCCACCGTCCAAAAGGATAATATTGATTCAAATAAAAGCGATAACAATGAATCTGCTTTCCTTTTAAATAGGTCCTTAAAAGGTCATTTTAGTCAAAATAAGAGGTTCGGTCAAGGGAGTAAACAATATACAGTAAACAGTAAACAGTATAACTTTAATAAAGAACATATGCAGTGTTACAAGTGTGGAAAGTTTGGACATCTTAAGCACGAATGCAGAAGTAAAACCAAAGTCAAGGACCAAAGTCATCTCGCTCAAGATTCATCTGGAGATTCAGATGAAGATGCAGCCTGGATTTTATGCTTTTCAGCAAAAGAAATTTGTTTAGAGGACTGGTATTTGGATTCAGGGGCGACGCAACATATGTCGCCCGTAAAGAAAAATTTTGCTAATTTTCAACAAATTGATGATCGCAAAATAACAGTGGCAGACAACAATAAAATAACTGCAATTGGAATTGGTGAGGTGCAACTTAATGTTAAAGTTTCTAATAAAACTAAAAATTTAACAGTAAAAGATGTGCTGTATGTACCGCAATTAGCTGCAAATTTGATTTCTATTAGCAAACTGAGCGAATTAGGCTTGATGATCACATTTAAAAATGACAATTGTACAATAAGCACCAAGTCAGGCAAGATTTTAGGTACGGCAAGAAAGTCAAAAGGAATGTATAAATTAGACATAGCTAAAAATAATGAAAAAGCTCTAGTTTCAGTAAATAAGCCAAAAGTTGAGATGAAGTGTGACACTCATATGTGGCACAAAAGGTTAGGTCACTTGAATGAGAAGTATATGATCCAGTTAAATGAATTAGTAGATGGGTATAAAGTTACAAAATCCATAAATGAAAAATGCCAAATATGTCTAGAAGGTAAACAGTCAAGAAAACCTTTCAAAAATTCAACGAGTATCACTAGTCGTCCTTTAGAATTGATACATACAGATCTAAATGGACCAATGAAGACTAAATCTATAAGTGGATGTAAATATTTCCTTATTTTTGTGGATGATTTTAGTCGATACACCATGATATATTTTCTCAAGAAGAAAAGTGAAGTTAAACATTTTTTTGAAGTTTATAAAAACTTAGTCGAAAATCAATTGGAGTTAAAAATCAAAGCGTTCCGAAGTGACAATGGAACCGAATATGTAAACAATGATGTCAAAAAATTTCTAGAATCTGCAGGAATTGAACTTCAAACAAGTTGTCCATACACTCCGGAGCAAAATGGAGTGGCAGAACGAAAGAATAGAAGTATAACTGAGAAAGCAAAATGTATGCTTTTTGAAGCCAATATGCCAAAAATTTTTTGGGCAGAGGCATCGGCAACTGCAACGTATCTATTAAACCGTTCTCCAACAGCATCAGTCGACAAGAAAACTCCAATTGAAGCCTGGTCTGGGGTAAGGCCGAATTTAAATTATCTAAAAGTTTTTGGATGCGAAGTAATGGTGGGTGTTCCAAAGCAAAAGCGCGAAAAATGGGACAAACATTCGATTAAGCATATATTTCTGGGATATTACCCAAAAAGTAAAAATTACAAGCTGTTTAACCCTCAAACAAACCAAATAGTCAAAAGCAGAGAATGCGAATTTTTCGAAAATAAGATGCATTTTAAAAGAAATGAAACTAAGAAGATTGAAGTAGCGGCTGAAGAAAATAGTCATGAAATAAGCTCAGATTTGATACCCTGCTTTAATACGGACTATGAACCAGAGCAAAATAGTATTTTAGAAGATAATATTCCAGAAAATCCAGTCGTAATTCCGACTAATGAAAGCTCAAGTTCTGGGAGCACTAGTAGCAGTACTGAATCGGAGAATATTAGCCAGGAAAATGCAACGAGTAGATCGAAAAGAAACACCAAACTGCCAGCTAAGTTCGATGACTACGTTATGTTTGTTGAGAGTGAAATCGAAGAGCAAGAGCCTTTAACTTGGCAAAGTGCCGTTGAAGGACCTTTTAGTAATCAGTGGAAACAAGCAATGAACTCTGAAATGATGTCATTAGAAAAAAACAAAACTTGGAGTTTAGTCGATCTACCAGAAGGCAAAAATGCAATCAGTCTAAAATGGGTCTTTAAGATTAAAAGAAATGAAAAAGGTGAAATTTCAAAGTTTAAGGCAAGACTGGTGGCAAGGGGGTTCATGCAGAAATATGGATCAGATTTCCAAGACACCTTTTCACCTGTCGTGAGATATTCAACAATTAGATTTTTGCTGGGCATAGCGCTGCGAGATGGCTTGCAGATTTTCCATTTTGACGTTGAAACAGCATTTTTGAATGGGGACTTGCAGGAGGACATTTACGTTCAACAGCCGGCCCCGTATAAATACATGAATCATAAAAACAAGGTTTTGAAATTGAGCAAAGCTTTGTATGGCTTGAAACAAAGTTCGAAGAATTGGAACGAGAAACTAACTAAACTCATATTGGATTTGGGCTTTAAACAATGTTCAACTGATATGTGCGTATTCATTTTTAGAAAAGAAGAGAATCTAATGTACGTCGCAGTCTATGTAGATGATTTGATAGTTTTAGCAAATTCAATTAAAGTGAAGAATCAATTCTTTAATTTTCTAAAAGAACACATCATAGTTAAAGATTTTGGAGAGTTGAAATACTTTCTCAACATTCAAATAAACCATAACAACAAAGAAGAAGAGATATATCTCCGGCAAAAAACATACATAAATCAGATTATTCAAAAATTCAACATGCAAGATTGTAATCCCTCGAATACTCCGTTGGATGCAAGTCAGAAATTATCAAGCTTTGTCGAAAATTCGGATTTGAATGAAACTCGAAGAGAAGCCCGTTTTCCGTATCAGGAATGCGTTGGAACCATTTTGTATTTGAGTCAAACTACGAGACCGGACATATGCTATGCTGCATGTGAATTATCTAGATATAATAACTATCCAGCTCAAGCGCATATAACAGCAGTCAAACGTGTTTTAAAATATTTAAAAGAAACTCAGAATTTAAGTCTTTGTTTTTCAAAACAACCAGAAAATGTCCTAATCGGCTATGTAGATGCAGATTGGGCCAATGATGAGCAAGACAGGAAATCCATCAGTGGTTATGTTTTCATGTTCATGGGTGCTCCGATATCCTGGAGTTCAAAAAAACAGAGAACAGTAGCTACATCATCATGCGAAGCTGAGTATATGGCTTTAGAAGCCGCATGCAAAGAAGCTGCTTGGCTAAAAAAACTTATACAAGAAATTGACCCGACACTTGTGCAAAAACCTACAAAAATTTATTGTGATAATTCAGCTGCTATTGAACTATCAAAAAATCCAGTGTATAAGTTCAATACTAAACATATTGATATTAAATATCACTACGTACGCGAAGTTATAAAAAATAAAGAAATTGTGTTAGAAAAAATTAACACGAAAGAAAACTTAGCGGACATCATGACTAAACCGTTGTTTGGTCCTTTACATAAAAAATTTACCAGTGGAATTGGTTTACACGACAAAAATTATTAAAATTTCAAGAATTCAAGATTACAAGTGTTTGAAGAACAACTTTATTATTTTCGATTGTTTATTTTTAAAATAAATTCATATTTCCAATGAAGTTAGAATTAAAGGGGCGTGTTGAATTGGTAATTCTAACTTTAGTATTTGCAATTCTACAGTTGTACAACCTGAACATCTAGTACATATTATGTTACACCTATCTTATTCTAATCACCTAGGCTTATTGTCAAAATGTATTTCTGTAGTGTTAAAACTAATAATAATACTTTATAGTAAATAAAATATAAGTCTTTTTATTTACTTCATCCAATCTACAGAACATCAATCGGTCATTTCAAAAACCTCTTAAGTCACATTTTTTACCAACATGCTTTTTTTGCAGAAAATGGTTCCTTTAAGGGAGATGCGTATTCTGGGTAAAAACCACGTAAGTCGATTGCGATAGCATTCCTGCATTCTTGCGTAGGACGAAAGGAGCCGCAGGTACGGACCCATGACACTCGTCCTCTTTTCGAGGATTCGTATTATATATGAATTATATATGAATTATATACGTATTATACTATTATATATGAATTAACTCATAATTAAGAATGATGGAGAATATGACTATGTACCATAAAGATATTAAAACATGACAAATTAATACATGTAAAACGTTAGTAAGATTATTTTTAAGTGTAATTCTCAATAATAAGCAATAAAAAATATGATTACTACGAGTTTTTTGGTTAAACTTTATACCACTAACCCTATTTCTTGCTAAAACAACATAAGTCAAGAACTGGTTTTCAGGTTTTTTTCATTATTTCTATTAATAAATTGTGAAGGTTATTCGCTATTTTAATTTTTCACCACTCAAATACTAAATTAAACATAAAAAAGTCCTTTAAAACTCGTTTGTTTGTGTATGAAACAGTTTTTATTGATTTCTGAAAAATTCTAACTGAGTGACTTATGAGGTTTTTGAAATGACCGATTCAATTATTTAAAGAATAACAGTTAAATCAGAGAATGGATATTAGTTTTATTTGATTTATTGATTTAATTTTAACATATTTAAACTTATTCATTGTTTTTGTCGACGTATTTTCTCTAAATATTATCCAGTTGGATGCTAGAGACAATGCTGCATATTAGCTAATCTGTTTGACATACTTACACTAATCCTCCATTGACATTTAAGTTGCACGAATGAGGAATACCTTTTTTAGCCTAAAATTTGAGGGAATTTTTGGTAAAAACGGGAAATTTGTTAAAATATCAGTTTTATTCAGAATTTAATAATTAAGTCTAACCACTAATTCTATATACAGTTTAATTTTTTTTATTCTTAATATAAACTTATGACAAACTAGAACAAAAGAGTAAAATTCTTTTTTAAAAAAATTACATAGTTTACTTTTTCTTAAATTTAGCAAATATACAAAAATTCCTAAATTTGTTTGACTGGCATTGAAATACAATAAATTTGTATCTTTTAAATATTTGATTACGTTTTTGTATAGTACTAAATCAGTAACAATGGAACACAACAAAATTTATTAGTTTAAGGTTTTGCCACATTACTAAAAACCCACATGTAATTTTCTCTTACTATTTCTAATCTAACATCTAAACAAGATGTTTTCTTCTAAATTTGCTATTTTTATATAACGCTTGTGTTATTGTGTTAAGAGTAAAAATGAATTTACTTAAATCTAAATAAAAGTTATGATTAAAAACTTAACTTTATAAAATAAATATTTTTAAAGTGTTTCTTATACTATAAATTCATTAATTTTAAACAATTATAATTACAATATAATTATTAAATAATTGAACTGAAAACGTGTTATGCATAAGTTGCATTATTCAGAAACTAGGTGTTTCCAATAAAATAATATATTTGTTGGTTTAAAAATGATAAATCAAAATTTATAATAATATAAAATTAATTAAATAAAAATAATTAATCTAATTAACTAAAGTTAAAAAACAATTATAATAAAACTAACCTAAAAATACAATGCCAATGTATTATCATTATAATAAAAATTTTCATTTACAATTTTAAATGATTACTCATGAAATATTAATTATATTTGAAAACTTGTGAGTAGTGAAACTTAAATAACTAGATGAATAATAAGAATTTTTCAATTCTGAAACCAGTTTTGGATTCTTTTAATTAAACGTTAAGATTTTTAATCAGAAAAAATTTTACGTGTTTCGTGGTGGTATCGAACCCCAGTCGTCAGTAACACAAAATCAATACCTTGTGTTATACACGATTTTATGAACTGAGCCATTCAATTAACTTTATAGAAATTTTTAGATAATGAATTGAAACATCATCAACAATTACAATGAAATCAACTATTTCATAAGGAAATTGCTTCTTAAACGGTTGGTAAATTGAATTAATTATTTCTAATTAATTTTCCTATCTAATTTTTAGAGTTTTTCGATTGAATTCTCAAGACACTACAATTTTATTAAGTATGGTAAGTTAATGATATTCATTATTTCACATACACATCCTTAATGCAGAAGAATCATTACAACTATAGTTATTTTCAACTAATCTGAAACCCTGAATTATATTACGTTATTAAACATGACAACATTATGAGGAGAGATTGATATAGTTCCGGATTTTAGGCCAAATAACTGTGCGAAAAAAGCTATTAGTTTACGAGAGTCAAAGTTTTTCAGATCAGTGACAGTTACACAATTCGATGTTTTGCCTCGACCCTTTGTGTGTTTTGTAGGAAAATGACTGAACTAAACCGGCAAAACAACATTTTGATAGATTTTTTTCCGTACATTGCGATTATAGTTGTTTACATCCGAAGACCGATGAATTTATACCAGCAGTAATGGAATGAATGGGACTTGATTAATGTAGGGGTTTTGCAACGAAGCAGTCGTATGATCTACGAAGCAGTTGTGTAATTTCCTTAATTTAGAATCGCTCTATTTTTCCCAAGAAAAAGAGAAGAAAAAATGCATTGATTTACCAATCAAACTCAGTGTGTTACTTCTCGTTTGCATTAATATCAAGAACATTTGAAGTTGTTTTTACCCTTTGTAAACACAATTTCTTACATTCAATTTATAATCATCCTTTACATAATTTTTTTTCAAGTTTGTTGCGAAACGGTTGTGCGATCTCCTTAGTGGGCACAATATTCAACGAAAAAAATTCCCAAGAAACAAACTTATCGTTTTGTTATTGTCAAAAAACGGCCGTTAATCTACTGTAAATATCAGCCGATAGAGGTCTTCTAGCTTCTTATTGTCACATTCTCTGATTGGAATGGTATTTTTGTTTTGATCTGTGAGTTGTCAATTTCATTTTGGCTGGAGAAAAGTTTATTAAAAAGAAAAGATGGAAGAATTTATTTTTCTTTAAAAATAATGTGTTTGTTGGTTTTTTTAATTTTATAAAAAAAAAAAAGAATTAAATTGAATGTCTGTTTTGTTCAACCTAGTAAAATTAAAGATAAATTTTACGAAACAAAAAATATTAATTCTATGTTTGTGCTGTTGATTAGAAAAATTTATAAGAAACAAGAAAATATATCTAAATTAGTGTGGTTGCAAATAAAATCAGGAAAAAAAATGAACTGCCGAGAAAAAGAAAAACTGAGATAAGTAGTATAATTTTTTTTGTACCTTATGGTCCAAATACATGTGCAGAATTGTGCATGCAGCGAAATTAGAACATGTGTTGTTATATGAGAGCAATTACATGTAAATTCTGCATGCAAAAAAATTCTGCAAGATATCTCTAATTCTAATTTCGCTGCACAGAGGCAGTGCTACCACAATAAAAAAAACAAAAACTACTTGAAAACTCAGATAAAAATGGATGATTTTGACATTTTGTTTGAAAATGAATTATTTTTTCTATTACTCAATTAAAAATGAATGATATTTTTTTGAAAATGAAATTATTTTTGTAATGATTATTTGTTTATAAAGATATTCAAATATTGTAAATAATCCAAATTATAAAATAATTAAAACTAATATTGTTAATAAATAAATTTTTGGGAAAGGATTATCGAAAACAGTGGTAATTTGAACTTAAATTTTAATTTAGACATAAACGTTTTTACAGGCAACGATTCAATTATTTTCTTCTATCTTTTAATTAAAAAGACAGTTTTCTTTAAATTGCGACAACTTTCACTTATAACAATTTCATAATACGTAAGAATACGAACTGTCATTGTTACGAAAATTCTGCACGTCAAATATATATAAAAATTTTGCACATCTATTTTATATGCAGATATGGATGCAGCACTGCGTGCAGACTTTCTGCACATGTATTTTGGGCATTAGTGTTTGATGCATGTTGTAGATTAAACTTACAAAGTCATTAACTTTAGTTCTTTTGTTGTAATAATATAATTTATTCGTGTTAATTTATAACCTTAAATGTTGGATCCGATCAGCGGACAATCTGATTGAATTGAAATTGATCGTGAAGTGCGATATAGTCATTTTTCTTTCTTGTTATATGGACTAGTACATATTATTTATTTTAATTAATCGATTAGTGAATCGCATAGTATAGGAAAGAAAGTGGAATAAGTAGTTTTTATTTGCTTTATTCCCGTTCAATTAATTCTTGCATAACGTAATTTTAGTGAAATTATAATAAATAACTAAACAAAACAACCAAAAATAAATTACAGTTGTTCAAAACGTACTGGTTTTACTTGTGTTGTCTCAAAATACCTGTATATTGGCGATAAGCAGTTGTTAGTGCGTGAAAGCGGATACCGCGTGATAACGTGAATTATCATACTGGCATTTAGGTAACCAAAAAAAAGTTGAATTATGTCCCCGTTAACCATGGCGGGAAATCTAGACTAGTGCCTTATCATCCATGTTGGAAAGTGTCACCGCGTCGGTAAAATTGTGCTATTAGTACCGATATCAATTCAGCAAAAATCCCTGTTGTTATCATCATATGACTGTAACATATGTATGACTAATCCAATTAACATACATTACATATGTTATTCTTCCCATTAAATTATCGTAAACAATTAAATAAGTCATCAATCATAACAAACAATAAACTATATAGGACAAACTATGTATATTAAACTTAGATCGAATTTCAATAAATTCTCACAATATATTTTAAATGATGAAATTTAAATCACATAAAATTATATTAAATTTGATGACATTACAAAAATGAATTAAAATTAAATTTATCGAAATAAATATAATTCCCGCTGAATAAGGCAATTATATTTATTTCATATACGATTGACCGATATTACCTGTACATAATAAATCGATTGTTGATTGGTTAATCGATTCAATTATTAAAATAAATATAATCCTAAGAGGGGATTATAGTGGAGAAACACTTTACCAATTTCACTATAAATTCAATGAAAATCACAATGAAAAGGCAACCAATAAACTTTTCTGAAAGTTAAAGTGTTAGTTTCATTTAAACCTTTTATCGGAAGAAAGTCTGCCAATAGGCCTTAGTCTACGGGTTAAACATGGTTTTTCCAGTTACAAAGACTTTATTCCCATCGTAAACAAAGATATAAAGTGGACATCAACATAAAGTAGTTCAACGGATAAGTCCACCATATGACGTTTTCAGCAGACATTATCGGATACAACCAATACTACTATTTCTATAGGACCTACCACCTTTAAATTAGCGAGCATTGCTTCACCAATAATATATGCTAATATAATACCCACCATATTTAATCAACAGTTATTGGATTAAACGACTGTGTATGTTTGTTCGAGCGCCGATATTAATTCGCCTATGGTAGAGGTTAGTACAATTATTCGACCGTTTCATCAAGCGATATTGGGTTCAAACGATATTCATCTGTCTACAATTTATACTACCTTGTAACCATCGAGATACTTTTTCAATAATACGGGCTGTGGTAATCATTCAATTTTTCCATCAGCCGATATCGGGTTCTACCAATACAGCTACTTATAAAACCTATACAACGTATTTTTTTTTGTGGAATACCGTTAATAATTCATCAACAATATATGCGGTTACCCTTATTCAGATTGTTAACACTATTTTTTTTCATCAGACGTTATGAGTTTCAACCAATGTTGTTATGTCTACAATTTTTATCATCTTTTTAATTAGCGAGTCATGCATACTGCATAATATACGATATTACAATTATTGCTTTTGCTTTGCAACCGATATTGGATTGAACCTATGCTGATATTCCTACAAGTTACACAACAATTTGAATCCCGATACTGACTTATCACAAATATTTGCACGAGCAGCGATACACGATTCCTCAGCCATAACGTTATATGATTACATCTGATTCAACTGTTCATCCATCCGGGCTGATTCAACCCGAGTAGAGTCGTACCTCTATTTGATCTTGAAGAAAAAAAACATGATCCGCTAGTTATCTTGGGAAAGAGGAGTGGGAGTTATCTATATAATCGGGTGAGTCTTATCTTATATATTTATATACGGCTACTTGGATATAGGTATGGGTGTTCGTGTGCATGTGTGAGTGTGTATGTGTGCGTGCGAGTGTGTGTGTGGGTGAGCAGATGAATTGCGAGAGCGTGTAAATGGGTTAAAATTATGAGGGTTGGACGTGGTGATCACGGTTCTTTCCATATACGGGGGTCGCCAGAGTCTATTTAGAGCACTTGCTTTTTTCTTATATCCGTTCTTATCTTATGCTACGCGTACTAAACAAGTATTTGTGCTGGAGCAGCAGGTATTCTTCTTTCAACCCCACTTACTGAAGCTAGTTTGGAGCTTTATAAATCTCATCTAGGTGCGCGGCCTGCTGTGCCACTTCGTCGATATGCAACGAAGAAGCGCTTCATTACAGTTTTATGTCAACAAGTTTATCCACCATTTTTGTTTCTGTGTCAAAATATTTACATTAAATTTAAACTCCTCTTTGGTTGCAAACGTATTTCTTAATCTTACTACTTTAATTGTATTGTGTATTGTATGTGTGTGTGAATTACATTTATTATGCCTAGCAATAACTACTAAAGATTAAAAAGCACAGAGCTTTGAAAAAAGATGAGAAAAAAACAGTTTATAGGCCAGAAAATACTGAAGTTGTAGAAGAACCTACCCTCACAAATGAAGTTTTTAATTTTACGATAAATAATGATTTAATTGATGAGGTCTCTCATGCTTAGAGTTTCCATTCCGGGATTTCTCGGGAAATTAGCTATTTTATCCAATCCCGATTCCCGGGATTTTTATGAATTTCCCGGGAAATCCCATATAGTTTAATTATAATTAAATAAAAGTGATCTATAAAGTTTGGCGTATAATCAATTATTTTTTCCGGTCCAGTTTGACGTAATATGTAAAATATCGCGATATTTTTGATCATATCACACGAGTGAACACTATCATTATTTCTTTTTTAACAATGAAGGAAGGGTTGTAACATAAAAAACAATTAAAAAAAAACGATAAAAAAAGTGTACCAGTCTAGGAATTGAACTCACGATCTACAGAACATCAGCCGAGCGCGATATCCACATCGCAATTTGAAACGTTAAGAAATGATGGATGTGTTTCATATTTAAAAATATTTTGCTGATTTAAAAATTGATAATGCGAATATATAGATTTTACTCCATATAAAATTTTACAACGCGGTTAAAGAAGTTTTCACTTCAAAAAATATATTAATTTCGGTTTTGAAAGGATATTGTTATTTTCTGCTTTTATTATATTGTCTTTTTAAAACATATTTTTAGGTAATGTATATGATTTTACAAACCCCTGGTCAAAATGGTACAAGCATTGTAGCCATTCCTGATTCATGGGTATTAAAGGAGTTGTTGTCTTATTATTGGCCAACCACAGGCTCCAAAAAGGCAAGACAATCTTTTTAAAAAAAATAAAGCTCAGCTCTAAAAGTTGCAAAATGCACAATAGCAGACCCATCATGTAGAAATGCAAAAATTTATAAAGGATCAACAACAAATGAACGAAAACATGCAAAAAACATTTGAAACGATGATGAACAAAATTTATTCATTAAATGATGTATTGCATTCTTATATAGAAAAACAAATGGTAAGTAAAACAAACAATGAAATAGTAGCTGACAATTTGTTTCAAATGCCGACCTCAAAATTTAAAACTGCAGCAGAAATGAGTCAATTTAGTATTGATCTACTCAACCAGACATATGTGAAACAGATTGTAAATAATAAAAATAAGTACATATATTAAATTAATGGCAATATAGAGCTAAACTTTATATTACAGCTGGTTCGAGTGAAGCATTTGTTCTCCCATACAGACTTTAATAAGTCAGTCAAAAGTCTTTTGGAATTTTTGTCCCCCTGAACAGGAAAGGGGGGCTTAAATAATGCTAAAAACATTAATCTTAACATAAAATTTATACACTTGTTTATGTATTAAAACAATTTAATATTCCATTATTTTAGAAGCCACTAAGCTTATACATATTTAAACGAACAACACGGTGTAATCTCCTTAATTTCCGCCTGCATTGCAGCTGGATCAAATGTAGTTGTTAATGCAGATTATAACAAAAAAGTGCTGCATGCAATCAGCAATTTTATAAGAAGAGCTCCTCAAAGGAAAAACTGGCTCGAGAGAAAAATTTAAAATTTATTTATATATATTATTAATTTTTTTAATATATTAGAGTATAGTTTTTGTATATTATATATTATTTAATTTAAATATTATTTGAACTAATTAAAATAAAACTATAAATAAACAATTACGTTTTTTTTCATATAAATCTTTACATAACTCATACTCAAATGGGGAGGATATTTTAAATATGTGTTACATCTTCTCGCCTAGTTTTTTCATTCACATTATAACACGTATATGCAATATTGTTATTTTTATTGCACAACTGCACGTACAGATGTGCTTGTTAACACACATTTGAGGCTACCCATAAGCACTACTTTTAGCTTGTTCTGTGCTTATACGCAAAGGATTGTAAACCATCGGTGCAAGTGGAATGGATGTGCAACATACTTTTGAGGCTGCCAATAAGCATTGCTTTGAGCTTGTTCTGTGCTCAAGCGCAAGATACTGTACACCGGCAGTGCTAAAATAGATGGATATTAAACACACTTTTGAGGCTGTCTATAATCAATCATTTGCGGCTGTTCTGTGCTCATGCGCAAGAGTTTGTACGCTGTCAGTGCAAGTGACATGGATATTAAACATACTGTTGAGACTGACCATAAACAGTCCTTTGAGCTTGTTCTGTGCTCATGCGCAAGATACTGTACACCGTCAATGCTAAATGGCACAGATATTAAACACACTTTTGAGGCTGTCTATAATCAATCATTTGCGCCTGTTTGTGCTCATACGCCAGAGTTTGTACTCCGTCAGTGCAAGTGACATGGACATTAAACATACTTTTGAGACTGACCATAAAAATTCCTTTGAGCTTGTGCTGTGCTCCTGCGCAAGATACTGTACACCGTCAGTGCTAAACAGAATAGATATTAAACACACTTTTGAGGCTATCTATAATCAATCCTTTGCGCCTGTTCTCTGCCCATACGCAAGAGATTGTACACCGTCGGTACAAGCGCTTGCGCTAAGGGATTTAATGCATTGTGTATGTACTTCTTAATAACATGTGTCATACTACGCTTTTCGCGTACACCAAGGACGCACAAAACATACATTTTACAAGCCCAAATGTTAAAATTATTTGACGGGAATGGAACTCAGTGAAATACCAGAGTTAGAAGACCAAAACAACAATTGTAATAAATTTCCAGTTTTAAAACAAAAAACAGTTATAAATGCAACCGAAAATAAAATTATATATGAAGAAATGGTTTTTAAGAACTTTAGAATTTGTAATAGAAAGCGTGATTGCTGGTTTCTTACCAACCAAAAAGATATTATACAGTTCGTACATGAAAAAGAAGTGAAAAATTGTACATACATATTTGGATCTTAATCAGTTGACAAGAGAAATTATTTTCACCTTCCGATATCTTCAGACAAGATAGATGTTTATCAATCAAACTTAGTTTTAAATGAACCGATATATTGGAAACTGGATGGACCGGTCAAAAGCCTTTTTGCAATGGAGAACTTGGAACAAAATTACCGTGCATATTTTCCTTTAATTCACATGGAATTCGAAAAAGCTCGCCAGTTTAGATTAAGTTATTTTTGTAAATTGGCACGTTTAAACTAGGATTAAGATTAAAAAAACAGTAGTCGCTTTAATTTATTAAGCCATATGTTTTGCTTAGCTTGAATCTTAATATTAATGTTAATTCAATACTGATTGATGCCACTGAAATTGCTACACCAAAGGCTTCTTCTATTATTATTTAAGTTGCAGTTGTTATTTATGTAATATATTATGAAGTATTCTAATTTAATTTTTACTCTTCAGCATGTATGCAGTTATAGAAACTGTAGATAAGAATGGTGAACGAGAAGTAGCAACCATTTCCATTAAATGGATTAAGGGGTCGAAAATTTTATGGCCAGATAAAAAATTTAGCCGTTCACTTTTAGAAAACCACACTCTGCCAGAGGTTACGTGGACCAAACATGATTTTAAAATGTTGTGGTAAGTTTTAAAGTGTATTATGTTTATTTTAAACAAATGACTTAAATTAAAATTAGCTTTCTAGAAACCATCACAGAAGCAAAAAAAAGAACGAAGATACGAATCCGTCTCAAATTCGGAGTCTGAATCAGCCTTTCAGAACACAAAAAATAAAAGGTTTAACATATCCGAATTAAACGATATGTTTAACAATTCGACAGCTGCGACAACTGATGATAATTGTGATACAAATATAGATATTCAAAATATACCAATTATTCATTACACGGAACCCTTACCGACAGTTCAGATTCAGAACGTTGTAGTAGAATGCGTCGATGAGCAACAAGCTGATGAACATTTTGGTAAATATAAATATTAATGACGTATAAAAAAATCTTCATAATGTAAATAAATAAAATTTAAAATTAGGGCAAGTGTTTCGTTGTAACGCTACACTTACAAGTAATGAGGAGGAGTCGAATGCTATTCGCCCAGAAAAACACATATAGAATTGATGGAGGCAATAAAAATCTTAAGAAACAAAATTGAACGAATGGGAAACCCTTTAAACAGTTTTTCCGAAATTCTTCCAGAATTTTTGAGTTTCGTTAGAAAAAGTTCAAATAAAATAATAATAAAGGATTCTTCCTTTATCGTCCCTCCATTACCGTTAATGACAACAGCTGCTGTGGATAGATTTAATTTACAGCTTTTAAGTCAAACTTTTGCTGAACAAATGGTATGTTCATCTTCCAACCATCTTCCAAATTTCTGCTGATTTATATAGATCCTAGATCCTAATTCCTAAAACTAGAGGTTGAGAGTAAAAAGGTTACAAAAACTATCCGAAATATAGTTGAAAAGCTATTTGATTCTAGTGTAGTTCATGAATATACTTGGACAGGTGCAGTAAACATTACCAAAGGTGAAGTAAATATTATAATTAAATGCCATATTATGTAATAATTAATATATGATAATATATTATAATATATTTAGAAAAGAAGAAACTTTCATTTTCGGAACTAACTAATACTACGAAGTTAGTTGAAGACACTATTACTATTACAGCAAAAGTGAACTTCGAAAATGTTTCGTAGATTTTTTAAAGCGTGCCGCAGAACGATTTCGATATTCTCAGAAAAAATAACCAAAAACATATTTTATTAATGAATTAAAAAAAAATTTGAATTTCAAGATTAAAAAGTTGAAAAGTTTGAATTTTTATTTTTTTATTATGTATTTTTTATTTTATTTTTTATTTAATTTGAAATAAAAATTATATTTAAACATTGAACTATTGAAGTGTTGTTTTTTTGGAAAAAACTGAAAGGGCGGAGAAAAGTCGGATTCGTTCCATAATTAAGCCATTTAATCGTCAAATAAGTGACTGTCGGATTTGGACCTTTTTTGTAAGTTACTGTGGACTTACAATCGTCATTGAGTATTCGACTGTATAAAATATGGTCAAATTCGTTCGACTATAATGGTATGTAAAAGTCTCACGAAAGACCGTCCACCTAGAGTATTTTATGTTGGTCAATGTGGACTTACAATTGCCAGTCGGTAAGCCGCGGAGTTATATATGGTCAAATTCGTCCAACTATTGACTACCAAATTTTTCTAACAAAGGATGGTCAAATATTCCTAGACGTAAGCGTCTATGATTTCCGACCAATTTTTGGCAAGGATTAGACGCACAAACGACTGAACATTTAGTCATCCGTCTGAATTGTGCCTCTAAGGGTCAGTAGTCAATTTTCAGTCATTTTTCAGATAAAATAATTGAAATTGTTTTACGGGATGGAGTATAGTTATTTAATAATTCAGGTATGGCCAGTTGTGTTACGAATTTATAATGTCAATTATTTTACTACACCATTCACGAATTGGTTTGTACCCACAATCTGCTGAAATTTATTTAAAAGATGTTATGGAAGAAATAAATGAGTTGATAGAAAAAGGAATAGGTAATAAAGGTAATAGGTAATAAAACATATTATAGGTTATAGGTAACAGTTAAAGGTAATAAAACATATTCTGTTGAAATGTTTGCAATTATTGCTGATTCTCCTGCTCGGGCATTTATAAAATGTTGCAACTATCTAAGTAAATTAAATGCATGCGAGCAATGCACAACAAAAGGGATAACAATCAATCGTAGGTGTTTGTACCCAGAAATGGATTGTTCACGCCGTACTAAGCTAATATTCATTGAAACAATACCCCTAAATCATCATCAGACTGAAGTTAATAGTCCGCTACTTAAAATTCAGAATTTTGATCCACTATCACAGATTGCTCTTGACTCAATGCATTTATTATACTTAGGAGTAATGAAGTTTTTCTTGGAAACATTTGTTGGTAAAAAAAGAGTGTAGTGATTGACCATAAGGGTTGCACTATACTTTAATAACATTATAACATAATCAGCATTAAAGTATATTCATAAAAACATATCATATTCCAAGCGCTTGACGCTGCAATTTTTGACTAAAGAAATAGAAGTAAAACTAATATATATTCAGTGTACGCGATGTTGTGGATATAGAAAGTTACACTCAAATTAATGTCCTTGTGTTATATATGTTATAATGTAATTACATTAAGTATATGTAATAAATAATTAAATAAATAATGTGTTAAAATATATAAAGATGTTTAACGTGTAGTTAATCGAACCTCAACATAATTATAATAATACCTAAATATAACAACAACTTATATTAATATAATATGGCGACCTAAACCAGACTACACATGGCTAAATACCACCTGCACCAGCCAATGTTAAATATAAATAACATCAAAATTACACCTAAATATGGCTAAATAATATCAAAATAACAAACAGCCAACACAACATCCAACCAAGGTTAACAGCCAACATAACATCTTAATTAACACCAAAACATCTAAACAACTAAACATCTACACATCAAAAAATCTAAACATCTAAACATCTTCCTGCTAGTAGGAAATAGAAATTCACCAACATAAATTTAAGTACCAATTTATATATATATTAGTTATTTCGCATTTCATAGAATTAAATTCTTTCATAAAATCTATTTCATTACTAATAAAGTGTTAAATTAAAATAAAAGTGCTGACCTTACACATATAATATAAATCATATGTAGATAAGAATAATTTTTTATCCACGACTACTAAAGAATATATACTTTCCATGCGTATATCTTTCATTGTAATTGTATTTATTCCAATTTATATAAAAAATTCTCTTTTATTTATTTCATTCCACTTTATTTATAAAAAATTCCTCTAACAAATTAAAAACTTGATTTGTTGGTTTAGTAATATAAACAAGTTTAAACAAGAATAATATATATAAATCTAAAATAAACAACAAACGTTCTGTTTTTCTTGTTTTCTATGATAAATTTATTTCAATATGGCGATATAAAGTTTTAAATGAAAACTTTATATTATTTCAAATATTTTTAAAGTCGTGGATAAAATAGCATCTTGTATTCGCTTAGGATGAAGGCAATTCTTCACTAGTGTAGTGACCAGCCCACCCTTTCAGTTTAGTCAACTCATTAGTCAACTTTTCAATTCACTTAACTTTTCGAATCACTTAACTTTTCAAATCACTTAACCAGTGTACTTTACGTATTCAGTGTACGTTCGCGTTAAGCATTATTATATTCAATATCTTATTTCACGATTTAAAATATCGTCGTTAAAAAATTAATTAGTAAACAAAATTTATAAAAAATAATTTTTCTTATGAAATAAAATAAGAACGCAAGTTCTTATTTTTCATTTTGTTTAATGTTTCACAAAAATGCCAAACAGCGTTTTTTATCACGTACACCAAGCTATGGAGGTTAGTTAAAAACGAATGAACAGGCAGTTGTTGTGTGGTAACCAAGAAGAGTGTAGGCTCTTGGAAAGTTTCTTTTTTAAATTAAAAAGAAAATCTTTAAATTAAGTTACTGTGGAAAAATTACTATTAAAATTATTGTAAATCTTTAAGTTATAAATAAAGTGAAAACAATAATAATAATAATTTAATTGATGTGTAAACTGTTGTTTCAATTATTAATCTTTTTGTTTGGTGAAATTATAATAAAATAAGAATCAAAAGATATAAATGGTTCTTTTCTACTTGGTGAAAAACTACAATTATTCTTGGTGAATACATTTGGCAGTGCCTGGGGCGTAACATATTTGGCGACCTTGCCAGGAGCTAGACCAGCACAAGGAACACAAAAAAGGAGATACACAACACAACTACCGCCACACAACAACTCAACCCTGGAAAGGAAAAAGAAATCAACTCAACCCTGACAAAAAAAATTCAACTCAGCTTTTGGAAGTTCAACCAAGGAAAGTTCAAATAAGAAGTTAAAATAAGAACTGACACAGGAAGGGCTGTTTTAATTTAGCGGGTGAGTGATTTATTATTGTTCATTTCTAATTAATGGAACCTTGTTTTTAAATACTTAATTACTTTTACCTTTGGAATCAATAATTCAATTAGAAATTTAAATAAATAAATTTAATTTTGTGTTATGATTTATAGAAAATTTTTAATTCTTGTGGAAATTGAAAAACGGATAAAAATTTTTGTTTTTGAATAGATAAAATCACTATGAAAAGTTTTGTTAGTTTAAAGTTTTTGACAATTTAAATGAAAATATTAACTTTGTAGAAATTGTTGGAATTGATTAAATTTTTCTTGAATAGATAAAAATCTATAAAATAATTATTGTTCATTTTAATTAATAGAACCTTTTTCTAATTAATTAATTACTTTTACCTTCGGAATCGATAATTCAATTGGAAATTTAAATAAATAAACTTAAATTTGTGTTACGAGTTATAGAAAATTTTTAAACTCTTGTGAAAATTGAAAACCTGATTAAAATTTTCGTTTTTAGATAAAATCTCTATGAAGATGTAACCCAAGTTTTTGGCTCACAGTTATTTTTCATTATTTTTGGTCAAGTTACAAAAGGGAATTACAACGAAAAGAAATAGTTAATACAAGAACGAATGACGAATTGAGAAACAATATTGAATCCTCCTTAAAGGTGGTCTACGTGATTAAATAAAAGAAGTTTTCCTCTCTATTTTTTGTTTTCTCTCTTTTAAGAAATAAAAATACAAATCGAGTTTTTGTGAGTTGTAGCGTGGCTTTTAAGTAGACAAGTTGATTTGTGTGAGCTCGTCCAGTAAATTAATTTAAATATTGCATGGTAATAGCTAGCCATTTTATTTTTGTATAATTTGCTAAATAAATTTAGAAAGCTCAGTGAAATTGTTCAAATAAAGTTATACAATCCAATTTGTTTGGAATTTATTTAAAATGAATTGACAAATTCGCTTCTGAAATTTAATTGAAGCAAACAAATGGAAAATGTGCTTAGAGAGAGAAAAAATAAGGTGGGGTCTATATTAAGTGATAATTAAATAGAGTAAACTCTAATCAATTGTGTTGGTTTTCAGCAACTCTGTGATTTTATTCCAAGTTACCATGACTACCCATGGTTAGGAGATATGCTGGATTTTGTTCAATTGAAGAGCTATTAGGATAGAGCAAAAGTAATTTTAGAACCGAGCAGGGCCCACGGTTTTCCACTGGAATTTATTTGTGCAAAGAACTTAAATAATATATAATATAGCGGATAAAACTGGACGAAGGGATTGGCATTGCCTGGCTGATATGGACAACTCAATAATTTGGCGGACAATTAGTTTTAGTTTATTCAATTAATAATTTTTAATAGTTACTATTGATCCTTCTGATTTGAATTTAATATTTTTTTTAGTGACTGATGTTAATCTGTCGTATTTCATTGATAATTTTTAATGGTTGGTGTAAATCTGTCGTGTTTTTATTAATAATTTTTAATAGTTAGTATTGATTTATCTAATTTGAATTGTATAATTTTGTTTGTGATTGATGTTGATCTATTTGATTCGGTTGATATAATTTTTCGTAAAGATTTAAGTCCACTGATTTATAGTGAAAGTGTAGTATCCTCTTGTTACAGGAAGGCATCTGTCAATTGTTTTTACATTAATCTAATTATATTTTCTTTACCTTTTGTAGATGTGAAAGTTCAACTCACCGGACTACAAGCGCTTGGGGGAAAGTGGGGGTTTTGAACTTGAAACAATTTTTTTTTTTTATTATTCCTGTTTTATTTTATTTGAGAAAGAAAACCAGGAAACTATCCACAAGGAAAACCGTATGTAAGTCCTTCATTCTATTTACCGTCAGTGGAACTTAAAATTACAAAATTACTTATTAAAGTCTATTTTTTTGAAAATCTAATTAAGACTTATTAACTTAAAATTATTTATTGAAGTCTGTTTTTTTTGAAAATCTAATTAAGATTTATGAACTTAAAATTATAAAATTACTTATTAAAGTTTATTTTTTTTAAAATCTAATTAAGATTTAGTAACTTAAATTGTAGAATTGTATATTAAAGTATATCTTTTGATTATTTAATTAGGAATTAGAAATTTTGCAAAACTAGATCTCTTAAAGTTAAATGTTTAAAACATTTGAAACATTTTTTTTTAAAAATTAAATTAATGATATTAAAGATGAATTAACCCGTTTGATTTGGATGATGTTAGAAGATGGATGATGTCCAGGGATGGTCTTCCCTTCTTTTGTTGTTGACTATTCCTTTCCTATCCCAGTGGTCTATTTATCTATTTATCTATGCCTTAGATTCCCCACTTCTCGCCAAGAGCTTTAGTCGGCTATTAAGACCACTTTAAGGCCTCTAGATATTTTACCGTTCCAGGCCATGTTACAGTAGTAATGTCCTGTTACAAAGAGTTTTTGGTTGTTTAAAGTTTTGGCAATTTAAATAAAAATAGTTGACTCCTGTGGAAATTGTTGGAATTGATTAAATTTTTCTTGAATAGATAAAAATCTATAAAATAATTATTGTTCAATTTAATTAATAGAACCTTTTTCTAATTAATCAATTACTGTTTAACTTTGGATTTGGATTCAATGGGAAATTTAAATAAATAAATTTAAAATTTGCGTTACGATTTAAAGAAGTGTTTTTAACTCTTGTGAAAATAGAAGAAACTGATTAAAACTTTTAACTTTTGATTTTTGTGGAAAATTGTGGAATTGACTGAATTGTTGATTCTTTTTCTTTTTCTATTTTCCTTAATTCTATTAAGAATTCTGCACTACGGTAAAATAACCGTGCAGGTTGTATTTGGTAGCTCAAGTTTTTTATCTCTTAATTTTCCTATAAGAATACTGCGCAACTGTAGGTAATAATCGTATAAGTTGTCTTTTGTCACTTTAGAATCCAAGTGGGTCCATTTCTTAATAACCTTAGCTGAAGGATTTAATTAGCTTCAATTTAAATTTGGCTCACGTTTAAAATACTCTTTTATCGGAATTACTCTGCACAAAAATAGTCTTGCAAGTCAGATTTGTAACTTTAGAAGCTAGTTGGTTCCACTCCTATAGTTTTAACTCTTACTTTAAACAAATTTCCAAATCTGTAGCAAAAAAAAAAAAAAGAAAAATATTTTTCATTTGGGATAAATTTGTTGTCATGTTTGTATTTGAACGGCAGATTATTTTACTCATACTATAGCACTGATTGGAAAAATCTATATTTTGGGTTTGAACCGGTTTAACCTTCAAATTCGTTCTTCATTTAATTTATATACAACGATTTCCATGTGGGTTTCAAACGTTTATTACAATTCAAGTATAACGGGATAAATTTAAAATCAATTGGTAAACTCTTAATTTAAAACTACTGCTAATTAGCTGTACAGATTGGGCTTGGAAATTGCAATCTTAAATAAATTCATCTCTTTTATAAAATTGTTGACCAATAGTTTAACAGCCAACGGGGCTACTCGCACGGGCGATACTAATATTGTTCTAAGTGGCATACAACGTTTCACTACTGCAACCACTCAAGGAGCTGTTAGGTACCATCTCCACTGTAATAGTTAGATTTATATGTCAAGTGATAAGCCCACAACATTGAACACAGACTGGGACAGAAATCAATTTAACGAAACTACCCTCTCCGAAGAATTTATTTCACCTACTTCTCCACCCTTCCTAGGTTTCGAGGACAGCTTCAACATGGTTTTTGACGTAAAGTTGGCCTCTTCGGTAATCCCAATGTTCACCGAAAATCTAAAAGATCTAGAACATTTCTTGGAGTGTGCTAAATATCTCTATGACATGACTCTAGCGCCTCAACGAACAGATTGCCTAAACTTTGTTAAGGTAAGTAAAATAACTGGTTCGGTAGCAGAACAGATCAGGAACAAAAATTTTGCTGACATAGGAGCCTTAGGCCTAGAGTTGAGAAAAATTTGTAAACCAACTCGTCCAGCGGAGCACATCCAAATGGAACTGTTCCGATTTAAACAAAATAATCGTTCAATAAAAGAGTTCTCAGAAACGGTTCAATACTTAGTGGGGGAACTGAATACCACAATGACCTCAATTCAGGGGGAAGAACTTAAAGCAGTCATTGAATCTATAAATGAAAAAACTGCATTAAAAGTTTTTACGGAGAGACTAAGAGAACCTTTGCGTCTGTACATTAAAACTGGAATATTTAAAACGCTGAAGGAAACAATCGCGGCCGCAGTAGACGAGGAACAACAGTCCTTATCCTTACAATCGGGAATACAAATAAAGAAGGAAATCGGTCCTCTTAAAAGTGAGAGAGTGTCAAAATGAATACGTAGGATTTTGGTAGTTTTGTTATGGTTGATGCTAGCAACCCTACAGGCCATACGGAAGTTGATACGGTGCCGAGTGCAATCAACAGCCCATGCAGAGTGAAGGTACTTGTTGAGCGTCAACTAGGCAAAATTTTAATGGTTTACGTTAATGGAACCGGTATTTTGGAGCACTCAGGAGAAGTGCAACCCGGTATTTTTTTGTTATCTAGCTCTTTGGTAGAGTTTAGAAGTTGAAGTTTTTTTTTTGGTTATTTAGCTCTTTGGTAGAGTTTAGAAGTTGAAGTTTATTGGTTATCTAGCTCTTTGATAGAGTAGAGGAATTGAAGTTTATTTGTTATCTAGCTCTTTGGTAGAGTCTAGAAGTTGAAGTTTATTGGTTATCTAGCTCTTTGGTAGAATTTAGAAGTTGAAGTTTTATTGGTTACCTAGCTCTTTGGTAGAGTTTAGGAGTTGAAGTTTATTGGTTACCTAGCTCTTTGGTAGAGTTAAGGAATTGAAGTTTATTTGTTATCTAGCTCTTTGGTAGAGTCTAGAAGTTAAAGTTTATTGGTTATCTAGCTCTTTGGTAGAGTTTAGGAATTGAAGTTTATTTTTTATCTAACTCTTTGGTAGAGTTTAGAAGTTGAAGTTTTATTGGTTATCTAGCTCTTTGGTAGAGTGTAGAAGTTGAAGTTTTATTGGTTATCTAGCTCTTTGGTAGAGTTTAGAAGTTGGAGTTTATTGGTTATCTAGCTCTTTGGTAGAGTTGTTTGTCGTATATTAGGATTATGGCGTTGGGATAAATTTGTTGTCATGTCTTGTCATTAATCCTTTTCTGCTTGGTGAAATTATAATAAAATAAGAATCAAAAGATATAAATGGTTCTTTTCTACTTGGTGAAAAACTACAATTATTCTTGGTGAATACATTTGGCAGTGCCTGGGGCACAACATATTTTGTAAACTGTTGTTTCAATTATTAATCCTTTTCTGCTTGGTGAAATTATAATAAAATAAGAATCAAAAGATATAAATGGTTCTTTTCTACTTGGTGAAAAACTACAATTATTCTTGGTGAATACATTTGGCAGTGCCTGGGGCACAACACTCGGATGTTTCCCTCCACACGCTACGCGCGTTCCGGGAAACTTCATCCTCGTGAAGAACTGCCTTCATTCTAAGCTCATACAAGAATCTACTATTCTCTGTTGTTAAAAGTTAAAACGAAATCGAATAATCTCTTTCATTAACTTTAAATTGGAGACATTTAATATTCTTTATATTTCGGTCATTTTATTTGACCTTTTTCAAAAGCTAAAAAATTATATTTACAGAATTAATATATATTATATAAAAACATTATTTTAAAATTTGTTAAGTCTTACATTTATAAATGAGATATATTAAGAAGAAATTTTATGAGATGTAATACATCTCTATCCTCTCTAACAGCCTTTGTTCCGGTGGAAAACTAAATATTGCACTTAATTTAATGACTAACACAATTTTTTAAAAGATAATAAATTAGGACAAAACAATTTTTTTAAAAACTCACAACCAAATTAAAATTATTCTAAAAAACTTCTTTAATTGACAAACTAAAAGGAATATAATTTGAAAAATTTTAAAATTTTAAAACAAATTAAATTAAAGACAATTAAAAAAAATTAAAAAAATTAAAAAAGTTAAAAAAGTTCACTAGGTCAACCAAAATGGTCGACTTGTTGTTATAAATCAAATTGTTTAATTCAAACAGCAATGGAAAGGTTATCGCTTAATTTTTCTTGTTCTCAATTAAGAGACTTCAATTTTCCATTAGAGGAGAGAGAGATCTATATTCCCTACTTTTTTTTTTTAAATTAACAATTAAACATGTAGAATAAAAAAACAAAAAATCGAAAAACAAAAACATTATGATCAAAGAACCGAAAAGTAAAAATCAAAACGGAAAAATATATAATAAATAATATTGTTATTATTGACAACGGTCATTCACCTCATCAGCTGGTTCATATTGAATAGAATTATGTACAGCATTTAATTGAATTTTATTTTGGTTACTTTAGGATGTTGCAATAGATCTTTGATAGCCCATCGATTTCAGCTCGTTTGTTCATTGTGTTACTGGTTGTGTTTATGTGGAGCATTTCTTTGATTAATCTTTTTAATAGGTTATCCTCGGTGCACAATATATCTATTTTATCCAAGTCGTATACATCCAAGCTATGTTTGGTTTCTTTTATGTGATTTTAAATTATTTACTTTTCAAAAAACAATTCTTAAAACAAAACAAGTAACAGTGATATCCAAAATTAATTTCTGATACTGATTAACATTGAATTTTTTTTCTTTGCAAATTGCACTCCTAAAAATTCTTTTAAAATTAAAACAAATAAAAGTGTGGTCCAAAATTTTAAATAATGATTTAGTAGTATTATCCAAAAGCTCTGTTTCTGTATCGATTCATACTTGAAACTATTTTCTTTTAGGAAAATCCTTAGTAATAAAATAAATAATAGTGCTGACCAAAATTCAATCTTTGTTATTGTTTCACTTCGAAACTAATTTCTTTTCAAAAATTATAAAATACAAAAAAAAGAGAATAATTTCCGTTCTTTATCTTCTCGCCGAAACGACGAAAATATTTTAAATAACTTTTGAAACAAAGTTAACAATCTAATAAAAAATTTGAAATACATAATGTGCAATTCAAAAGTGGATGCACCAATAGAAACAAAAAATGAGGAGAGTGCTATACATCTAGAGACTCTAGAAAAACTTAATATAATTCACGAAACAGTAACTGACCAAAATACATTTTTGTCTTATTGCGTCTCTATTGCTGGAACAATTTTATTTTTTTATGCGTATGTAAAATATACAAGTACACAAAAAGCAGAATAACTGCACAGATTACTCGTGCCGTAACACGAGAGAATCTAAACCAAATCGGTTCTTCATAAATTAAAAATAATATTAAAAATCATATACTTCAATTTAAATGAAAATGAAATTTAAATGTCATTTCGAATATTAAAATGAATAATAAATGAATAAATAAAATAAATAAACATCCAAAATCAATTAATTTTGATATACATATACACCGATTCCTATCTTTCTAAAAAAATTTTTTTTGGAATATTTTAGTATTAGTACTACATAACAAATTTTAACATGCCTGGTCGAATTCATTCATCTTAAAATAACCGATTCGTATCAAATTAATACTTATATAATTCCTTTACACTTACTTACGATATAAACGCGTTATTGTACCTTGTAATAATTATAACATATATATGGGACATTAATGAGCGATTTGGATAATCTCCGGAAATGTATTAAAAACATTAATATATTGTATGAACAATTTAGTGAGAAAACCCCGGTATGTAAAAATTCAATTAACACGTACGAAAATGGTTGTATAGTAAACTTTAACAAATTTTTAATACTCTCGCGAACTTCTCAAAATCTACATGAACTAGACAGAGACATCCTAGATAAAAATTTTAACGTTTTACTAGATAAAAGAACTTTTAGCTACCTTAATTTGAATTACGGTTTTCCAGACAAACTATTCGACAGTGACGTACTAATTGTAAGACAAGAAAATTTAAACAATAGCGTAAAGAAACAAAAATAATTGTAACAAAAATGGCACTCACAACAGAGCAAGTTGTCAACATGGTCGTGAGAATATTAAAGGAAGACTACAACGGTGAACCTTTAATCTTAGATTTAATAATTGACAAATTAGAAATCCTTAAGCTATCAGTACAAGATCAACAAAATGAAAAATTGCTTGTGACACTTATAAGATCCAAACTCATACGAAAAGCACGAGAGGCTACAGAAAATGCAACTTCGGTCAATCAGATTATAACAGCTCTAAAACAAAAATGCAAGGGAATGTCCACAATACACATAAAGACACAAATAGAGGGACTTAACCTAAATAAAGGCAAAGAAAATTTCATAAAAACATTAGAGGAATCAGCCGAAACTTTATATGTGTTTATAAACGAACGTGTGTCATCACAGATAGCGACTAGCTACACTATTCAAGAGATTACTAAAACAATTAAAAGAAATTTTCCGTCTAACAATATACTAATTAGTACTATGATGAATAATTTCAACGAAGTTTCAGACGTAATACACAAATTTAGAGAGATAAATAACGATAATGTCCATATCTTAACTTAACCAACCTTAACCAATCGTATTCTTCAAATATCGAATCCTTTCAATATCAAATACGATTTCAATATCGAATATATAAAAGGAAAAGAAAACTGCGTAGCGGACGCGCTATCCAGAATTTCAATCGAATCTTTGAAAAATATTCACGATAGAAACGAAATCACAATAAATGCAATGACCACTAGATCAAAGACTAATAAAGATGTAGATCCTAATAGAACTAGTGGGAATGAAAACAAAAACCTAAATAAGCCAACTATGGAAAAACCAACTAAACTATTATCCTCAGAAATCGATTACAAAAATAATAAATTAATAATTAAAATGAAAAAAGCACATAAAAATAAAAAGTTATATAACGAAAATGTAAAAAACGGGAACATAAAAATTCAATTTAGCATCAATGATAAAATTGTGGATTCAATTTTTTCAAGACTACATAAAGTAGCAAATGCGATGATAATTGACTTCAAAAGTTTTAAAAATGACAACATTTTAAAAATAATTAAGCCCGAAATATTTAAACCAGAAGCTAATAAATACAATATAATAATTAAAATTGAGGATCCAACGAAAACAGTTGATGATATTAACGAAAGGTTAAAAATATTAAATAGGTACCATAATGACCCTATTAATGGAAAATTACAACTGGCACAATATGTCTAAGGACATCAACAAATTTATACAAAATTGTGAAATATGTTAGAAAAACAAGCTTAATCCTAGAACAAAAGAAAATATGGTGATTACGGAAACACCAGAGGAAGCATTCGAAACAAACCAAATAAATTTAGTAGGACCTTTACCAATAACGGTTAATAATAATAAGTTTATTCTTACAGCACAATGTGAACTAACTAATTTCGTAATACTGATACCACTGCAGAATAAAGAAAGTATAACCGTCGCAAAAGAAATTTTTGAAAAAATCATTTGTATTTCCGGAATACCTAAAACACTTAAATCGGATAGGGGGAATTTTTAAACGAAACCCTAGCAGAAATTTCTAAGTTACTAAAAGTAAAGCAAATTTTCAGCACCGCTTATCATTCACAAACAATCGGAAAACTTGAAAGAAATCATAAGGAATTAAATGCATACCTTAGACATTACTCCAACGAAAACCATACAGACTGGGACGAGTGGATACCAATATACGCCTTACGTTATAACACAACACCAAGCGCGTATCACGCATATAACCATTCGAGCTAATTTTCGGTAGAACTACAAATTTAGATGATGTACAAAAAGCTAAAAAATCATATAATGTAGAACAATATGCAGAGATAATTAGACAAAGGTTATTAGTTACGAAATCCAGAGTAAGGGGAGTAATAGAAAAAGAAAAACAAAATGAACTTTGACAAAAAGAATAACAATCCAATCTCAATTAAAATAGGAGACAAAGTTTTAATAGAGTCAGAAGGTAAGGTAAACATAAACTAGATAGCATTTACGAAGGACCTTACGACGTTATACAAATCTTAGGCAATAATAACATAGAGGTAAAACAAAAAAACAGAAACATAGTCGTTCACAGAAATAGAGTTAAACTACTAAATTAAAAATATAATATATCAAAAAAAAGAAATTCATGCATTAATATTATAAAACTTGATTATTAATTTTAATACAATAACCTTAAGTAAAATAGCATTTACACAAATAAATATAAAAGAAATTGAATTTTTTTTTTCAAACCAAAAATAAAATCATTTTTTTTAATAAAAAATAACTTTTATAAAATTAATTAGCAACCATAGTCTGTTTTTCAATTTTTATTTTAAGAAATTAAATGTAAACAAATATCCTAACGTAATAGGATAAAATCATAATGTTATAATTTTTTTTTATTAATGATTTGATTTCAAATATTTTTTTTAAAGGGGATGGTATTCCATAGTAATCCTAAGTAATAAAATAAAAATAAATAAATACGTTTCTATACCATAGTAATCTTACGTAAGCAAATAAAAATAATAATCTTAAGTAATAAAGTAAAATTAAATAAATGCGTTAAGTTAACAAGGTTAAAAACTTTAAATAGCACACACGTACACGTAACCTAATTATTCAAGAGCTAATTTTCAAACTTAATAAAAAATAATAATTTTCTCTAAAAACCGCAAACAAGGTTAAATGTAAAGAATCGAGTACTCGCTGACTTCTAGCTGCCAATGGCCTAGAGCAATGCCGTAACATCGAATACTCAATTCTAAGAGCACAGTTCAAAACAAAAATTAGTATTACAGAAAGGTAGTGTCAAGCGAATTGAATATGTTTTCTTTAAAAAAAAGGGGGGGAAGGTGTAGTGATTGACCATAAGGGTTACACTATACTTTATACTTTAATAACAGTATAACATAATCAGCATTAAAGTATTGTGGTAACCAAACCACCATTTCAGTTTACTTAACTTCGGTTTAACACCGTATGTATCCAGTGTACATTCATACCATACATTGTATTGTTACTCAATATCATATTCTAATTATTATGTTAGATTAGTTATTTTGAAAAATATAATCATATAGTTATTGTTTAATAAAATTGTGTGTTTTTAATAAATGTTTAAAAAGAACAAATTATTGTTTGGTGAATTGATTGAAGCTTATTACAAATAATTATATCAAAATAAATTATTGTTGGTGAAATTGCGAGCATATCAAATAAACGTATCAACTTATTGTTGGCCGCATACCGGGGCACAACATATTTTGGCGACCTTACCAGGAGCCTACAGCCGCTACAAGCTATCAGCGAGGGGTGCCAAACAACAACTCAAAAACACAACCTTTTATCTAATTTGGAAAATCAGCTTTCAATTTGGAAACACAACCTTTTATCTAATTTGGAAAATCAGCTTTTAATTTGGAAACACAACATTTTATTTGGAAACTCAACATTTTTAATATTTGCAAATTATACTTGGGAATCTACAGCAACAGTAATTGTGGAAGTTCACAGCACTTCAAGGCAGGCTGATAAATTGTCGGGTGAGTCTTTATTAACAATTCCTTTTGGTTAGAATTAGATAATTTTCTTTTATTGAAAAATTATTGAGGATTAAATGTGGAAATATGAATTAATTATTTTTCTTTTATTAAAATTTATTGATAGTTAAATGTGGAAATTTTAATTCTATTGGTGAATTGATTAAATAATTTCGAATTAGATAATTTTCTTTTACCTTTGGTCGAATAGAAATTTAATTCCTTGAACTTTATGACAGTTTCGTTGAAGAGTTTTTTATTTTTTTGTGACAATTCAATTTTTAGTGAATTAAACTTGGGGATGATAAGTACGTAAATTAATCAACTAGTTTAATGAATAATTTAGTTTAAACGGTGTTACCTTTTAAATGAATGGAAGTATCAATTCTTTTAACTTTTGGATATTTGTTATCAATCAATTAATTGATCAATGATTTAATTTGAGAACTTTTACGTTTACTGGAATGGAAATTTGATTCTTCGAACTGTTTCAAACATTTTTATTAAATTGACTACGTAATATTGTCGGTTTTACACTGCGCTACTGAAAATAGCGCACTGATCTAAAAATAGATTCATCTCCCCTTAATAACATTAGTTAAAAATTAATTAACTTAAATAAAATTTGGAAACATTAACACTTGGTTGGAAAATTTTATGTTTTGAACGGTTTAGCCTTCATTTTTCGAACTTTAACGATATGATAATTTTTCTGTGGTTACATTTAATTTACATTATTTTACATTATTACATTACATTATTTTACATTTTTTTACATTATTTTCCACTCCCTTAGTTTTTAATTTTCACTCTTATAGTTTTTAAATCAAATTTTCAAATCTGTAGCAAAAAAAAAATTTTTTTTTGCTTTTCACTTTTCTATGAATGAGAACATCTGCGATTATACATTAAAACTGGCAGATTTAAAACTTATTTCGACGTGGTATATTTGGGATATTTAAATACAGCAAGCACTCAAAGCCAATCGAATTTTAAATCTCTAAGAATTCAAAATTACAGTTTGTATTTAAGGAGAATTGACAAGGGAGTCAAATGAATACGTAGGATTTTGGTAGTTTGTTATAGTTGATGCTAACAACCCTAAAGCCCATACGGAAGTTGATACGGTGCCGAGTGCAATCAACAGGCCAATGCGGAGTGAAGGTACTTGTTGAGCATCAACTAGACAAGGTATTAATGTTTTACGTTAATGGAACCGGTGTTTTTGAAGCACTCAGGAGAAGTGCAACCCGGAATTTTTTTTTGTTGTCTAGCTTTTTAGTAGAGCTTAGAAGTTGAAGTTTATTCATTATTGGTTATATAGCTGTTTGGTAGAGTTTAGAAGTTGAAGTTTTCTCTAGTTCTTTGGTAGAGTTTAGAAGTTGAAGTTTATTGGTTATCTAGCTCTTTGGTAGAGTTTAGAAGTTGAAGTTTATTGGTTATATAGCTCTTTGGTAGAGTTTAGAAGTTGAAGTTTTTACTTATCTAGCTCTTTGGTAGAGTTTATAAGTTGAAGATTATTGTTTATCTAGCTCTTTGGTAGAGTTTAGAAGTTGAAGATTATTGGTTATCTAGCTCTTTGGTAGAGTTTAGAAGTAGAAGTTTATTGGTTATCTAGCTCTTTGGTACAGTTTAGAAGTTGAAGATTATCGGTTATCTAGCTCTTTGGTAGAGTTTAGAAGATGAAGTTTCATCTAGCTCTTTGGTAGAGTTTAGAAGTTGAAGTTTTGTCTAGCTCTTTTGTAGAGTTTAGAAGTTAAAGTTTATATGAAATTTATATAAAGAATTAAGAAAAACAAAAAAATTCTCTCATTTTGTAAAGTTAACTTTATATGAAATTTATATAAGAAAATAAAGAAAAACAAAAATTTCTCTCATTTTGTAAGGTTAAATTTTTAATTTTTTATTGAGAAAATAGAGGAAAACAAAATTTCTCTTATTATGTAAGGTTTAAATTTTTATTTTGTAAACCTACAACAACTGATTTTTTTTTGTTGGCTCTGTGAACTAAAGAGATATTTCTTAGCAATATATAAGAAATATCTTTCACTAGCGGGAGGGTAATGTGGTAACCGACCCACCATTTCGGTTTACTTAACTTCGGTTTAACACCGTATGTATCCAGTGTACATTCATACATTGTATTGTTACTCAATATCATATTCTAATTATTATGTTAGAATAAACCAGAGACGGAAACCGGTTCGTTTGAACCAAACCAAAACCACTGAACCAACGAAATTTTACCGAACCAAAACCAAACCAGTTTTTTAAATAATAGTTAAACCGAACCATAAACCAATGTTTGTCTGTTTGGTTCACGGTTCGGTTTTATAGTACAAAATTTGGTCTAGTACCTACATAAATTGGAAAAATCTATTAATTTCTTTTTGAATACATTATTTTTTCACGACTGCTACATTTTTCTATTCAAATTTAAATTACAGGTATTTTTTGTTTTGACAATTCTCAGGTTTTTAGTTTATTAAGCGGAATACAGCGTGAAATTATTCTTTTATTTTCGAATTTAATGAAATTCATAAAATCAGTCTCTTTGCGACTTATTAGAGGAATACAGCTGTTTTTATTTGATTATCGAAAATTAATTAAGAATAAAAATGTGAATCTAAATTCTGAAATTGAACCAAAACCGAACCAAAACCAAACCAAAACCAAGTTTTGAAATATCAAGAAACCAAAACCAAACCAAAAACCATAATAAAAATTTGTTATTAAACCAAAACCGAACCAACTGAAAAAAAACTTTGGTTTCCATCTCTGGAATAAACAAAATTTAATCAAATGATTTCTTAATTTGTTTAAAAGAAAACAAAAGTTTTATTTTACATTGTATGATGGATTTATGTTTCACCAAAAATGCAAGACAGCGTTTTTGGTCACGTAGTTCTTGATTTGAAGAACGATTGTTTAACGAGGAAGAAAATCGAAAAATCAGTTGTTGTGTGGTAGCCTAAACGAGCTGTAAGCTCCTAAGATTAAAATAATTGTTCGTTGGGAAAAATTAGTGAGGTTTTAAGATTTATATTTTTTTAATATTGTTGGTGAAAATTTATGGAAATTTTGAAAAATATAATCATATAGTTATTGTTTAATAAAATTGTGTTTTTTTTAATAAATGTTTAAAAAGAACAAATTATTGTTTGGTGAATTGATTGAAGTTTATTACAAATAATTATATTAAAATAAATTATTGTTGGTGAAATTGCGAGCATATCAAATAAACGTATCAACTTATTGTTGGCCGCATACCGGGGCACAACAGTATATTCATAAAAACATATCATATTCCAAGCGCTTGACGCTGCAATTTTTGACTAAAGAAATAGAAGTAAAACTAATATATATTCAGTGTACGTGATGTTGCGGATATAGAAAGCTACACTCAAATTAGTGGCCTGTGTTATATATGTTATAATGTAATTACATTAAGTATATGTAATAAATAATTAAATAAATAATGTGTTAAAATATATAAAGATGTTTAACGTGTAGTTAATCGAACCTCAACATAATTGTAATAATAAACTAATATAACAACCACTTATATTAATATAAGATTCAAAGTTACCCCCGCCAACCTACAAAGAGGGGGGGTGGGGACTATTTTTTGCACTAATGTTTTTCACCGCGGAATGATCAAATTTTGAATTTGGATATTTTTTCCGAAGAGTGCTTATTTTTCGAGATATTTGAAAGTTTCAGGTTAAAAAATATGAGGTATAACGGAATAACGATATGAGGTATAACGGAATCGAGCAGCACTCTCACGGTCGCATTTTTTGCGGCAAACAATTTCTTGGATAAGTTCGACAACTGGCCATATCCGGATACAGGTTAAGAGTCTCGAGCCTTAAAACTATCAAAAACAAAGCGTTATAACGGCCGTTTGGGGCAAAATATGTAAACAGAATTTATAAATATTAATTATTTGAACATATTTCTATCATTTTTTAAAAAGCAACACATCTGCAATAAAAGGTTCTTTAGCTATCTGCAATAAACTGTGTGAAGTACAACGGCATTTAGCGGCACTCTCACGGTCGCATTTTTGCACTTACGCTAAAAGTATTTTCTGGGTATGTTGCGGCAAACAGTCTCCTGAATATGTTTGACAATTGGCCATATCGGGATACAGGTTAAGTGCCCAGAGCCCAAAAACTGTATAAAATGATGTTTATTTTTAAAATAATGTTTATTTCTAATTGCATACATAACTGTCTGATCCTGAAATCTACCTATTTCTAGCGGATATACCTGCCACTCGGACTTTTTTTAATCTTACGTGCATTTAATATTTATATTGAAAAATAGTTTCAAAAATATAATCATTATTAATTATATTATAGTTTAAAGATAATCAACTTGATTGTAAAAGATATTGTAAAAGATAATCAATTACAAAGTAGTAAAAGATAATCAATTACAAAGATACTATTACTGGCCATCCATGGTGTCACAAATAAAGAAGTACATTAATAGTTGTGAAATTTGTAAATGTACTAAAGCTGTGAACTACAAGATGAGACCAGAAATCGGTCAACCGTTCCAAGTTGCAAGACCATGGCAAAGGCTCTACATGGATTTTCTTGGTCCTTATCCGAAAACAAAGAACGGGTTTACTCATATTTTTGTTGTGTTGGACCAATACAGTAGATTTCGCTGTTGTTTCCACTTCGGTCAGCTTCAGCCAGTAAAACGACTGAAATATTAGAGAATAAAGTATTCCATTGTTTGGAGTTCCAGAATTCATACTAACCGATAATGGAGTGCAGTTCAAATCGCATCTCTTTACAGATCTAATGAATAAATATGGAGTACGGCACGATTTTACAGCAAAATACTCACCTCAAGCAAATGCGTCTGAAAGGTTGAATAGATCCGTATTAGCTGCTATACGTGGGTATATAAAGGATGAGCATCAGTTATGGGATGTTCATCTCGATGAAATAGCAGGAGCGCTGCGAAACGTAGTACATTCAAGCACAGGATTTTCACCGCATTTTTTAGTATTCGGCCAGAATAAAATGTTGCACGGGTCTACATATGAACTGCTTAGGAAGTTGAAACTATTAGAAGAAAATCATGTCAGCATTGAAAATAGCTCAGATCGTGTGTCAGTCACACAAAAGATGGTAATAAATAATTTGCATAAAGCATACCAACAAAATATCAGTAACTACATCTTGCGCGCAAGACCACGACTATTCACAACAGGACAGGAGGTGTTTGTGCGGAATTTTGTGCAGAGTGACGCTTCTAAGAATTGTGCTGGAAAACTAGCTCTGAAGTTCGTGCCAGCACGTATCCTACGGAAAATAGGGAACGTATCCTATGAAGTGGAGAATAAATCAGGTACATCTATGGGCATATATCACGCCAAAGACATCCGTTAATCGATAAAGGATATAATTTAGTAGAACCAGATTTATTCCTATACAATATATTTGTGGATTTACAAAAATATCTATTTGATTGGCAATGGTAATAAAATAATAAGCCCGGCCTAAGAGACTATCTCATGGGTGTGGGTCGTCCTCACGTTTTGTAACAGTAGACTGTATTTATTTTATCAGTATGATAGCAAACATTGAGACCGCAACTCAAAAATTAGAAATGGTTTAAAAATTGTTTTGTTTGTTAAGATAATT
>OY856188.1:104006331-104237373 GCA_963693315.1 Diogma glabrata | reverse complement strand
CTCATCGATCTCTTTAACTATAGTGCTGTGCCTTAAAACTCTTGCATCATGGTAGGAAACAGGCTCCCCACAATACACATCAATGAATCTTTTTTTAGCATCTACAATTACTTGCATTGAGATGCTAAAATATTTCTTCCGGTTATAGTAATATACGCTATTCTCATGTGGCATCTTAATTTTTATGTGAGTGCCATCAATTATTCCTGTTATTTTTGGAATTTTACCAAGCTGCCGAAATGTTATCGTATTACTTATATACCATTTTTTTTTAATAAAATGTGTTGTGTAGTAGGAATTACAATATGTGTCACAATAACACATAAAAACCTTTTAAGACCAAGATCCCACAACAACATACGTCAAAGGTGTTGATGGACGTAAATCTTTCTTTTTTTGTTTTTTTATATTTTTTGTTAAAGAATGGATAACTAAACAAAAAATCCTATCAATGATAAAATATGACATAGGCCAATATTTTATGATAGAATAGAGAAAATAAAAGTAAATTAAAAAGTAAATAGCAAATTTTTACAAAAATGATGTTTTTTATATATTTGTATATTTGTGATGTTTTTTGTATATTTTTTTTTTGAAACTTGATAAATTCTTTACGTTAATTGCGGGAAACAATTCCCACAGTTTTAGTGGAATTCTCGAATCACTATTTTTTTGTTATCATCATTACAAGGGCTCGGATAACACCGAAGTAAAAACTTTGGTGATATTGTTTTGGTTGGGACTTGTGTTTTTGATTTTGAAGCGAGACGTGGTCGGTTGTAAAAAGAAAAAAAACAAACGATTTTGTTTTGTGTTTTTTCGGTTGTTTGTATATTTTTGGTGCCGGTTGTGTTTGTTTTGTTGTGAATTTTTTTTTTTAAAGTGTGCATTTCAAAATTGTTGCAAATGAATATAAAAAATTGATAATTATTATTAGTGGAAAAAAATATAAAAATAAATAAACCAGAAAAATTTCCTTACATTTAAAGTGGGCATTTCAAAAGTAATTATAAAAATATTATAACTATAGAACTTATTATTATTATTAGTGATAAAAATAAAAGAAAAAAAACTTTAATTCCATCCGTGCTGCGTTTTGTTTTCATTGTTGTTTTGAAATATTGCCGAAGTTCATCCATGCAGAAATAGGTGAGTTTACGCTAAGCATTTCATTAGTTTATAAGAATTTAATTTAGCGCAATGCTGATTTGTGGTGGGTTACTGTTACCTTCAGTAACATCTAAAGGTTAAATGTCTCACTAATTTTGTTTTTGAGTGTAAAGAGACAGTGACTTCGCGGTACAGCGATTGGGTGTTAATTTCAGCCCTGCCATGTCTATAAGTTTAATTTCTGCTCTTCTAGGACCCTCTGGTTGCCGGACACATCCCCGACCATCTTTTCCCAGACACTCCAGCTTCGCAATGAGCAGGTCCGGATTTCCAACCAGAGGGACAAAAATAAGTTTCGTTTTTCCCAGGACATCCACTTCCCTCTCTCGGGAAAAGGGATGGCTTCAGAATTTCGTTTCAAATTGCTGTTTAATTATTTCGTAATTAAAATTATTTTTATGTGATAGAAAATATATAAAATTTTCAGAGATTCGAGATTTTGCTCTTAAAGGAAAAGGTTTAAATATAAACCAATTAAAAATATTATTATAATCCGAAATTTGAAATTAATATTATAATTAATAATTTCAACTACTTTCTTTTAAATAAATAAACTTTAAAATTTTAAAGTGTATAGAGTTAAAATTTCTTTTGTATTGTGAAGAAAATAATCGGCCACACTACAAAAGTGGTGACAGCATTGAATAGTTTTTTTTTAACACAACTTTTCTAGCCAAAAAAAGTTATCGTACTTTCAATAGTTTAGTATTATAATATTTTTTAAGCTTTTAAGTTTTTATGTAATGTGTTTTCCTATCATCTAGGTATTGAAGAGGGTCCCAATAAAGGACCGAAATATTTAGAACAAATAAAGAATTTTTAAGATCTAATGCTTGGTGTTTTATTTGTTTAATCGAATAAAACCAAAGATGGTAACAACTAATTTTTCCAAATAAAAACACACATACATTGAACAAAGAACACTTCATTATCGTATATAGTTTTTGTGATAATAATTTTTCTATTAAAAATAAATTTATTGTTGAACATTAACTTCTAATATTGAAGTTTCAATTAAAATGCAATATTTAAAAACATGCTTTTTTAAATGTTTATTTTTAATTTTTTTATTTTTTGTCGATGGAAGAGATGTAAATTATCAAAAGATTATTGGGCGAGAAAGCTGTAATATATAGTCCAATAAAACATTAAATATTTTGTACGGTTACCTAAAGAACGGCTTGTGCTTCTTTTTTGGAAACTCATGTCTTACGATCTGCTTTCTAGGGCAGAATCTGAAGAAATGGCGTTAACATATAATGGAAATTTAGTACAAACTTTAGAGAATGCTAGTTTCAATTTGAGACAATAATCCTCAAATTCCATAATTGAAATTGGAGAAGATGCTATCAAAATTCTTGGATCTCCAACTACTATATTGATAAAGATATTTTTTCAAGAATTGTGGTTATTGAATTTGGAATGGGATGACATGCTACCAAATCAGTGAAGAGAAAATTGGTTGAAATTACAAAATAACAAAAGGCGACGCATTGAATTACACGGATTCTCCAATGCATCCGAAAAGGTAATTACAGCACTTGGATATTGTTAAGGAGCTCAAGAAAATTGGACGATAATAGTAATAAAAACTTCCGGTGCATAATATGGAAAACCATAATAACACATATATTGAAGTTTCATACAATTGTTATTAAAAGACAAAATCCAAAGTGAGAAAAGACTCAAAGCCCTGGAGTCTTGTTTAAGTTTAATTGAGATGAATAGAGCAGAACTCGATTCATTACTACAAATAATCCATGAACGACGTGTTCTATTTGGATGGTGATTTTTGAGGATCTACCGAAATTGTCACCCATAAAATTGAAACATTATCTACTATATCGCCAATTAACATACATCAATATCGACAACCTTATTCGATGAAACTCGAAATAAAATGTCAGGTAAATGAAATATTAATGAATAAAATTGTAGATACAGCGTTAGTCCTTGAAATTTTATTTTATTTTTGTTTTTGCTGATGAAAGAAATAATTAAACAGAGAAAAGAATGCCTACAAACTGTGAACTAAGTAAGGAATATTTTAAAGAAGCCTTAAAAACTGCTCTAGGTGCGGTTAATAATGGTATGACTGTTCATACAGCCAGCAAAACACTGAAAGTGCCTAAAACCACACTATACAACCATTTCAGATTTAGCTTACATAATTCTCTTTATAGGTCGCCACTGATACGAAGGATTTTTGAAAAGAAATCCTTCTGTGTCCAAAAGAGTGGCACAATATTTAGTCAAAAGTCGTGTAAGGTCGGCGATATTCTCGTAAATAATACTAAAACCAATTTCTATCTTTTCTCTGTTTAGTTAAAATATATTTCAATCATCTTATTTCATTTTTCTCAATTAAGATAATAACAATTTAAAAATTTCAAATTATAACGACTAAATCCAATTTCAAAATAATAACGAACGAAAAATTTAATTACAGAACTCATTCATTTTTTAATGAGAATACCTTATTCAATGTTGGTACATCTTGTTTTTGAAAAAAGGTTAATGAAATGTCAAAAAACACATTTTTCAAATCAATTCGTGGTTAGCCTTAAAACGAAAAACATAAAATTTAAAAGAAAAACATATGAGATTTAATGTTTAAAAATATATTCTTTAAAATATATTCCAAATTGTTTCCAATAAATTTTCAATAAGATATCTAAGTGATAGATTTTGTTAAGTTAATGACGCAAATTCTTGTCCATTTTTTTTTAAAAAGAAATATATTAATGAGTATAAAGTAACCAGTCTAATAAATTTTTTATCATTAAATAGTGGTAAAAACATTAAGGAAACTAAGGGAAATTGTGTAGACTTTAGAATAACATCACCCCATATCTGGTAATCTTTTACTGTGGAACAATGTTACGGGATATTATGGTTTTCCACATTTCTTTTGAATGACGTAATAACATAATCTGGAACAATGAATTCACATCAACTAAAAGCTTAGCAATACAAAAGGAGAAAGGGGAAACAAATTCTTCATATACAAGCAGAAGTTATTATACAAAGATTCGATTTAGTGGATAAGATTGATAAATTATCAACCAATTTTGAGAGCACATCACGGATTTTTATGGGATACGATATGAGGTCAGTTTTTATTTGTATATACTAGAAATCGCAATATTCGTATATGCTAATAAGGGTAGCTAGCAAAAGTTATTCTTAGAGTTGGAAATTTATCAATCAACTGAAGAAGAAATATAACCTGAGTTACATTTTTTTATATGATTATTAGTTTTATTGTTGTAAATTTTTTTAGAATGGTAGTTTAAACAAATAAGATAAGTGATTCCCATGTTGGGATTTATATCTGGGGACAGTCTGAATTATTCCGGGCGTAGTCAAGTCATATATTTTTGCCTCATAGGTTATTGTGAATTTAAGTATATTAAAAGTCCAAGTTGATTCACAAGGTGAATCAGTCATTACCAGAGATTGGGCCGAAACAAAAACCGGACCTTATTATAACGGTTTTGATTTCATTTCATGACAATTTTTGAAAACCTGTTTAGGTTTTTGTTGAATCTAATAAAAAGTCGGTTTGGGCGGTGGCCGTCAAACCGGGTTTTTGGTTTATATTTTTGAAATTTTGAAATTTTATTTTAATAGGGATAAAATTGGAACAAATTTTTTATTTTTCGTTTGATTCTTTATGTTATATTTATGTTATGCACATATCACCGAAACAAAATTACGCCGTAGAAAATGCCGTATTGGTTCCCAAAGGACAAAAATCAGTAGATTCATTTGGCGCCAACGATGAAAAAGAAAATACTATAACCCTAATAATGGGCAATGCGTTAGGGAAACTTGGTCCACCGATGGTGGTTCTACCTTATAAGAGAATTCCCGTAACTGTTCCCAAAATCATGCCAGCAAATTGGGGAATTGGAGGAAGTGATTCTAGTTGGATGACAGGCGAATTGTTTATTCGAGTATATAGCTAATATTCTCCACCCTTGGCTGTGTAATGCAACAAAATTCCCTTAAGGCAAACATAAATAAATCAGCAAATTGATTTTTGTCTTCTTTTTGATGATTAACAATTTTGTCTCTCAAAAAAAAGTTAATACTAAATTAAAATCAGCAACGGTAGTAAACGAAATCTACCCTTGTAGCGTAACAGGTACAATATTCATACAAATTCCAATCTTATTTTTTCTACTGGGCGTTGCATGTAAACAACATAAAGAAATCATAATAAAATATAAATAACGAAAAAAATGAGACAGAGAGGGCGAAAAATGAAATACAATCATTACTTTTTTGATGAACGTCCTTGTTCATTTTTGATAAATCAGATCACGTTTTGAATTGAATTGAATAGGATCTTATTTCTAACTTAAAATGTGCAAGATCATTAGTATTTTAATAAAAAAAGGAAAATTAGTTTCATTGTAACTAAAATTTAATTTTTGGTTTTGGAGTGCGGTAAAATCACTATAGTATAACAAATTGGTTTTTGTATATAGTTGCAAGTTAATGTAAAATCAAAAAGGAAACTTGCAACTATATACAAAAACCAATTTGTTATAGTTTCTTTGTGCTAAACAAATAATCATTTTGATTATAAGATTTATATTAATTTTTGGTGGAGTGGTTTGGCTATAAATAAATTTTATATAGGCCAAAAATAAATGTATGATTAGTTAAAAAAACAAAAGATTGTTTTTTGTTTTTCCCAATTGTTGTGAAGAAACTAGTTTCATGATGGTTGCTGTGGTTTTTTAATAATAATTAATAACAATAACCAACGCGTAATCGATTTTTATTAAATTATAATTTGCGGTGAAATAATTATTAAAATTAGATTACAGTGAAATTATAGTTTGTGATACTAAGTTGAATAAGTGTTTTTACTGTAAGGTTAGTCTAAATTTCTTGTTCAAAATATGGTGAAAAATATGAATATCAGACTAGTTTTCAAATTGATTTTTTTAAGTGAAAATTAATTAAAATTTAAATTTTGAATTACGCATACCATTCATAATAATTCAAAGATTAATTTTTTGTCAATTTTGGAGTTATTACGTGCTTTTCAAAGTCTAATTTTCATTTTTTGTTTGAAAAAGCTATTAAAATAAGTTCAGTTCAGAACGGTGAGTTCAGGTCAAAAGCTATTAAAATAAGTTCAACTCAGAACAGTTAGTTGTAATGTAGACTGGAGCATGATAATGTAGAGCGGTAAAGTTCCCGATTTATTCAATGTCTGTTTTCTAATAATTCACAATTTTGATTACCAGTTACCTAGTTCATAATAGTTTCTCATCCATCCACGATCTGCAGACATATTTTTATATAGTTTCCGTTACACATAGTTTTTTTTTACAACACCATTAACCATAATATTTTATTTTACGATCCCCTAATATTGGTTCATACTGCGTTTTCACCAGCGTTATTTCACCATACTACATGAATTTGAACTCTCCGGACCTTTAACCGTAGTTGCTCTAAAATGTTTTCAAGCCTCAAACAGCTGTGCATATTTGTCAATTCGTCTTGCTATCCTAACATTGTATCCTGCAACTAGCATTGAAATTGTATTCGAAACGTTATTTTTTCAATTCTTATCTATGCTAATGTTAATAATATTTCCTCCTAAATGTTTTGTAGACATCATTTGTCTCTATTTGAAATGTTTTCGCGCTTATAACAATATATCGTAATACCGAATTTCAGATGTTAATTCTCCAAAAAGGAGAAAAGCAATAACGATTCGATCGTATTCAGATTTATAAATAGCGGTGTAAATCTGACTAATCGAGAAGTTAGTTTTCATAAACGATTGTGAATTGTTCTTCTATTCATTGAATTCAGAGGCGTAGCTAGGGGGGGCGGTCCGCCCCGGGTGTCACCCGTTTTGGGGTGACACCCGAACGTAAAAAACTTAAACAAACCATCACAATGTTTTCAACGATAAATCACTTCTAAACCGTTTTGGGGTGACACCCGAACGTAAAAAACTTAAACAAACCATCATAATGTTTTCAATGATAAATCACTTCGAAACCGTTTTGGGGTGACACCCGAACGTAAAAAACTTAAACAAACCATCACAATGTTTTCAACGATAAATCACTTCTAAACCGTTTTGGGGTGACACCCGAACGTAAACAACTTAAACAAACCATCACAATGTTTTCAATGATAAATCACTTCGAAACCGTTTTGGGGTGACACCCGAACGTAAAAAACTTAAACAAACCATCACAATGTTTTCAATGATAAATCACTTCGAAACCGTTTTGGGGTGACACCCGAACGTTAAAAACTTAAACAAACCATCACAATGTTTTCAACGATAAATCACTTCGAAACCGTTTTGGGGTGACACCCGAACGTAAAAAACTTAAACAAACCATCACATGTTTTCAACGATAAATCACTTCGAAACCGTTTTGGGGTGATACCCGAACGTAAAAAACTTAAACAAACCATCACATGTTTTCAACGATAAATCACTTAGAAACCATTTTAACCAGGTTATCCATATAATTTTAATTTATAAATTGTGATAACTTATAAATGTGTCCTATAAATGTGTTATTGGTTCAAAAAGAATCTATTCTACTTTTTAAAATTTTTGAGTTATTACGTGAAATAAAATTTTAACAATATTAATCGAATCAACATGTTGAGCATTGAATCCCATCACCACAATTACTCAATAGCTTTGAATATTCCTATAGATATCATATTGACCGTTTTTTACGATATATTGTTTAGTATGCAAGCATGATTATTTAATGACCAGGTCTGAAAACACATATGCTGAATAATGTATAGGAAAAGTGGTTTACGTCGATGATGTGGCACCCTTTGTCGATAGGGTGGCACCCTTGAGTTACAATGTCTCTATTCCAAAATTATTTCTAAAATATCCGCTTAACCTTACTACCTAATATATGTTTTACATTTCAAACAAATTAATTGCAAACACCTAAGGAAACTAACAAACAATCAAATTACCGTTTTAACAACCAAATTACTGCAGTTTTGCAAATTTTTGTAGGTTGATACATACTAATACTGTTTGTTTTCAGTTTTATATATTTATATATTTGAATTAAATGGAAGTTTATCATTTAAAATTACATTTTGTTGGGTTGGGTTAAATCCCTTGGAAATTTCAAACTTATCAAGTGATTCTTTTAAAGATCCTTGGCTACATAAATGTAAAGCCTTCAATTTTTTTTTAAAAGTGGCTATTGTAGCTATTGTTATTAACTATGTAAATGGTTTGCAAAAATAGACTTTAAATTTTGTTTATTTTTCTTCTTAGGAAGGTATTCCTTAAATCAGTCTTTAAAACATTTTCCGGTTTTCCCGATGTAAAATTTTTCACAAAAATCACATTTGATTTTGTAAATTATTGAGCATGATTCTAATTGGATATTTAATTTTGGTTTCAATTCTTTATATAAAATATCTTTTAGGATTTCATACTTATATTTTTTTAAATAGTTCCTTTTAATATTAGGCTATGATTTGTATATTCCATTTTATCAAATATTATTTAATATAAGTTGTTACAAGGAAATTTAAATAAATTAATTTTCTTGGCGGTGTATTTAGTCGTTAACACAGTGTACTTATTATGAACTATGTACCTATTATGTATCCTACAAATATATTTAGAATTAATGCTTTGCTGATACCTATACTATAATTAAAAATATTTTTTTAGATTTCGTTTAGCAAATATCCCAAAAAATAAATATGCCACGAGGAGTTCATACTTTTTAAAGAAAAAGTTGGTTCCAGCAGAGAAAGACCAAATCTATAAATATGTTACAAAACCCGATGATATCCAAGGTTCATCAAAAGAAACTGATTATCACGTTGATGCAACGAATGTTTCAGAGAATATTGGCTCATCTTCGGAAAGTAACAGCAACAATACAGAATTAATAATGATAACCTATGATGACGAATTAGAAAGGAATAATGAAAATGACAGTGATAATGCCGCTAATGCGTCTACTATCGAAGACAGTATTTGCATGAGTGAATCACTTCAGGACTTAAGAGATGTATCACATTGGAATATACTCGTCTCTGGTAATGTTCGCATTGAAATCATAAAAAAAGAAAGTGAACATTTTCAAGATAGAGAAGGGTCGTTTGTTACTGTATCTAGACACGGGTTAGACATAAAAGGTGATGTTCGCCATCTTTCTAAAGAATGGTTTTATATAATGATGAATAATGGTGAAAAAATTCTACGGCCATGGATTGTTTATTCTCCTGTAAATAATAACTTGCGTCCTGTATTGCTTCTGTTGTCGTGTATTTGCTGTCACCAATAATAATAATACAAAATCAACATTTACTACTGGATATCAGAAGCGGTGGAAACTAAATCCCAAAGTGGCCGACCATGAAACTTCAAATGAACATCTGGAGAATTTTGAAAAGTGGAAAACTTTGGAAATGAGGTTAAAAATTCATAAAACGATAGGAGACGCAGCCTTGCAATTAATATATAATAAAAAACAGAAGTGGAAACATCTTTTATCAAGATTATTGGATATAACTTTGTTTTTATCTAAACAAAACCCAGCATTTCATGGACATGATGAAGGACAAAGTTCTTCAAATAAAGGCAATTTCTTAGAACTAACCAAACTATTGTCAAAGTATGATGTAGTGTTAAAAGAACACATTTTGAATTTGGAGCATGGTAAATCACCAAAATTATCATATTTGTCACCAGATATACAAAATGAGTTCATAAATGTTTTAGCGATCCACGTAAAGTTTAAGCTTGTCAACGAAATTAAATCGGTTAAATATTTTGGAATTATGTTTGATAGCACACCTGACATTTCACAAAATGATCAAATGTCAGAAGTGATTCGTTATGTGAAAATTGATGGTAGTAAAGTGGAAATCAAGGAAGTATTCCTTGGATTTTTTCTTTTACATGGAAAACAGCCGCTGATTTAAGCGATGAAATTCTTACACTGAAAAAAAATTGAAGTAATGATAACCTCATCTCGAAGATGGCAGTTTATTATTCATGCAAAGAAAAGATATTTACAAACAATTTCACCGTGATTGGGACAACTACTCAGTACTCAGTAACATTTTCCTGATAACAGAATGAGGTGTAATTAAAATATAAAGTGCTATCCAATATAACAGTGGTTGAATAAAGTTAATAACTATTTCCATGAAAACATATTTCTTTGGCCTTATATCATGAATTTTTCATTTTAAAATTTAAGTATTTGAGATTAATTGAACTATATTTTATTTTCACATAAATATTTCATGTGATTGTCTCAACTGCATCGGCTTATCATTGTACGGTTGTTGAATCAATCTCGTATTTCGATTCGCCATATCTGCCCGCACGGTGAGGTTGAGACAACTGCATTTCGATTGGAAATAGGACATGTTTTTTTCAGTGTAAAAATCTTGTAAATGATGGTATAGATGTTATGAATTGTCGCTCCCAAAGGTTATGATAATGCAGCTGTTATGAGTAGTATACATGGAGAAGTGCAAGCTATTATTAAAGCAAAAAATAACAAAGCAATTTTTGTGGGCTGCAAAGATCTTTCAATTAATTAATACGGCCAACACTCGTCAGTGGAAGCCATTTTTACATGTTTTTCTGCTTCGACTAGCCGCTGGGAAGTACTTGCTAAACACAACAAAGCAACTGTTAAAATACTCTTAACAGTGTATTGGAGTGCTCATTATGCTGCAGTAAAAGTATTGGCCGAAAATTTTGATGGGATTGTGGCTGAAATTGAGAAGTTAAGTGTACAACAAGAAAATGTAGACACTAGAGGCGCTGCACAGAACCTTATCAATGCAGCATGTGATTTTTCGTTTCTTTGCTATCTTTTGTTTTGGAATGATATTCTAAGAGAAATAATATCTGTGCTCAGATTGGATTGCAAAGCACGGGCACGTCATAAAAACGCAAAAAACGAACGGGTGGTGAGTTTGCACCTGATGTTGGACTGACACTGAGAGCTCAACTTAAAAAGGACATGTTGGAATGTCTTGACCGATTCAGTGTTGAACTCCGAACTAGACTGAAGTCAGTTCAAGATTTAGCTTCATTGTTCGAGGTTGTGCAGACAAACACTTAGCTTTTGGCGAACAGTGAAGAGTTAAAATTATCGGAAACAAAATTTACTGGTTTTTATGATGCGGTATTGGCAACAGAACTCCTCATAGAGATACAAAGGGTGAGGAGGCATTTAAAAGCGGCCAATGTTACAGTTTCTAACTGGGTGTACCTAGACTTTTTGAAATTCATCGTAGAATGGGATTTTTTAGAATTTCTTCCGAATCTTACGGTCGCACTAAAGTTATTTATGGCTATTTGGGTATTAGTGGCTTCGTGTGATAGGAGTTTCAGCAAATTAAAATTAGTTAAAAATTACTTGCGGGCTTATAATAATAATGCTCATTTGTATTAATTAAAAAAAATTATAAATTACGTTTATCGGCTTTTTATTATTATTGACAGTTTTTATTCTTGGGGTGACACCACAATATCCGCCCCGGGTGCCACCCATGCTAGCTACGCCACTGATTGAATTGTCTGATTAAAGGCAGATGGTGATATTTCTCTTTGACGTTTGAGTTGTGATTTTGGTTATAAAATTTTCTTCATCTGATGGTTCACGGATGTATGAATCAAAGAAAACTTAGAAGATTTTGATTTTCGTGATCGATTCAACATAAAATCAATATCACCTCTTTCCATCAAGAACGTAATGCATATTGTTGTTTGGTGCGTGTACAAGACACCATTTTGAAAGACGCCGATAATCAAGGCTATTATTGTTGGTGGCGTAAAGAAATATAGAATCCGGACACGGTGCTCTTTTCGGGGCCCGATAAATATTAGCAGGAACAGTCTCAAACAACCCTAGAAGGTCGATTAAAAAAAAGAACAAGGTAAATTATGTTAATATATTGCTACTGTTAATCTCTATTGGTTTCGCGACCAGCTGTAAATTTTAGCTTGGGTCAGACAAGGTCCAATTAAATACCGGTTTCCAGAAGATCCGCCCATTACGACCTGGGTCTTTAGACATCCTAACATATGAGTATTAGTGAAAGTGTAACCAAATCAATCCAATAGGAATAACTCTGCATCTAATTTGGGTCTTCCGTTTAATGACCTCGAAACTGATTGCTAGTAACGTAATGAGAAAATTTTTTTTGTAATGCTACGAGTAAATAGAAGATTTAACCGGACCCGTTATTATTAGCCACCATATCCATGATTATAAATTATTGTTCATAAAAACCAAATAGCCTTGAACAAAATGTCAGAGGAACTGTACTTAAATTATGTGTGTTTAGTGAAATTTTAAATCATTTTTGATTAGTTTAAAGAGAAATTTTGATATTCTACGGGTTTCATAGTAAATGTAATGTGTTATGTTAGTAAATAGAACCCATGTACTATATTACAAATTATTAATGATTTAAAGCTACAAGAAAAAAATATATATGTGTGTAACTTCGTGTTATAGTAACATAGTAAATTATTTTTAGCATAAGTTGTAATCGTGTCGTAATACTAGTTGAATATTCACCGATGCTCCAATTTATTAGCAGCAAAGGTGAACTTTGAAGTTAATGTTAATGACAATATAAATGTTTAGTGATTTAGAGTCAAGGCCGTTGAACTGTCATTTACCTTGTAATAAGAATAAGTTAAGTTACCGGGTTATTACATGTTAAAATGTTAAAATAAAAGAAACTATAAATATATGGCATTTATTTATTAGTCGATTCAAATTAAACTTAACATTTTAGTTTTCTTTGTAAACGAAGACATAATAAAAGGGGGGAAAATAAAAATATACTTACCGTGAAATGATCGACAGATAAAAAAAAAAAACAAAACCAAACAAAAAAATTATTATTTGTATATGTATTTTGTGTGGTGATTGTCAGATTGAGGAAACTTTTACATGAAAAGAAACTGGATATATTACGAAAAAGCAAATACGAGCGAGTTGTAATGGTCGACTGATGGGCGTGCCACAAGTATAGAGTATAGAACGAGTTCACAAGATCCGATATATCTGACGTTTTTCAGAATTTGAGTGGAATAGGATAGAGATTGGAACCAGGGTATTGGTTCACTGGTTGTTGGTTTGTTACATCTCCTGTAGATTGGATCATTACCGAGCGCCTCCTTTTAGGCGTTGGCAATTAGGCGTTGTGTACCACTCAGGGCTTTGGATTATTGCTCACGTTAACCACCTATGACCACATATTGTTTTTGGTTAATGACAACAGTTGACTACAAAATTGGATTCATTGGCGCTAATAAATGAAGTTCTAAGTTTAACGGATACTGACGGGCTGGAGCCACATCAAGGGATGAGTTAGCTTTATATATACTTTTATGTAGCGTGTATATAGGTGTGTGGATGCGAGAGCGCGCGTGAATGTGGTCGTGTGTATGGACGCGTGAATGTGGGAAAAATGTCACACGTAGTTGTTTATTAATAATTAAATTCATATTAAATGTTACTTATCACTGCCAAGGAACTGTTCAAATTGGCTCAATTATTTTGTATTAATTTTTTTTGTTTAGGAAGTTCTTCGTGGAATTTATTTATTTATTTAAAGTTTTATTAGCCGTGAAGCTTTATAATTATGTGACACGTTTTATGGAACTTTTCTAATAAATTCAATGAATTCATCAAATTTCTCTACCAAAAATTCCCAACTTGTTGAACAAAATTATTTTTAATGTAATTTGAAAGTTCCACTTTAAAACTGTGGATATTAAATAAGTTTTTTTTTAACTGGAAGACCGTTGAATAATTGAAGTACTTGCACCATAGGAGTGGTACAATCCAAATTTCTTCTACCAGCCAACGGAACAAAATCACCAGCATTTCCTATCGGATACCTATCATTTGACGCATACTGCACCTATTTTACTAAATAACAAGGCAACTGTGGTTTTTTTTTTAATTTAAACACGAACCATAATAATCTGAACATTAACCTTTGGTTCACCCTCATCCAACCCATTGCATTAGGCATGAACTGAATGTTGGTTCTTCTATCACAACCTAGTAGTATTCTTAAGGCTCTGTTTTGTAATTTCTGCATACGATGTTTTAAATTTAAATTATTAAATGCCAATATTGTTGCACAATAATCGAAATGTGGTAAAATGGTAGTATTATAAATTGTGTTAGCACTAAAAAGTGTTAGTTTACTACGAATTCTTCCTAATAAATTGATTTTTTTTTTGCTATCTTTTCACAGATGGAATCCGCATTTTCAATAAATTTCAGTTTGTTGTCATTAAAAACTCCTAAATACTTCATTACTTTGACTTTTTCCAAAAAGATGTTATCCATCTTCAAAGGTGGACATTCATCATTATTATTGAATGCAATAAATTTTGTTTTGCTTATTTTTAGCTTGTACATTTTCAACCATGCATTTAATCTATCTATATCTTCTTGGATTCTATTTACACTATCAACAATCGAGTCTTCACATAAGTTATATTTCATACAGCTGACCTGGTTGAACGAATTATGGTACAGTTATTGTTGTATAATAATACCAATCATCATGAACCATATGAATTGGCCCACAAAAAAAAAACACAACCCAATGAATTAAAGTAGACTATTTTTTTTTGTTCTTTCCGTTTCCTCATAAAATTGAAGTATCAACCTAGCCTAAAACTAACTGAACAGAAATTTTGACAAAATGAAATTGTCACGAGGACTATGATACAGCGTTAGTGATATCTGAAGTTGATTTAGGTAATAAAATGGCCAGTGACCGTGGATGATCATAAACTAACAATTAATAAGAAGAATGTAGACAATTCTTTTTATATGTGATTTTATACCTCGGCAAAAATGAGTAATATGAAATTTTGTTTATGTACGTTATGCTTCAGTAGTGTATGAATGTGGGGATCAATGTGTGTGCGAGTGTGTGGGTGAATGTTAGCGTGTATGAAGCGTGAGTGTGTGGGCGTCTGGGAGTGATTGTGGGGGTTGGACGCGCTGATCGTGGGTCTTTCGCAAAAAGGGTCGCCAGAGTCTCCATTTTCCACTTGTATTTTTTTTCATTCCTGTGACTTTTCGTGAATTGTGTACATTTCTGCATTTGTGTTGAAGCAGCAGGTATTACTCCATCAAATCCACGAGGACTGAGCTTTAGCCGTAAGGCATAACAATCATTCTAGGTACGCTTCCTGCTATGCCATTCTCATTGGTTCGCCAATGAGAAAGCTCTTCATTACATAGTTCAGCTCAAAGCTATTAAAATAAGTTCAATTCAGAACAGTAAGTTCAGTTTAAAAGCTATTAAAATAAGAAATAATTAAAATAAGATTAACACGGAGAAAAATATATGAACTCATATTGAATATTTAGGAAGTGTAAATTAAACAATATCCAAAATGTTTAATTTGATTGCCAAATTATTTAACCTCTATTACAAAAATATTGAAATTAATCGTTCAATTATTCACTTCAAAGGAACGTTTATTCATTATTATTTAATTTTTTACTTATTTCAAATATTTTCATTGTTTAAATCAACAAAACTGCAATTAAACACAAAAATATTTAAATATTTAAACTAAACAGTAAAATGTTCAGTTCAAGTAATATTTTTGCTTACGGTTAACAACGTAATGCTCATATTGAACATTTTTTGTGATCAAATCCAGTAATTACTAGGGCTCAAAATAATATTCATTTTGAATATTTCAGTTGTTCAATTTGAACAAATATTATTTATTTTGAATATAGAATTGCGTATTCGTAGTAAATATTTTATATTCATTTTGGATAAAGTTTGTTTATTTCCAAATAAATTTTGAACGAACTTGTTCGAAATAACAACGATTATATTTAATATTTTCATTCGTTGTTCGGTTTTTGGATTAAAAACACATAATTCATCAGAGTTGAAAATTAGTGAAAAGTTTTTTAAATAATAATTTCTAAAGTTTTAAAGTATAACTGTGTATAATTGTAAGTGCAAAAATGTGCTTTAAAATTATAGTTTTAAAGAATAACAATAAGATTTTCTTCTATAAATTTGTCGTAAGTAGAGTATGTATTATATTATGCATTTTCATTTTCTGCATGTGAATCACCACTTTATTCTTATTTTTTAACTTGTCCGTTCTTTGAACCATATATAAATGAGTTTTCAAATATAAATTTTAACAAAACGATTCAAATTTCCTAAACAAAATTAAATTTTTTTAATTAACACCAAATTTCTCGATAAAATATATACGTATATACATAACTATATGTACTTATTTTTTCCTGAAAATTTTATATTTTCATTTGGATTTTCCCGCCATTTTTAAAGTACATATGTATACATTTCTTTTTTTTGGCAACAGCTATTTTATTGTCCACCAGTTAAAAAGAATGTTGTGTTTTTATGACATGGAACTGTGAATCTTGTGTTTACCCATAACCTGTTTAACAAAAAATATAAAGAACTCAAAACCAACCTACGTATAATTTGTAGTCTTAGGACCTGCAACTATATATCCTTTTATTTACCCTACGCGACACTTCAGTCCTTTGTACCTGTTTTTCGCGAAATATTATTGTGTTTTCAGTGTAAAATATTTTACCAAAATATTTTATTAACATACTAAACGTTTAGAAATGCGTTTCTAACTGAATCTAACTTCTATACACAAATATTTTTTTTTAGATAATTTCTGATTTCCGTTTCTTAAGAACGGTAATATTTTGCTGAAAGAAGAAATTATTATACTACAAAATGTCACAAGATCAAGGTGGAACTGGAAGTAATAATGAAAATAATAGTAATATTATTATTTATGTAATTTGTGTGGTGTAAATTAATGATTGCTCTTTATGAAATTGTTTGCTAATTTCTTACGAATATTTACTTCCACATGAATTAGTTTACTTAAATTTTCTCTCTGGTAGGTGACGGTTATAGTTTACTATCCAATGAACAAACTTTATCAACACATTTTTTTGAAGTCAGTTCATATAATAATTTATCATCACCTGGCACTGTTATTGAATTTATGAAAAATGCATCAAATGAAGTTGAGGAGCTTTTAGAAAAATGACAACTAGGTTACCTAAAATCTAAATTTCAAAGTAAATTTTGATACAAATTAAACCTCTAAAGAAAAGAATAATTCATTTTTTATTTTAATAACAGTAACTGGATTAAATCAATTAGATTATTTAAGAGATTTGACATTTGATGATTTAAATTCGTTATTTCCAAATAATAGAGAACGTGCACAGAAAATAACATTGAGGACAAAAATTGAAAGTTGGAGAAAAGAAAAGGTATGTCGTATTGAAATATGGACCTGTCATAAGAGAAACCACTTAGCTCCACTTTCTGAAATTTTCTTGGTTTGGATTTGCTTATAAACATAATTAAATTTCAGGGATATTCGGTCCAAAATCTCCACGATTCATTAAAAATTCATTCACGTCTGTCGATTCATTAGTAGAAGAGTGGTTAAAAGGCCAGACATCGAATCCATGTTCCTCATGTTCGAATTTGTCTGAAACATCAGGATCACCACTTGATACCAAAGATCAATTCGTAAGTTTAAATTTATTTTTAATTTCATTATTGACTGTGTGGCGTGTAATCTTGTAATACAAGTATTACAATAAAACTTATTCAAGAGCTGCAAGAGCTTCTTTTGCAACTATTGCTATATCCATATTTTTATAAAAAAATTTTGGTTATAAAACCTTATATGTATTCGGTTTAACTTAACCTAAGTTTAAATTTATGTATATCTATTCTACAAAGTAGCTCAATTCTACAATGTAGCTAGCTTAAATACCCGATTTAAAATAGAAAAACATATATTAATTATCTAATATCTTTAGTACATTTTCAATTAACTTGAAAAAAAATGCATATTAATTTCACTCTCTTAACACCCAAAAAATAGTTAATTTCGAACAGTGTTTTTAATAAAAATAACTGCATAGGTACAAGTTACAACAAAATGCTAAGAATTTTAAGAATAAAAACTTCATGTTTGTATACAGTAGAATCTATGTTTGTATACGCAGCATATTTGATTATCGTTTTCTTTTATTTATTAAAGGATTTTAAAGCATTCCTATCAACAAATATTGGAAATTCATACAAAACAGAATTTCAAAAAAACACACCACTAAGTTTTAATGACTCGACAAAAGATGCTCTTGTTGTTAGGAAATGTAAATCCCCCTTATCCCTATTACGTGTTACCCTATGGTAACAACCTTTCTCACACCATTGCCCCTTGCATTTCTTAAATCCAGTCCAAAACCTTCGTGGTCTTATTTATTTTCTTTCTTCAAAATTTTTCTCATGACATATGAAGTTTTCATGGACAATTACCTCAACGGTTATTTGAATAAAATAACCTTCAGTTGTTTCTATTCATTTAGCAAGTGGCGGAAATGGTTTTCTATTTCCATATAACTTTATAAAATCTGTATAAGTTTTCTTGTTCCCATCAAAAATTGCTGTACTTATCATTTTTTTCCATTTTTTTTTTAAAAATTCAGATTTCTATTTCCATAAAATTATAAAGTTTTTCCCATCAAAAATTGCAAGTATTGCCAATTTTTTTGTTTTTTTCCTCAAAATCATAAAACTTAATCAAAAATCAAAATAGAAAAAGTCAGTCGGTAGTAAACTAGTGAATAGTGGAGATAACTCAAATGATAACGAGTATAGTGGTCATTTGGACTAGAATTAGATAAATTTTAGTATTAGTGATTAATCTAAATAAATTTTGAATAGTTTTGTTTTTGTGTTCTATTTTGATTAACCAAAAGAAACCAAAAAAACGTGAATTAAAATTTATTGTGTTTTTTTTGGATATGTAAATGCAGTGGCGTCATTTCACCAAAATCTTGGGGGGGGCGAGAATTTAAATGACATAAAAAGATTTTTTTCGTAAAACATAACATACACGTTTTTATACACAGATATATTTAAAGGCATTTAAATTCATCGACTTAGAAATAAAAATAAAATGCTTTTGAGCTACATTGGTTACTCTGCTAGTCTTCTGGTGTTGTTTCATCGAAAATCCCTTCATTTGTTAAAAATAATTTTAAATTTAATATCTTCTCTGCATTGTTTAAGCATCAAGAAAGTAGTTTTAATTAAAGCGCTTGTGCTAGAAATTATTATATCTTTGCTTTGTAACTGTACAGAGAGTAAATTTGTAAACGACAGCAGATCGTGCAGTATAGAAAAAAGACGATGGTTTTTCTATACGATTTTTTAGATTCCGGGCATCCCGGGATTTAAAATTTATGAGTCACATAGTCCCAGGATCCATAAAACATCACGGGATTGCAATCCCTACGTGACTCCTCTTATGTCGAATCGTTTTTTTGTTTGTTTTCCTTTACTTGTCTCAGAGAGAAAGAGTTATGTCTACCCTAAACTTTCCAGATCCAAATCGTTAAAATGCGGGACAAAATGCAAACGTTCTTCCAAATACTAGCTAAATAGAATTTCTATTGCGGGAAAGTGGGACGGTGAAAACGTGCTAACTAGATTGTGCATAAATCTACTATTTAATAGTTTCCATTACTATTTTATTCTTCAAAAAATTCTTTTATTTTAATTGGACATTTTTCAACCGTTAGGAAATGTGCTTGTAGTGGTTCGTACATTTTCAAATTTTTTTCTAGTGCTGGCATTACCGCCAGCCAGCGAGTTTCACTGTATCCAATAAGTTGGTTATGTTCGATATTACTTTTGCCATAGAACTCCTTCAACGTCTCCAGTAAAGACAGTAAAATATCCAAATTTTTTTTAACCCTGCCATTTAAATCAGCAGCATTTCTTATTGCATTATTTATAATATGAGCTGCGAATCCAATACCCATTACACTCTGGTTCAAATTCGAGCTTAGCTTGTTTTTAAATTTTCTCCCCTTGACCTGACACCACTAAAATTGGTGTTCGTGTTATCAGCGCAATTAGCAACTAACTTTTTGTCAATGTTAAATAACAACAAGAAAACAAAGTAACAACAAAACTTGTTCAAGCTACTGGAGCTGGCGGCTTATAGCAACGCTTTTTTATGTTTATCTGTATCTATATGTCTTTTAATATCATAATGTCCACTGTTAATTTGCAAATTCACTCCGACTGGTAATACACTAAACTTTTGCGTCGTTATATTTTGATTTTTTTATAAAAGGATAGTCCAATTCAATATCGTATAAGAATTTACGTAAACGTTTTCTATTCGTCTTGATTTGCAGGAGAACTTTTTAAATATAATTTTAAAAATTAGTATAAATTTACTTTTTATAGTAGCTTAAAACTTTTGTTACACAAGTAAAGACGGCAAAACAATTGAAACAATTTATTTTAATTTTACTAAATAATTAATATCTTTTGTGTATTCTGTAAGTATAAGAGGTATACAGTATACCTCTCGTTCTATCTTTTGCAAATCTATACCATTTATCAAGTTTTTATGCTGTTTGCGTTGTTTGTTCTTTTTTGAGAAAAAAAATTATATAATAGAAAATAATAATTTTACTTTTAAGCTACCTAGTTAAAGTGTGTTTTAAACAGAGTTTGAAACGCTACTTATATCACTCTTTTACTTTGTCCTTTCAGTGCGTAGCTTAAAAAAAATATAACACTCCCACATACAGGAGTGAAAATAATAAGATATCATTCTTGCTACTAAATTGAAATAAATATTTTCTTTTACGTTGGAAAGCATCAAGTTTGACGCAAAAATAAAAGTTTTGAGTTTTATTTTTGCGTCAAACTTGATGCTTTCCAACGTAAAATGCTTCAAATGATTCGTTCAATTATTCATGTATTGTTAGAAAAATGAATATGAAGGATGACGTAGAGTGACTAATTTTCTTCTTTTGCAAATCGAATGAAAGAACAGGAAAATGTAATCTGCTCCAAAGGAGTAAAATCGAAAAAACAAAAATTTTACTCTTACGAGTAAGAACGATATTCAAATTATGAACATTTTAATTTTTGAATATTATTTCAAAGGATTGAAATGAGTGCTCGAATAAAGGAAAATTATAAACTCTGGTTTAAAAATTTAAATTTCAATGAATTTATACGCAAAACTGCGTCTTTTTACGTAAAATATTTTGTATTTTATTTTTCATAATATACTTCCGATCTCTCGTATATACACCGGGGAGATGTTTCTATAAACAAAGAAACCTTTTCGCTGAGGTAGATCTGTTAGACATTAAAAGATATGTAAATTATTGAAGTGAAATAACTGAGTTTAGTATTTCTAAGAAAATTATAGTTAAAACACTTTTTTAGTAAAAAAAATATTGCACTGGTTTGTTCTCTGAATATGGTTAAATCAACATATACATAACTTTACACAAACTGCAAGAAAAAACTGTGAAGCCATTGCTTTGACTAAGATATTGCGCAAACGGTACGTAGATAGATATAAGGTTTTTTGATTATTTTGATAATGCGGGCAAACGTGGTGGAAATATTTGTTTCGTGGGACGCTTCGTGGGACAAATTTCTCCGTGGGACAACGCAATGAAATGTGTGACATTTCCACGCAGCGTGGGACGTCTGGTCAGTTTACTACCCATAAACGTGCGTACATTTTTCATTTGATTCAAAATTGTACAATTATTGCAAGCTTCTTTTAAATCTATAAGAAAAACCTACCACAAAAAAATAATAGTTTCTCCCTCCCTGTGACTGTATAAAAAAAATGAACAAAGATTGACGTTTAGGATACGTTTTGGATTTTATTATAACCAACCAAACATATAATTTTTGCTATAATATGAATTAAAAATTATAGTCCATATAGCGAAAAGAATTTGTCTGCAAGTTTTCATAACATACTTTAAAAATATTTACATAACTTAAGTATTTGTTCGTGTCGTTAGAAAATAATGCTTGTCCATTATAAAACATTCACTATTATAAAATCACTGGAAATAATCCAATAAATTTAAATTACTCCCGTAATTATTTTCCTTCATTTTATAAAAATTAGTACAATTATCAAGAAAACTTTTGATATGTTATAGGATTTTACATTTTAGAATTGTTTTTAATTTATTGTTTTTAAAACAGTCTTGTAAAGTTTGTACAATATGATATAGATAAAAAACAAGGCAAAACAGTCAGGGTTCTCCAAATAAGTGGGGTATAATTAGGTTGTGTTCTCCTGCATGTACTTACTTTTAAGTTTATATAAATTACCAATCAAGTCAATAACAATTGAAATTTGAATGTTAAATACTGCACTTTGAACTCTCGAGGAACCCAATACTAATGAAATATTTTGTTTCCTCTAGCTCAGACGAATATCTTATAAACAAAACCCAATCGTTCCTGTAAAAGCGATGATGCCGCGCACCTTATACTACGATAGAATTTTGTCAAAATACGCACCCACGGCGTTTTTGGAAGAACGATCGTGTTTTGTTTATAAAACTGATTTCATCAGAAGATTAGAAGCAATACGACCGCCTTTCGTATCGGTGGCGCTCTAGTCCTTGATACAAAGAACGATAACGGTTTGAATATTGCGGTGAACTGTACTTTAGTCGGGCCAAAATAATATGTAACGTAATAATTATATTATCAGATATATTTCAATTAATAGTATGCGATAAAATTGGTATATTATACCGCATTTACAGCGGCATAGCAAATTAGTAGATGTAATTCAAATCTGTGCTGTAAACACTTTTTATTTTGAAAGCTTACAACTAATTTGATATCTAGCCTTACTAAAAATCAATTTTTTTTAAATTTAATACTTCACGCTATGAACACCATTGTAAATAAAAATCTTTGAATTCTACACCGTCTCCTTTTCCCAAAAATTAATACACTATCTACTAATTTGCTATGTCGCTGTAAATGCGGTATTAGTTAAGTAAATCTTCTAAAAATTAGATGAATTTACAAAATAACAGTGCATTGAAATTTTTATAGTGTATAATTCTATCACGATTGGATGGTTTTATTGAATCGATGTATTGATAGTATCAGATCCTTGGGGGGGGCCAATGCCCCCCCCAGCCCTACCCAATTGACGCCCCTGTGTAAATGGTAAAACCAAATATATATAAGAAATCAAAATTAATTAGGAAAAGTGAAGCAGCCAAATGTATAAATTGGCCATAAGAATAGTTTTTTTTACATTTGATGAAGAATAATAGTTTGTTGTAAAATAAATTTTCAATAGTTTTGTGTTTTTTTTTATTAATAAAAGAAAAACAAAAAAAAAGACAAAAAGAAACCGTGAATTAAAATTGTAATTTTTTTTGATATTTAAATGACTAAATCAAATATTATATAAAAAAAAACCAAATATATATAAGAAACCAAGAATATATGTTTTTATTAATTAAATGGAAGCAGCCAAATATATAAATTGGCCATGAGAATAGTTTTTGTTCATATGATAATAGACTTGTGCCGTTCGCGAACGAAGTAGTTCAAAAATTCGATCCCAAATGTGGATCGAACGAACTAGTTCTATTTTTTTTCGATCTTAGTTCACTAGTTCGATAAAATTAATTTAAATAAAAATAAAAAATTATTTGTCAAAAAAAAACTTGCTATTTTTATTGATGTATTTTCAGCAATTTTGCTCTTTTTTTATTTGCTATTTTTCTTGATACAATTCAGCAATCAAAGAATACTTCACTTCAATGCTTTTTCGAGTATTCAGCTCTATTTAAAACAATTTTAACAGTTTCGGTAGGAAATCTTTTAAAACAATAAGAATTTAAAAAATTAATGAAATAAGTTTTACTGAAAGTAGATTATTTGTATTGGTTTATAAAATATTAATGACTAATTGACTAAATATCAAGTTTGACATCTAAAGAATATATATTGTATAACTCATAAGGGGAATAAAACAACGTAGTTAGTAAGGTAAAAATTTGTTTTTCCTGCCTTTTCAGGCAAATTTTTAAGTGTCACTCTGGCACTCATGTAAGTTATCTCTCCTTTAGACAGAATGATCCCATTCTTAGAAACTTACATATGTTCATTAATATGCAAATACACAAACTGTAAATAAACTTACATATTTCAAAAAATTGAAACAAGTCTGAAGTCAAGCCTTTATATTTTGTCTATGCCATACAAATTAATTTTGTATACATCTGTCCAATCTTGTGCTGTGAACTTCATGCAAATGTACATTGTCATCCGTCATTTGATTCAAAAAATATTTTTTCCGTTGACGATTTGCAGCCCTTAAGCTTCGCTCTTGGGCTCAAGCACACTTCGGAAGAAAAAATGCATTCCTCTTTCTTCGTGTGTGACTAATTTTTGCATACACAGAAAAAAAAAGTTTAGAAAAATCATCTATTTTCAGTTAGGTGATCTTGAAATGGATAATTTTTCGACAAATTCAGATGAACACTCTAAATTGTAAATGAACTAAATCATACAAAAGTAGATAAAATATCCAATTAAAAGTAGGTGAACAGTTTTATTAGATGTTTTGTTCTATTTGTGTAGGTTATTAGTCTAAAAAAACTGATTACCCTAATCATTAGATATTGATTCTAATTAAATAGATAATTTAACTTATCTTTTCAGTTTTTATACACAGCTATGATTCGTTTTTAGGAAATTCACCTACTACTTAGATATTATTTTACTATTAACAAAAATAAGGATAAGGACAATAACATTTAATAATAATCAATACGTGATTTATACATACTTTCCTTTTCTAACAGACTAAACTAATATTACTCAAATTTAGAAGAATTACCTAAAAAAATAGAAAATTTGTAGTCAACCGCTCACCACACTAATATTTTGTTTGTTTGTTTTCCTCTCTTTGTCTCAGAGAGAAATATTTATGTCTTTCCATAAATGTGCGTAAATTTTACATTTTATTCAAAAAATTTCAATCATTGCGAGTTTTTTTTCAATCTATAAGAAAAAACCCTTCCACAAAAAAATAAAAGTTTCTCCCTCCCTGCGACTGTAATGACGTTTTGGCAATGTTTTGCATTTTATTATAACCAAACTTATAATTTTTACATATTTTATTTATTGAAAATAATTTGTCCATAATAAAAAAAGTTTGACAGCAAGTTTTCATAATATTTACTTTGAAAATATCTACCTAACTTAAATTTGTTCGTGTCGTTAGAAAATATTGCTTGTCCATTATAAAATATTTACTAGTTAAAAAATCACTGGCAATAACACCATAAATTTAAGTTACTCTCCTAATTATTTTCATTCATTTTATGAAAATTAGCACAACTAGTAAGAATACATTTAACCCTTTTTTCGTTTTAAATTATTTAATTGTTTTTAATTTATAATTTAATAAAAAAGTTTGTGCTTGTAAAAAATATAAAATAAAAATGGTGAAAACAGAAATTGAATATGACATATCAGGTGATCAGCATTTGTTTTGTCTCTCTTCAAACAATTTTAAAGTTGTGTTCTCTCTCTGTATTTATATATAAATACAGAGAGAGAACACAACTCTAAATTTGTAGCGGTTGTTTTAAGCATCATGTGTTTTCTCTCTATTAATTTCTTTGTTAAATAATTTGCGACAAGACTTAAAATTTGTTGTTGCGCATAGTGAAAAAATTTAAAATTTATTTAAATAAAGTAATAAAATTAAAAAATTAAATGGATTCTTATATTAATATTAAAGAAAATAGTTTTGATCAAGTGATTTGCGAGTTTGTAACTGAGAAGCACGAGTTGCTTCTGCATAGTTGGGGCGTTGCCGAACTGTGTGAAAATTTTGGAGGTAAGTTTAGGGTTGCCAGACGTCCCGGTTTTCCGGGATTGTCCCGGTTTTGAGGTCATTGTCCCGGTGTCCCGAAAGAGGTCCTCGGGACGCACAATTGTCAGGACAACTGCCTTAAAAGTTTCGTTTATTTATATCACACTTTTTCTATTTTTCGAATTAGCTTTCTTGTTCGATGGGTTTTAATATGAAACTTTTTCGGTTGGGTAGTAATTAACTTTTTTGTTCGATGGGTTTTAATATGAAAATTTGTCTGTTGGGTAGTTTGTTTTTGTTATGAATGACAGATTGTTGTTTTGTTTTTGTTTAATTTAATCTGTGACCGTCGTGGGAAAGTTACATTTTTATTTAGAATTTACATTTATTGCAGTTAAATTATTTAAAAATATGTGAGTTTATTGCTTTTTATATTTTACTTGGTTTAATATTTTAATTTTTTATATAGTTTTACCCTAAAAATGCCGAAAAGAAAGTGCAATTTTCTACAAAAATATACAGAGCAATTTCCTTTTATTAAAAAAGGCAAATTTGAAACAGAAGCGTTTTGCAAGCATTGTAATTCGAATTTTAGTATCAGTCATGGTGGTTTGTCTGATATTAAAGATCATATCAAAAGCCAGAAACACAAATCTGCGGTTGCATCTTCAAGCATGTGTAAAAAACCTTTGACAACATTTTTTGTAAAACGTGATAGTACCGATGAAGACAAGGTAATTGCTATCGAATTGTGTTTTGCATATCATGTTGTAAAACATCACCAGTCTTTTAATTCAACGGATTGTGTTAACAAATTAATACCAACGCTATTTAGTGATTCAAAATTAGCTGCAAAGTATTCAGCTGGTAGAACTAAAATAACAAAATTAATTACAAAAGTTCTTGCCCCACATACATTAGAATTAGTTTTGAACGAATTATCAAATTGTTCATTTTATAGTATTAGTACGGATGCCAGTAACCACAAAGCTGAAAAAATGTTCCCACTACTAGTCCAATATTTTAATAAAAATGGAGTTAATGTGAAACTTTTAAAATTGGAGAATTTAAAAGGTGAAACTTCAGAAATTATTTCAAATTTTTGTATCCAAATTTTGAAAGATCAAAAAGTGGATTTAAAAAAATGTGTAGCATTTTGTGGAGACAATGCTAATGTCAATTTTGGTGGTGTAGCAAGATTAGGAAGAAACAATGTTTTCACAAAATTAAAGGACCAATTAGGTACCGATATTGAAGGTATAGGTTGCCCTGCACATATTTTAAACAATACTATGCAAACATCTACTGGTCAATTATCTTGTGATATTGACTCAATCGTTTACAGAATATTCAACTATTTTTCCATATATACTGGTAGAACTGAACGTTTAAAAGAATTTTGTGAATTCATTAAATTGGAATACCAACCAGTGGGGTTTCTTATTCAAAAACAAGATGGCTTTCCCTTTTGCCAGCAATAGAAAGAATTTTAAAATTATTTGAAGCCTTAAAATCGTTTTTCTTATCAGAACCCGAAGAGAAACCACCAAAATCAATACTAGGATTTTTTAACCATTCTCTGAGTGAGGCATATCTTTGGTTTGTACATAGCCAAGCTAGCTCAGTTCATAATCAAATTTTAAAAATTGAGACACGTTGTATGTCAGTTATTGAAATTTTAGATGTTTTAGAAGTAACCGTAAAAATTGTAGAAGAAAAGAGAGATTCAAAATTTTTACCAGCAAGTGTTAAGACAATTTTAAGAAAAAATGAAGAATCTGGTTTATCAAGTATGGTGGAAATCAACCATTTTCATGCTGACACAATTTTATTTTATGAAACGTTTGTTACTTATTTAAGCAAATGGATCACGCCATTAAAAAAGTATTCTGTTTTTTCATGGATGAATTTAAAAGAAAAGCCAGAATGGGAGAAAGTATTAGAAACTTTTAACTACTTAAAAGAAAAAAATATAATTTTAAATGATACGTTCCTATTCAGCCAAATTCAAACCGTTTCAGTCATAATGTCCGAAGAAAAAAAAAGAGAAGGAAATGAATGGGTGCAGAAATTAACTTCAGAAAAATGGAGTTTTATTTTGTCCAAAATGAAAACTGAATTTGCTGAACAATATAAAGATATATTTAAAATATGTGAATATCTATTTTGTATTCCTGGCCATAATGCGAATGTGGAGCGCATATTTTCACTAATGGATATTCAATGGTCGGACGAAAGAAATCGGTTACTACCGGAGACTGTTGAGGCTATATTAAAATGCGTGGTTAATTTTACATTTACTTGTGATGAAATGCATGCATATATATTAAAAAATAATAATTTGTTAAAAGAGGCAAGATCAAGCCGGAAATATGATTAGGAGTGTATACTTAATACTTAGTTCCTTTTATTTTTGTGTTATTAGTTCCTTTTATTTTTGTGTTACTAATTTTAAGTTTTTTTTATTATATTGACGTTTTTCAATTAATATTTTTTTGTTACAATGAATTTTTTATTTTTTTGAATAAATTTTTTATGTTTTTGAATAAATTTTTATTTTCTTAAAAAAAATTTTACTGTCCCGGTTTGTCTTGGTGAAAATCTGGCAACCCTAGGTAAGTTTAGCTATTTTTGATTGTTAATTGTTGACCAAATAACATACTTTTATAATATTATATAATTAAAAACACATTTTAATTATTTATCTTAGACAAATCAATTGATGTAGAAGTTTTTAAAAACTTTTCATTAAAAGATATAGAAGACCTTATTCCACTGAACCAAATCGGGTTGCGAGTTAAGTTAAGTAAAGTAAATCATGAATTAATTAAAACAATGACTGAAGAAAATTCAAAAGCTCTTGAAATGTATAACATTAATATATCCGAATATGTAAACGCAACTAGGTTTGTATTATTTGATCATAATATTTTAAAAATATTAACTGTGCAAAACAACTAGTTTTGTACAATAAAACTTTTAAAAAACAAGATGTACTAACAATAGTCAAAGATAATGATTTTCTTTTCTTTTCTATAAATCACATATTAATTTTGAATGATGTTTTTTATATAGCTGGAAAAAAAATCACTATCGAAAAATTTCACAATCATTTTAATTGTTACGTGGTTTCAAACGTTGAAAATGACTCTAATATAATGGAAATTTTTGAAATTAAAGATATTAAGTACCCACCATTACATATAATTATATTATTTAATAATTTAAAGGTGTTGAAGCTCAAAGCTCCATTACATTAAAAAAATAAATTTGGAAACAGCTGACTGAATTGAATTAAGTAAATAACTTCGTTTTATTTTTGGTTGTGAATATAACTTTTTATCTTAATAATTTACTGGATGTGTATATTGGAAACAGGGAATTCTAGAAACAGCTGATTGTATTAAATTACTTTGAAAAATTTTTGCTGCCTATTAAATAAAATAAAAATAAAGAAATTTTTAGCTGATTGAATTAAATTATTTTGAAAAACTTCTATTAAATAAAATAAAACTAAAGAAAATTTTTTTTTGGAAACAGCTGACTGAATTGAATTAAGTAAATAACTTCGTTTTATTTTTGGTTGTGAATATAACTTTTTATCTTAATATTAGTGGATGTGAGTTTAATATTACACAAAATTTTATTTACTTTGAGAAAATTTTTTTTGCTTCCAATTAAATAAAGTAAAACTAATGGCGATAAGAAATTCTTAAAGCAGCTGAATGAACTGGTTGAACACATGAACTGGTTTGAACACAGTCTATTGTGTTTTTTTTTATTTTCAATTAATTTTAAAGTTTTAAAGTTGTGTTAAAGTTATGTTAAATGAACACATGAACTGGTTGAACTGGTTTGAACACAGTCTATTGTGTTTTTTTTTATTTTCAATTAATTTTAAAGTTGTGTTGAATAAAGTATTTTATTAAATTAGCTACAGTGTTTTTGTGTTTTTCTTAATCGAAAAAATTAAGAAATCATCTCCTGTAAGCACGTATATTATCGAAAGTAGAATAAACTACATTAAAATAAAAATCCGAATTAAATCATCAAAAAATCAAAAATTAGTTCACACATTAAGTTCGAATTTAATTCTCAAATTAGCTCAATTTTATGAGTATCATCAAAAAATCAAAAGTTAGTTCTTCACACATTAAATTCGAATTAAATTCTCAAATTTCAAATTAGCTCAATTTTATGAGTTCGGGATGTGATTAACTTAAATGCTTACAGGATCTGACAATGGAAACGATGGCGCTATGTCACAAAAATGTCATTATATAATTAATGACAGCCATTGATTCTCTCTCATTACTTTTATTTTTAATTTGCAATCATCATGTTAAGTATTAAAATCTCTTGTGTTATTTTAAGTTGTAAATTTAAAGAAAGGAAATTCATGTGAATATTAAAATATAATAATTAAAGTTTATAAACTGTTAAGCTAGTTAATTGAATGTTTCTCAGTCGTGTAGTATAATGGTCAATTTGTAATTGTCGTAATCAATTGTGTATCAATTTTTAAAAAATTAAGTTGAAAAATAAATTAACGATTGCAAGGTTAAATATTGGTTGCTTAAAATCATTTCATGACATTGAACCCAACCTTGATCATTTTTATCATCGGTGAGTTGTGATGCAAGGTCACGTCAGCGCCATTACAACTTACAATTAGAACGTGTTTGTGTTTTGATATTTTTACTCATCAACCACGCCATGGTTTCAACCTAGTGATGGAGGTGTTCTTCGTTTGATAAATTTAATAAATCGTTCCATACTGGTTTGTTCAATTTGTGTAGGAAAATACCTTGTATTTGCAGATGCACATTCACATTCATCGCATTATCAATTTGGTTTGGTGTTACAATAGCTTGGCTGTACCAAATCATTTTCATTCATCGTATCAACAAGTTTATAATTATTGTGTGAGCTATTGCAGTGGTAATATTGGTTAATCATATGCTTGGCATCAATACTCATCGTTTTGTCAATCATTGCCAATTATTGTGTGTTATTGCAGTGGCTGTATCAAATCACTACATTCATCGTATCAACAATTTATTAATTATTGTGTGAGCTATTGCAGTGGCAATATTGGTTAATTGTATTCTTCGCATCAATACTCATCGTTTTGTCAATCATTGCCTATTATTGTGTGTTATTGCAGTGGCTGTATTAAATCACTACATTCATCGTAACAACAATTTATTAATTATTGTGTGAGCTATTGCAGTGGCAATATTAATTAACTACATTCTTCGTTTCAACATTCATCGTAATATCAAATCATTGCCAATTACTGTCTGATATTACAGTGGCTGTACCAAATCATTACATTTATCGTATCAACAATTTATCAACTATTATATGACATATTGCAGTAGCAATGCTAATTGATTACATTCTTCGTTCATCGTATTATCAACCTTTTTTGTCAATTATTGTGTGAAATTGCAGTGGCTGTCACGATCAATTACCTTCATCGTATCACCAATTTACCAACTATTGTGTGATTGCACTTGCTGCACGAGACAACGTTGTTTTTTAAAAAGTTAAGCTTGTTTGTCTCTCTGGCCGTCACATATCAACGAACATACAGTCCACTAACATACCAGAGAGGCTAACAGGCATTAAAACAGAAAATTACAATAATAATAATTTCATTAAATGATTTCTTTTGAATAAAACTACTACGTAGTGATATTACTATTATTATCTTATGTAATGTATAAATAATCTATAATAAATACAATAATCAACTTTCTTTACTTGGACCGCATAAATAACTAATACACCTCTTACGAAATCGTTTCTACAGGAGATTCCTTTAAATCCTGCAGAAAACACAACTGCATCGTTCGACAGTAGAACGCGCAGTTGGTTAGAGAGTATTTCTAAGAGCTTAAGCACTTGTAGTCCATCTGCAAGTCCTACACCAAGTAGCTTTCGAAGTTCTGAAATAAGCCAGCCCAAATGGTATGTAAGTAATTGTGTCAATTAATTTGAAATTTAATTTAAATATATATTTTATAGGAGTCCGTTTGATTCAAATGCATGTCCTATAACGTAATATAAAACATACTTAAAACATTTAAACAGTTATAGTGTACAAATTTGTTCAAAGTTTTTTAAAAGATATTTATGGAATTTAAACAATATTAGATATACAAATTTTGCAAAGTTTTTGAAATTGTGTTATCTCTGCTGAAATAATGTCTAAGTGTAGTGTTTGTGAAAAGCCATTTGATGATGTTTCCATAATTGCATCATGTGCATGTTGCAATAGAATTTACCATGCTAATACAAAAACTCAAGGTAAAAATCAAAATTGTGCTAAAATTACCGCTTCGGAAGAAAAAGTACTGCAATTAAAACAACTACCACGTATTATTTATCGTTGTAATGAATGCGCTATTGAGGGTGGATGCTCTACATCAATCCAAGAAATTAAAGAACTAGCAAAGAAAATAGATAAACAAACCCGGGAAATAAGCAGTCTACATGATATTTGTAAATCATTTAACATACTAGAAACGGAAGTCAACATGATAAAAACAAATGTGAATGATATTAATAGAACCATAACCTCAATACAAAATAATATTGCTGAAATTGTGCATTTGACCATGGTATTACAAAAATATTAAATAAATCTATAAAAGGGAAAAACATCATAGACTCTTACAAAACTAGCAAAGTTTTAAACAAAGTTTCGCAAAGAAACTTAGTTCAAATTTTAATCGACTATACTGCACACAAGAAAATATAAAACTATTGCCACAAAACTTCTGTGACTACAGCTTTGACTACAGCTATTGTTGAAACGTTTCCTTCAGAAAACAAGTTTGAAACTATAATATGCCTAGTTTCAATAACTTTTAAAAATATTTTATTATTTTTACTATAGGAAACCTACTACAAAGGAAGGTTCGGAAAACAATCCATCAGGTAAACTGTATGACAGATACACAAATATATGCCATACAACTAAATATTTAAAAAAAATTAAACTGGATGCAGAATGTAATTCTTTGCGTACTACCGACAAATTTCTGTTCGAACCGGAAAATGATTTTTTGGATAAAAAGAAGTGGTTAGCGAAAAATACTGGCCCGTGAGACACAATAATTGAGTATTGGAAATCAACTTCCAGTCAAAGAGTTTTGGAGCTTAAAACATCTAAAGATACGAATATCATCAAGATATGTACAGAATGGCCACGGTTTAATAATTTTTATGGTTTTCACTTGGTAATATATTTCGAGATTGATTATTATTTAATTATTTTTAATATAGTTTATATTGTGGATTGAAATTGATTTCAATACGATGTTTCTAAATAAAGGTAATCGCTTGATCGACAATTTTGACACCTTTATCGAAAAATGTAAAATTGTCTTTTCGAGAGAAATAAAAGACAAAAATTCTAAATTATTATTAGAGAGGTTAAATTCCACTGATCTGGATGGTAAATAATTAATGTGTTAAATAAATCTATAGCTAATTATAATTTTCGAAAAATTGTACTTATAGATGATATAAATACCCTGGATTGGATAGTCTGTAAATTATTACATGCTGTACTATTACCACGAAGGATCAGCAAAACCCAACTACCTACAATACTATATGGAGAACTGGATTTTGCTTTGGTTATTGGTAATATTAATGATTTGGAAAACAGTTTGGAAAAATTAAAAAAGAAATTCCTTTCTAACAAAACAACAATACAACCACGCTTGTTGGTCATCGAGAATGAGCCACGCCAAGTAAAGAAATTTTTTGTTTATTGTAATGGTATGAAGTATAAACTTCCTTCATTTAGGAAATCGGTGGATATACTAATTAAGCTAATTTTTGTATATAATTTAAATTACTCAGAAATAAGTCAGTAGGTATGGTTATTTTTGCAACACTATTTTTTTGAAATAGATAGTCAAAACCCCATAGTTTTTAATTTAGTAGAGCAACTTAACTCAATTAGTTTATCATCTTTTGTATCAACCAACTCACTTGTAACCAATCAATCAGTAAATTGAATTATTTATATAGTGCTAAAATAACCATGTTTCTTATGTAGTCAAAATTTTACATTAATTCCTGAACTTATCAAACACAAAACATCACAAAGTACCATCGTTATACAATTTTGAATGTTCAAATTGTTATCAAATATTCCAATCAAAATACACTTATGAAAGACATTTAAAAAAACATGAAATGCAAACAAGCTCCACTTCAAGCGTACCGCCAAACATATTTCATAAATCGGTTCCATTAGAAGTTGCCAGTGCTTCTATAACAGCAACAGATAGTTACGAACAAAACTGTTCATTACAAGATTTAGATTTTCTAATGTTCGTCCTAATTTATGTTCAAATTTTCCAGCAAAATCGATTGATTTAAATCAAATTTTAAGTAACATCACAAAGTTTTCTGTTGAGTTGCATGGTACATAATGCAGTCGCAAAATGGTATTTTCAATTCAAAATTGAAATTGTAGAATTATTGTCTAGCCCTTTTCAAAATATTCGAAACGAATATCAATTCTTTAAGCACTTAGAGGCTTTAAGTGTTTATTCTCCACCAAATACATACGTAATTAACAATGAAATTGGAGAAACGATCATTAATCATACCCCTACTTTAGACAATTTCAAAGCACACGGATGTATATTAAATTTGTCTTTTCAAATGAAAAAATATTTTGAAACAGGAAATGTAATGCAAGAGACTCTAAACTATTTAGAATATCTGGAATGCCAGACAAGAATAAGCAATTTTGTTAATGGTACCATATGGAAATCCCTAAAAGAAAAGTTTAATAACAAAACAGTAAACAGTAAAACAGTAAACAAAACAGAAAAACAAAACAGACAATATCTTTGTTGCAGGGTTTGTTAAATCAAGAGATGCTAAAGAGTTTGTGAATAATGCAGTTTTACGGCCCTTAATTAAGGAAATTAATAAGCTAATTGAGGATGGGATAGACATAGAATTTAAAAATACCAATAAAAAGTTGAACTTCATTGTTGGTCAACTACTGGGCGATAATTTGGGCCTAAACACAATTTTAGGTTATTCTAATGATTTTAATTCACACCCAACATGTGGAATATGTCTCCGTAAAAAAAATGAAATGCAAAACGATAATATTGAAATTTCTGAGTATTTAAGAAACATTGAGAACTATGCCGCAGGCTTAAGTTTAAATAATATAAACGAAACTGGAATTAGGGAAAATTCAATAATAAACAACACTAAATATTTTCATGTAACCAATAATATAGCTGTGACATGATGCACGATATTTTCTAAGGTACTTACAAGAATAGTTTGCGTCATTCATTAGATTATTTTATTTTTAAAAAGAATCTTTTCTCACTATAGATGTTTTAAATTATAGAAAGCAGATGTTTGCATATGGGGAATCCGAAATTCAAAACGTTAGTATCCCATTTTCACTACAACACATTAAAACTGGTAATTACAAGATGTCTGCTAGAGAAATACAAATTTTTTTACATTTTTGCCCCTTAATAATTGGTGATTTAGTACCTTTTGATGATCCAGTATATAATTTTTTACTAATTGCAATTGAAATTACGGATAGGCTTATGGTTGATTCATATGATGAAAACTCTTTATGCTCTTTAAAAATTTTAATAGAGAAACATAACCAGATGTACCAACTTTTATTTTGCGACAGCTTAAAACCAAAGTTCCATAATTTGGTCCATTATCCTGCCATCGTTAAACGATGTGGGCCACTTAAACAATTATGGTGTTATAGCCTTGAAAGTGTTCACCAAATTTATAAGCAGTATGCTCGTAATACTACTTCACGGTTAAACATTCCGCTTACATTGGGTACAAAGGCTGCTTTAAAATTCAGTAGCATTGTTCCGAACGCAGACTTTTTTTCTGGTGAGACTATTCCAGGCCAAGAAACCAAAAACATTCAAAACCATGAATTATATCTAAATTTATTTCCATTTATAATTACTGATAAAATAATATATTATAGAGATTTAATTTATAAAGGAAGATTATTTTAAGCTGGTTACTTCCTTACTAAGCAGATAAATGAAAATTTAAAATTGTTTGAAATATCTGAAATATTTGTTAAAGATAACGATTGTTATTTGATTTGCAAACAATACGAATTAAAATATTTACCCCATTATCTCTCATATTTAGTAGAAAACATGCTAGAAGTTATTTTATTATGTATAATATTCAGGAATTCGAGGGACCTCTCATTCATGTTTATAATCTTCAAGATAGAAGAAAAGTAATAAGAAGAAAACCATTTTATTAATTTTGTAATATTTTGCCCTCATTATTAGTTTTACTTTAGTATATAAATACATATTTATTTTTGAAATAATATTTGTAATTATATTTTGTAAAAAAATATATTAAATAAAATAAATACAAAAACCAAAATCAATAAAATCTTTTATTATGCATAAATTCAGATTATATTTAGTAAAAAATTAAGTGTTTATTTTTCTTAAATCTACTATTTAGAAACTACATATCTCACTTTTATTTTAAAGAGTAGGCTTCTTAAAATAAGGTTCTTTTTTTGGTGAAATGAAAATTCAAGTTTATTATTTTAAAGGTTTTCAGTTTTTAATTTAAAAAGATTTATTTGTAAAATTAAAAAGAAATATTCTCAATTTTAAAATCAATTCTTTTTACTTTTTAAAACAAATATGCTAACTGCTTAGTTTTACTATCCTTGGTCCCCTTAAAAATAAAAAATAAAATATTAGTAAATTTCTATAAAAAAAAACTTAAATTTACCCCTAAAACTTTTACTTTTACCTATGTTTTTTTCTCGGTGTACTTAAATTTTTATAATAGAAAAACGTTTTAACCCCATTTAAATTCTTTCGCTCATGTATAATGCAATAAAAAAGTGACTAATGTATGATCAGTGATTTACACTGCTTGGCGTTGGCACTTGGCATAGGTATTCAAATAACATTAGTATACCACTTGTTACTTTACGTAGAATTTCTAAGAACGCAAGTTATTTTTAAGAAAATAATCTAATTGTTCATTAGTAATGTTTGTATCATGTTGATCATTGTTTAATTTTAATTTGTTTAAATTGTTTAATGTTAAAGTACATAGTTACGTTTTTCTTTTAAAAAAAAAAATGACAGTGGTACATTTGTAATTTGAAAAAATACGGCATTATTATTGATTAGATAATTTCTTTCACGTAATTAGTTTTCTAATTTTTGAATTTTTTTTTTAACTTGTAACGTCGGCTTTATGCTAATTAACATGATAAAACTAAACCCTATTCTTGATCTGACTCAAATACAAATAACATTCCATTTTCATTTTTCCATTATAATAGTTAAATTTTTCTAATAACACAGACCAGCTTCAATTCATATATTGGCATAAATATAAAAACGCACCCGTTTTTTTTGCTCAAGTTGGTTTTTTTTTCTAATAAAAAAAAAACGTCACAAATCACATTTTGGATTTGCATGAAAATTTTTTCATTTTATTCATTCCATGTTTGACATTGAATACAAAAGGTTTGACTCTCAAACAATAAAAAGTTCAGTTTTAGTTGTTAAAATTGAAACCAAGTTGTGGTTCAAAAAAGTGAAAAAATTCTCAACTTATGTAATATAAAGATTGACAAAATAAATGATTAACTATCATGATTATAATGATAGACTTTTTATAAAAACGAATGATAAATGGTCAATACACGTGATGTCAATTATGTAAAGTCTATAAAAAACCAAAAAAAAAAAACTATAGTGAAAAATAAATGGAAATAAAAGAAAACAAATATCTGTGTATAGACTTTTTAATTAAAAAGAAACAAAATAACTGGAACTTGGTTATTTTTTTGTTCGGGTAAATACTAGCAAAATTTTAAAGTTTGTCTTTTCTTTCTTCTTGAATAGTTTTATCAATTGGAAGAGGACTTAGGCCAGGTTAAATAATATAGATGGTTAGCATATTTCTTCAAAATTTATTCTGGAGCCTCAAGTACATAATTATGGTGTGGAAAGTAAAAATTTTGTTTTTACTGAATTGATAAACGCTGTTGAAGGATCGACCTTTATGATTATTACTGTTATATATATATATACATCAAATTATTTGACACCTCATTTGAAAACATACGTGGAGTAAACTATATACATAATCACTTGGATAAATCTGAATGAATTTTGGTGGATGTACCAGCAAGGAATGGATGAAGTTTCAAACCACTTTCAACATCCAGTCAAGTAAATTTTTTTATTATTTTTAAATTGTTATTATATTTCAATAATTAATTTTTCTCAATGTTAGACTAAAAGCAAGTGCTTTTATATAAGTGATTCCCATTATAGGATTGTTCTGGAACAGGTAGTTCCGCTTACGTTATTTATATATGAATAGTTATACATTGTTCCATAATTGTAGTGAAAAGTCCAAACCACTGGCATATACAGTGGTAAATTACAAACTTTATACGAATCAAATCTTTTTTCCTAACCAATTGTATTAATTACTTAAATTCAATTTTTACTTTACTTTTTATGTTACTTTATAGTTTATATAGAAACAAATTCTTGAGGATGAAGCACAAAAGCTTCGAAAATTCGAAAATAAAAATAAAAAATAAAAATTAAAAACAAAAAAATAAACAAATGTTTTGTTAGTTTTATTTTCACGGTTGTAAACAGAAAAAAGTTTCTCAAAAAATTAGAAAAGAAAACAGTTTCACCAAATATTATAATTAAAAATAAATATTCATAATAATTATACTTGGTGAAAATATAAAGTTTATAATAATAATTGTTATAGTGAATAAAATTGAATTCAGCTGGTGTTATTATTTAAACCTATAAATAACTAATTGTGAAATTCTCTAAAATTACTACTCAGTAAAAATTGTATGGAAACACACAAAGCTTTGGGGCACAACACTTGATCAGAATTTAAAAATAAAATAAAACCTTGTTGTGATCACAATTCTGCATTCTCTATCTAAGTTATTACCTGATCTGCATTAAATTGATCTAACTAAGTTATTACCTGATCTGCATTAAATGCCTCCAAGACATTCGATCGAGTCTGGCATGCCAACTTAATCAACAAGCTCGTTGCGTACGGTTTTCATCCCAATGTTGTGAAGCTGATTCAAAATTTTCTATCCGACCGATACATTTCGGTAACTTTAGACGGATATTCTTCTGAGTCTAAACTAATTAACGCTGGTGTACCCCAAGGCTCAGTATTGTCCCCAACCCTATTTTTGATTTATATCAACGAATTGTTGAAAATCACCAGCAACCCAATAAATAGTTTTGCAGATGATAGTACTCTGCACAAGTCGTTCGAGCCCCTTCCTTCAAAAGGTAAAATGCACGAACGAATTAATCCTGCCCGGAGAGACGCTGCCATAAACGTGAACAAAGACCTGAATAAAGTCGCCGACTGGGGTGACCAAAACCTTGTCAATTTCAACTCCACCAAAACACAGCTGTTGATTGTTTCCAGATTAAAGACCGAGTTCCCCAAAGATATTTTATTTAGTATGTGTGATGAACCAATAGGTGAATGTAAAAACATTCGTTTATTGGGTGTCACAGTTTCAAATGACCTACTCTGGAACGATCATGTAATGGTGATGGCAAAAAGCGCGTCTAAAAAACTCGGCCTCTTAAATAGATGCAAAAAATTTTTCTCTCCATACCAATTGCTCCATGTTTATAAGTCCTATATTCGTCCCTGTATGGAGTACTGCTGTCAAGTTTGGGGTGCTGCCTATGTTTCCATCTTGGCCCTCTTGGACTCTGTTCAAAAGCGAGCTGTACGAATTGTAGGTGATCGAGCTTTGACATCAAAACTTGATTCCCTACAACATCGTCGCACTGTTGCTGACCTCGTTGTTTTTTACAAATATCGTCATCAGCAGTGCTCAGATGAAATCAGCGGCATCATGCCTCAAACTTATTCTTGCCCCCGTTCCACTCGGCAATCGGCTGCCGCAACCAGTGAAACGGTAAAGATCCCGCGCTGTCATACTGGCAGATCGCAGAGAGACTTCTTTGTCCGAACTGCGTACAAATGGAATAGTTTGCCGGAACACTTAGTCTCACCCACAGATGTTTAAAAAAAGCGTTAATCTACACCTCAGAACGCCAGTTGTTGTGGGACCCAGGTCTAGACCTAGGTCTTAAAAGGTATTTATGTGTTGTTGTGACACATATTCTAAACCCTATTACACAACACATTTTATTAAAAAAAAAAAAAAATGAGTATTTTGTTTAATGCTCACTTAAATAATCAGTTGCACATATAAAGAATCTTTTGATCATCCATCCAACCCGTATTTTTCTGACTACGCACCATCTGTGTCTGGATGTTGTTATTATTACATTTTTTTTCATTGTTTTGATTTAATATATGTATATACACATCAAAACAAATGAAATACAAATATAAAGAAATAACAGAATTGGAATCCAGATTTTGATGTATGCTACAAAACGATTTAGTGATATGGTTTTGTAAAATCATGCGATTTATTCATAAACCTCTAGTATATAGAAAATATTTTAAATGATAATTAGAGAAAATTAAAAAAGTATTAATTGAAAGTATGAACACTAGTGAAAATGCTTACTGTAAAATCTGTTTATATGCTATTCAAAACTAACTCCAATATTATTATTAATTCAATTTTATTTACACTTTCAGTTAGGAATAGAAGAAGATAATTTGGAACACAGTGGAACCAGCGCCCAAAAAGAAATTAGTGAAACCGACAGTGGAAGCACCTCACAACACAAAGATCGTGGATGCCCGTCACAAACCGTAAGTTTATTGATTAGAATAAGAATTATTTATTTCATTAATATAACTTATTTTATTTTATTATTAATTTCTAATGAGAAACGAAAAAAAATATCAAAGCAACTCGAAGCCTGTGGCATGGAGGCCCTGCATTTTATGAAAAAGTTCGTCGAAAACAAACCGGCAAAACAGCCAGCGGGCAAAGAGGAAGAATTATGCAAATACTTATGCGGCCTTTTGAAACGCATTCAATTAGAAGAAACGTTTGAAGAACTAAGCTTCAACATAATCACCTTGGTGAACCAAACCATTTTAGAGGAGAGAACACAGATGAAATCAAGCACCTCCTATTTCTCCGCAATTTCACATTACCCTTCCCCCATAACTCCTAATTTAAGTTCTACACCTTACACGTTCTACACCAATTTTAATTCACATTTCGAATCGTCCATATCTACCTCATCAAGTCATACAACTCCGTCATTACATATACCTTCACCTGAACCTTATCTATCCAAATCCCATTTGCCATCTTCTACTTTTTCCCGAAATTCATTTAAAATTACCTCATTTATTCCAGCTGTTTCACATTCCGACCCCATCCCCATTCAACAATCCAACAAACCTATTATTCTGCAAAACATTTTGCTAAAAAAAACCAATTCCACAAGAAATGTTTTGGAGAGGGCGATGGATGGTGTTTTCGACATCGACGATAATAATTTATAAATAAATATACATGTACAAATACATAAAACTTGTATTTTATTTTAAAACAAATTCACAATCTCTACAATTTACAAATTTATATTAAACCTTCATTAATAAACTAATCGGTTAGTTGTGTTCGAACATTTTGCCCCGATTTAGATTGCGAACGGTTGTCTAGCGTGGCTTGGCTGGTATTTTGATGTTCTGATGATATGTTAGAAAATTGCGATTGGTTTTCTTCTCGGTAGCAGGAGCTTCTCGATATTAAAAAATTATGTAGCACGCAACAACATTGTACAATCTTAGTAACCTTTTCTTGATGCAATTTGATTGGTTTTTGAAACACTTGGAAACGGTTACTTAGAATTCCAAAAGCTCTTTCAATATTCTGGCGAGCCCGGCTTAATCGTCGATTAAATGTTTTTTTAGCTTCGTCGGTTGTTGTGAAGGAATAAGGCACCATCATGTTTTCCGATAACGGAAAGGCATTATCAGCAATAAACATGTAAGGCAGCATTCTTGAATTTCCGAATAATTGTTTTGATGGTAAAAATTTATCGGGTTGTTGCAGGATATACATCAAATCGGATCGTTGCAAAACGCCAGCATCGCTAATACGACCATTGCACCCAACATCGGCGAAAATAAACTTCCCGTAAGCGTCTGCAATGCCAAGCAATACTACGCTGTGAAATCCCTTATAATTATAAAAAAGTGGAGCCTCCTTTTTCTTTGGCCGAAAAGCAATATGTTTCTCGTCGAGCGCCCCCAAACAGTGTGGATACTGCCATTTAATACTGAAGTCATCCGCAATTTTAATCCACTCTTCCTTGGTAGTCGGAAACTGAAATTATTATTTATTAGTACCTTTTATAGAACTTGTGTTTTAAATATTCACCTTTAGATATTGCGATTTTAGGCGTTTGTATATAGCCTCACATACATCGATAATTGCTGTTGATAGGAACGATTGCGACAATTTGGAATTGTAGTCTAATTCCGTAAAATTTTCTCCAGTAGCTAAAAATCTTAACGTAACTGAAAGTTTTTCCTCTGGATTTATTGCAGCCCTCATACGAGTATCTTGTTTCTCAATATCTGGGATAATTGCAGACAGAATAAAATTGAAGGATTCTTCGTCCATACGTATAAAATTTTTGAAGTCCTTGGAATCTGGCTTAAGTTGTAATGAATAGCCTGGGACGACGCCTGAACGTAGTGTATTATAGTCTCAGATTCATTAGTTGTCATTTGTATTAACCTGTGTAGCTCGTAATAGTTTCTCATCTATCCACCATCAAAAGTCATATTTTTTCGTAGTCTCCGTAGCCCATAGTTTTTTTTCATTATTTATCTATATGAACATTACTATTTAATTTTGCAACCCCCTAAAATCGACTCATACGACGTTTCCATCTGCCTTATTTCATCATACTGCTTGAATTTGAATTCTCTAAACACTTACCGTAATTAAACAACGAAGTCTTCAAACTTCAAAACAGCTGTGCGTATTTGTCCAATCGTCAACATAAAAAGAATTAATATCCTACTTTGTTATGCCTTCAAATTTTCGGTATGGGTGTTTTCCATCAAATAGTCTTTCCGTTATGGATCTGAACTTCACTGTAATACTGTTGTAGATTATAGTTTTGTAATACATAAACATCAGAAAGTCGATTAAACTTACATTTGATTCACTCAAATTCATTGATAATTATTATTAATTAGTCGGAAATGATTTGTGTCGCAGAATTATTTTTGCTATATTACCAAATAACAAACAGATTTGTTTAACAAAAAAAAAGGTCCTAGCATTTATTTGCATATTGTAAATTAATTGCCCTGCATCAGAAAAACTGTATTCGAATTTTTCGAAATTGATATTTTGGCTATATAAGGAGCGACTGTAAAATTTTCACTCTCTTAGTTATTTTTGCGATTCGCATAGTACTCATTCAGTCGATTTAATTATTCTGATGAGAACGCTTATTTTGACAGGTGGATTGTCAAGTGCTAATTATCCGCGTGAAACAGGGATTTTTCATTTGGTATTTTATTTCGATGTTCTTTTTATGTTAAATTTAATGAGTGTAGTCTATTTTAATTCAGTAAAAGTTACTAGTGTGATTAGTTTTTGTAATTGCGAAGAAAAATCCTGTCTATGATAATAATCAAATGGAACATAAATCAAAGTTGTTCCTCTGATGGGAGTTTAACCGTGGATTTTGGCGGAAAGCTTCGTTTTGTGAATAATTCACACTAAAGTCCTGTTTAGTGGACAATATCTCATCTCAAGGCCTGGTTTAAAGAAATAGAGGTAAATTCATGCATGCTTATATAAAAACCAAATTTAATGCTAGATTAAAAACGCAACAAAAACAACAGTAAATTATTATATGTGTCATAGTCAAAATTTAAGTTGAAAATTGTTCAGTGAAAATAGTAAATTATTATATGTGTCATAGTAGGCTGGGGCCGTTACCTTTTTGAGATGAAAAAATTAGTAGCAGGTAACGGCCGGCTGGAACATATAGTTGAGGTCATAAACAATGAAAAAAAAACTTTCGAACTTGAGAAAATCGTTAGCTTTCTATAGCCAAAGGGTTTACTTTATAACAAAATTCGGTTCAGTCATTTTATTTTATTAATAATTCTAAGAACAGGTACTTTGTAACAAAAATTATTTAAAAGAACAGAGGTTTAACGGTGGGTTTATTTCAAAAGTTAAACAATGGTGGTTTACCACCTGAATAAATCGTGCAATAAAGCATACATATGTCAGCAATGTAAATTATTTGCTATTGTTACTAACCTTTTGACATAAAGTTAAATAATCAGTTACAATTTTAATATAAGTAAAGGTGCAATAACAATTACTTATTTTGGTAGCGCGTTTATTGAGAGAAATAGGTAGAAAAAAAATCTATTTTTTTCAGTGTAAGATATTGTATTACAGTTTGCCTAAAGTAGGACATTTTTATAGTAAAGGAGGACGTAGGACATTTTTGCTCCAAAGTAGGACTGTCCTACCGAAAGTAGGACACGTGATAACCCTATACTATGCTGTTAAATTTTAAACTTTGTAAATTTTTTTCTGTTTGAATACGTAACAGCATTTTTATATTTTTTATTTTATTCAATTTTAGCGTTGTTTCCAATAAGTAAATTCATTCAACTTTATTTATTTTATACCAAAGAAAGTTTTTTCTTTAAAATATTATGAACTATTAACATAAATATGCTAAAAAATTGAAAAAAATTAAAAAAATCGACAAGTTCGAGATTCGAAAATTTTTTTTTCAGTTTTTCTCAATTTTAAGCTGCTAAATAACAATAAATCATTAAAATTGATATACATTTGAGAGTAGACATCTTGACAAAAAAAATAAGCACTAGAACAACATCAAAATCCAAAAAAACATCAATAAAGTTGTTCGCCGGAGATAGGGGTGTTTTTTCGGAAAAATGGTAAAATCTCGAAAAATATTTATTTTCCATAATTGAAAAAACTCATGCTTATTATGCGCAAATAGTTACGTACTTTCACAAAGTTTCATTAAAATTAAATAATTTTCACGCGAAAAAAAAATAAAAAACAGAAAAATCGGTTTTTCATTATTTTCTCGCAAACTTTGAGGTTATGTCGAAAAATGTGTTCACTAAAGTTTTAGATTTTTTTATTATCTACAACTTTTGTTTAAAACACTTTTCTCTAGGAGGCCTCGTTTCGTTACAAATAACGAAAAACTGTTTTCTCCCCTTACACATCACCCCATTTCACTACTTCCCTTCATCTCAAGTTCGAAAGTTTTTTTTTTCATTGTTTATGACTTCAACTATATATTCCAGCCGGCCGTTACCTGCTACTAATTTTTTTTATTTCAGCTATAAAAATCCATAACGGCCCCAGCCTATAGTAAAAATTTAAGTTGAACAATGTTCAGTGACGAACTGTAAATTATTATATGTGTACTAGTAAAAACTTAAGCGGAAAATTTTTTTTGTAAATATTGTCGATTCATGCTCGTTTAGTAGTAAAGATAAATTAATTATTAGATTAATGATAATAACAAGGAACTGTAAATAAAGCGGGTTGATTAGTATCAATTAAATTCAAACTTGTTAATCAATTAGAGATGGAAATGATCACCTGTTAATTGATCAAATTAAATTAAGGCTGTGTTGAATTAAATAAATAAGTAATTGTTTGGAACAACGCCTTGTTTAATCGTAATAAAAACGGAGGGTATAGTGAATTGATTGTTGTGGTTAGTGCATTTCACGTTTATTTCCCCAACGTTTATGGATATAAATTGTTACATGGTATTTTCGCCGTGCTTAACCGTATTTGCGGATTTATTCCTCGTTTTTAGATACCAATTTTGATGCCGTATTTGCAAGATATTCAACCGTAATTGCAAGCATATTCAGCGTTTGATTATACAAATCTTTACATCGAGTTTTCAACGTGATCAACTGCACTGGCAAAGTTATTTAACGTTCAGTCATACAAGTGATTGCCAGGTATTTTCGACGTGTTCGGCTATACTTGCCATTTTATTTAACGTGCATCTATACAAATTATTGCCTGGTATTTTTGACGAGTTCATCTGTATTTGCAAGTTAATTCAATGTTTAAATATACAAATTGGTGCATGGTACTTGCCACCTAGTCAGCCGTGTTTATAAATTTATTCAACATTTATTGAGACAAATGGTTACGTTTATTGGCACGTATTTATCTACAATTACAAATCATCCAACATTTCTTTATACAAATTGCTACATTGTGTCTTCAACTTGGTCAACCCTAATTATAACTTTATTCCACGTTTTTATATCGAAATTTTTTTGTATCATAATTTCAACGTAATCCATCGAATTTGCAAATCATTCAACCTGTTATTGATACAACTTGCTGCATTTTTTTTCAAACGCATTCATTTGAAATTACAAATTACTCCGCATTTATTGAGATAAATTGTTACCTGGTATGTTCAACGCGCTCGACGATATTTACAAAGTTATTCAACGTTTTTATATACAAGTTGCCACATCGTAATTTTCATCGTATTCCGATATATTTACCAAATTTATTCAACGATTATTTATATCGATCATTGCCATGAATTTTCAACATACTCCACTATAATTACGAATCTCTTCAACGTTCACTTTTAAATATTGTTATATTGTGGTGTCAACGTATTCAACGATAACTACCAATATATTCAACGATAACTACCAATATAGTCAACGATTATTTATTCAACATACTCAACTATGATTACCAATTTATTCATCGATTGTTTATGCCAATTATTGCCTTGAATTTTCAACTTTTTCAACCGTATTTCTGTGTTTGCAAATTATTAACGATTACATGGAATGTTCAACGATTATTTATACAACATATTCAACTATAATTCTCCGATCATTTATGCCAATTGTTATATTGGGTTTTCGACGTGTTCAGCTATAACTGCCAATTTTTTTTGTCAACGATTATTTGTACTAAGGGTTATATTGAAGTTTTAACGTATTCAACTGAATTTGCAAATTTGTTATTTATACGAACTGATACCTTACTTACGCCGTATTCAACCATGAATACCAATTTGTTCAACGATTATTTGTACTAAGTAGTATATTGACGTTTCAACGCATTAAACCGAATTTGCAAATGTACTCACCATTTAGTTATACGATTTGGTACATTATACTTACGACGTATTCAACCATAATTGCCAATTTATTCAACGATTATTTATACAACCTATTCTACCATAATTGCAAATTTATTCAACGATTAGTTATGCCAACTATTATATTGAATTTTCGACTTGTTCAACCATAGTTACCAACTTATTCAACGATTATTTGTACTAATTATTATATTGAAGTTTCAACGTATTCCACCGAATTTGCAAATTTATTCAACATTTAGTTATACGATTTGATACATTATACTTACGACATATTCAACCATAATTGCCAATTTATTCAACGATTATTTATACAACCTATTCTACCATAATTGCAAATTTATTCAACGATTAGTTATGCCAACTATTATATTGAATTTTCGACTTGTTCACCCATGATTACAAATTTGTTCAACGAATATTTATACAACGTATTCAACTACAATTGCCAATTTATTCAGCGAGTATTTATGCCAATGGTTGCATTGAGATTTCGACGTATTCAGCTATAACTACCAATTTATTCAACGAGTATTTATACCAAGTATTATATTGAAGTTTCAAAGTATACAACAATATTCGCAATTTATTCCACGTTCTTATGTGCAACTTTTATATCATATTCTACACGTCATCAATTCTGCTGTGCTGATGGAAGGCTGAAATAAACCGGATTGAAGGCCAGGAGGATATAACCATGGGGTGAGTGTAATTAGATTTTTTTTCTAGTTATTCTGATGACCTAGGGGTGTGAATGAGTGTGTGTGTGTGGGCGTATGTGAGTGAACGAGGGGGTTGAACGTGCCGACCGTGGTTCTTTCGTAATCAGGGGTCGCCAGAGTCTCATCTTTTCACTTGTATTTTTTTTCCATTTCCGATAATTCTTGAAAATTGCGTACATTTCTGCATTTGTGCTGAAGCAGCAGGTTTATAATCTCTCATACTCACGATGATTGAGCCTTAGTTGTTACGGCAGTACAAAAAATCTAGGTACGCACCCTGCTAAGCCCTTCTCATCATTAGATGAGAAGACGCTTCATTACAAAGTTCCATCATTAAACTTTGGGTGTTGCCACATCGTTTTCTCGATTTCCTATACTCTTTAATCCACAATCTTTTATTTTCTTGTTGTTGTGCTTCTTCCTCCTCTATAGCAGCTGATAATAGAAGACAAGTTGCAGCTGTTAAGGCCATAACGATAACTGAAGCTTCGTCATCATCATCACTATCAAGAAATGATGCATTAGACGGTAAATATACATTATTTAGATTCGTTTTTATTCCCACGAGTAGTGCGATTTGTTTCCACAATGGCGATTAAATTTTTTATTTTTAATATTTTTAAATGTGCACTGCTCAAAAACAAAATTAAACTAAAAAAAGACAACAAAATGGCCTTGAGAATATTTTTATTTAATTTTTCTTTGTGTTGGTGTGTTGAAATTTGTTGAAGCTACGAAAATTTTGGTTGAAAAATGAATCCGCAAAAAACCGGTTATGTAGGTAAAGGGGGTAAAACGAGGTAGTTACCAGATAAAAGTTACCGTAGTGTGAAGATGCACAATTATAACTTTTCTTTATTTTGCGTTTGAATAAAAAAACAATACAAATGATATTCTCTCGTAAATGTTTTCTAATGTCTATTCTTTGGCGCTTAACAAAACTTGTGTGTTTCAAAAGAGAAACTGATTAAAGAGACGTAGCTACAATGAAACACCTTTTGTCCTTCTTTAGCCATAAAACAAAATAATATTTATGCGAGCATTTTGTTTGATTTTTGTTCAGTTCGTGATTTGATTTCGAATCGAAAAATAATTTAAATACAAGCTAAGTATTGATCGCGATAATTATATAACCTTGATAATGTTTGTTGTGTTCATTTGAGTTGAGTTAAATTATTATCTTGAAAAAAATCTCTTTTCTTTTCGTTGGTAAATTAATATTAAAAGTTCGCGGAATTTAGAAATCAATAGTATGTGCTAAGCATAATGAAAAAAAATTTGAAAAAAATATTTATTGTATTGTGTGTTGTCCTGTTAATATAGAAAAAATAGCTAATCAAAAAGAATTAAACGAAAATATAAGTTCTACTAATTAGTATTGTTGATTATCTTGTATACAGTGTCAAGTTAATAATAAAAAAATTCGTTTAAATATTATACATGTTGGTAAATCAAAGATTTTTGCATTTTATTTATTTTTTTTTTTTTGAAAAGCACTGAATTTTGAAAGTATAGTAAGAAAATACGGGAGATATTGATTTTCTTACCGTTTTGTATTCAATAACGTCCATGGTGTTGAATGAAGGTCGTTTTTTTTGTTGGTATGTGAATCAGCAGCCAGCTATTACAAAATAAAATTGATCGTGTATCGTGGTGATAGTTCTGTATGCACGAACCTGGCAAACTTACTTACATATTATGAAGAATGGAAAGCTAGTAAATTAAACAGTATATCCAACCTTACTATCTGAAGGTCAGCAAGGAAGTTTCTTATATACACTATTTTAGTCAACGCAATAAATAAGGGACGTAAACCAAAGTAAAAATAAAAATTGAAGGCAGAACGATATATGTATGTACATCGCCACCACAGGTATATGGATCTTTTAATTGGCTACTTATCATGACCTATGTAATGGTATCTGAGGAACCATTTACTCTTACATCTATTTTCCTAAGTCAAACCATTATACAAGATAATATGAAAATTCTCAACCTTTTTTAAAAATTATATAAGTCAAAGTCGAATGCATGAATATTTAATCAAAAATGAATTACAAATTAAGTCCAAGTACGTATATTTTTGACATAGTTATGAAGGTTGAATATTTTCATATTTTCTTTAATTGTGTAATAATCATAATAAAGTATGAACAAATTGCAAATAGAGTAAATACGTAAAATTATGTTTATAGGTTTATTTACCTATCATGGAATGTGAATTGTGAAAATAAAAGTTGTAATTTCTTTCATTACTGCTGATTTACGGAAATATTGTTTTTTTGTTTTTGTTTACTTACTTCAACTAAAATAATAATTTTATGAAGTAAACAAACAAAAAAAACAAACAATTTTATTTTCACAATGATGTTTATTTTTTTTTAAATTGTTCAAGAATTATGTTATGATAATATTTCATAATATAAAGCTTGAACAAGATTTCTTGTTTAAGATGGATGTATACGGAAACGTATAATGAGGAAAGTATATAATGAGAAACTTTTCAGATTTAGGCTAAGTCTGATTTCATTCTTAAAACTAAGAAAGTTAATTTTTGTAAGTAACGAGTAAAATAAAAAAAGAAGATACTTTAACAGAAGAAAAGAAGCCTTTTTAATATTTCGACATATACATATAATAATAAGGTATGATCAAAAGGTCTAAGGGCCATCAAGCCCACGACAAGGTATGACCCTACAGAGGTCCCCCATCTTTTGACCATATTTTTATTATTTTATTTTAGAAACGATAGACTTGTGTACAATAAAGTCTAGTCGTAGTTTACCTACATCAGTAGTTATAAGATAAGTTTATTATTGTATTTGAAATTCTTTATTTTTTTTATTTTCTCTCTTTAATATTATGACCAATTGAATAATTTAGTGTAGAGATTTGTTCTGGGTGTAGGCCATACAGGTTTATTGTTTTTCTCATTGTGTGTTTATAAATCCCGGATAATAACGGTGTCTCAGACAACGTTACAACACCTATTCTCTAAAAATGATCAAAGAACAAACACGCTTTACAGCAGGCGAAAGATCTCTCAAAAACCGAAGGTATAATAATCAATAATTAATTATTTATAACTTCAGATACTGAATATTAATAATAATTACCTCATTAATATTTGTTGTATATGTTTTATTTCTCTTATGTTTTAGACATTCATGATATGCAACTGTGTAAGTTGATGCATTACCTTTTAAAGCCTTCAGGGAAACATAACATAAACGGTAAATTAAAAAAATTTACTATAAATGACTCAATCGCATCATTTGTAGTAGAAGTTATTAGTGTAGCACATAAGGATGAAAAAATTCAACAAGCGAAGGAATTTGCTATTTCAAAAAATATAATACAACCATTTATTATTTTTATAAATAGCACCAATGCACAGTTTTGTGTGATATACGACGACATCTATTATAGCTTCGACAGTTTCTTGGTAGCTCTAGCTGTATGTTTCAAAAATTTTTTTGTATTTAGATTAGCTTACCCCAAACAATCAGAAAATTTTGAATTTTAATACTATAATGGATTTTAATATTATAAAAACAAAAACTATGAGGTCTTTGAGACATAGAGACATTATAGAAATTTAAATATGGAGCCATTCTTAAAAAATAATTCAGTAGAATTAATTTCGGCAGTTCGATACAAAGGAACTTTGATTTTCTCCAAAATTGTGTCCAATTTCCAGAAAAAACTAGACACTCTATCAGATTTTTATGGTCAGTTGCCTAGGATGAAACGCACTCATTTATCACGAAAAAATCAACCTTTTTATTGCTTTTAAACGTCAACATTTTTCGTATTTAACTGTCATTCTAACGTTTGACTTCATTTTCCATTATTGATTAGTGTTATTGTTTTTTATAGTTATTGTTTTGGTTATTGTTATTTAAAAATATTGTTATTGTTGGATTTAGATTAATTTAGTTAGATTAGAGTTGTTTTAGATTAGATTAGGTTAGATTATTTTAGTTAGATTAGAGTATTTTAGTTAGATTAGAGTTGTGGAAATGTGGACGAATTATGCTATAGAAGTCCTCATAGAGGCTTTTGAGGAGTACAAATATTTAGAGCAATCGGCTGAAGGCAGAAGGCAAATGTAGACAAATATTAAAGAATATTTGCTCCTGAGAAATTATGTAAGTAACTTTTTCATTGTATTTTAATCTAATGTACCATGTATATAAAAAGCTTAAATATGATCTTAACAACTTTTTAGGATTTTACAGTAACGCAAATAAAAACCAAGTGGAGGGGCTTGGTAAGACTGTACAAATCAGCAAATGACAGAATGAGGACAAGCGGCGAGTCCCATTCTACATTCCTACATTTTGAAAGTCTTGACCGGATTTTGGGCAACAGGCCAACGTAAGTAGTTGAAGCCGATACAGGGGAGTTGGCAATAAGACATGGAGAAACTTTTAGTGAAGAGTGGCTAGAATTATCGGCGCAAAATCTAGACCAGGGCGAAAACAATGCTTCCCATATGGAAAACAACGTGGAAAACCGTGAACCAATAAACCGTCAAGAAAGTCAACCTGAACCAGTGAACCGGACCCAAAGACGACGGCAACGACGGGGCCAAATAAATATGGAAAGGCTTTTGAATTATAGAGCCTCAGAAAGGGAGTTCAAAAGAAAGTTAAACAATGATTTAATTAAGTCGATAGACGGCCTAACCCAGGCACAAAATAATGTGGCGGCAGCAATGAACAAAATTGCTGCCTCAATTACCGGATTTGGAGAAACGTTGGGCAATATATTGCAAAACAGAAATTAAATCTAAATATTAAGATTTATGTATAATTTTTACAAAACAAATAAATTTAAAATATGTTTGAATTAAGTAATTATGTGTTTCTGAATTAACTCTTGTAGTAATTCGTCCTGCCTTGTTATCTGCATGCTTCGGTTTCCTTCGTCTTGATCAAGTCCGCTTGCAGCTGGTTGATTTTCATTTTCATCGGATAATCGATTTGATCCTTCCACTTCTAGATCATCATAATCTATACATAGATTGTGAAGTGCACAAGCACTTAATACAAATAATATCATTAATTTTCTTTTTATATTCCCAAAGACGCAAAGACATTTTTGAAGACGCCGAAAACGCATCTTTAATAAGCCAAATGCCTACTCAATAATTATTCTTGCTTTTGAATGACGCTTATTAAATTGCCGTTTATACCTTGATTAATTTTGTACGACGGAACAAGCCATGGATATGTTTTCGGATATGCAAGATCCACCAGTAGAAATCCTTTTGGTAATACCATTTGTTCCTGCCTTTCACATAAGTATTTAAATAATTTGGACCGCCGCAATACGCGTGAGTCGTGCATAGATCCGGGTTCTCCAACAAAAACACTGGTAAATTTTTTGTTGTGATCTACTGTTGCCTGCATTTGTAAACTGTGATACTTTTTTCTATTGTAAAAATCTCGTTGGTGGTATTGAGGCCTAGGTATCTCTATATGCGTGCAGTCGATAGCTCCAATTATGTTCTCTATATTGCTGAACATTTTAAATCCAGCCGATATTTTTTTTTGCTCTTCTAAGGATGGCCACTCATCGAAATTTTTCGATTCATTTCCCATAAATAAAGCCAGTTCTACGATTATATCATATGCGTGGCTTCGGCTGAAACCAAACCGATCTCCAATTTGGCGAAACGTTTCATTGTTTGCCAAATACCATATAAACATATACACTCGAGTTTTTGGTCTCACATTTTGAAAAACTCGTTTCTTAGCAGCACAGTATATTTTATATTTTTCATTTTATATTTATATATTTTTCTGCAATTAATAAAATAAGATCTGTTTTATAGTTTATATTGAAAATTAAAGTATAAGGTTGGTTATTTACCGACAATTACTTAAAGTGTTTTCCTGGATAATCTGAAGTGACGTCGAAACTGTTCGTCAGTATAATTGTCAATTCTTTTGGTTGTTCGGTGCGGTTTGAAGTAATATCACATGACGTGAAGTTAGTCTCAAAAAAAATTGACGTTTAATAACGTGATTTTTTTTATCATTTTGCTCGACCGAACACATGGAATATTGAATTAGTGTAAACACTAAAAAATTCATTGCAGAAAACTTTAGCAATGAAGTCATTGCAAACCATTGCAATGAATTCGCAATGACATTGCCACAATAATATTGTACTGAAATGCGTATAGTGTAAACCATTGCATGTGTAACCTCAGCCCATACGTCTAAATAAGAATTCGTATTTTCAAATCATTCCATAAGAGATTCTGTTACAATCAAAATAAAATTTAAGCATTTAAATTCAAATTCGAATTTAAAAACAGTCAGCAAAAATATATTTCCTAACGAAAAAATAATAACGAAACACAAAGAAAACAAAATTAACAAAACTTCACTCAGGTAACTCTTCGTTAAAAAAATGACAATGGTTGTAAAATTGATTTTAAGCATTCATTCCACTTTTATCTGGCAAAAAAATAAAACGTTCACATTTTCAATCTCAGAATATAAAAAAGATAAAAACAGAAATTAAAAAGATCATAGTGATTAATGTTTCTAAACTTTCCTTTGTTCTATCAAGTAAAATGGAATTAGTTTAGTAAACAGAATTATATTTCTGATAAAATTTTTAACTTAAACCTATATTACTGAACGGTGTAAGATTTTTTGTTATATGTACAGTTTGTATATTTGTCAAGTACAATAAATATAAAAACAGAAAAATTTCAGGGATGTCTTTTTGTTGTAACGTTTTTTTTACTATGCAAAATTATTCAAACTAAAATTTTAGTACTCATCAATTTTGGATCAATTTACCTTTGCAAAATTTTTAAATCAAAAAACGAAAATAACTGACGAGGGAAAATGAAAATGAAAAGTTGAGGAGTTCGTGTAAATATCTGAAACTGAAAAGTTATTAATAGATTTTGATTTATTTTTTTTGAGTTAAAATGGAGTAAATTTTAAGAAAATATTTTTAAAAAAATGATGATTTTTAATGATTTGATTTTTAAATTGCTTGTATGTAGAATAATAATATTGTTTAAAATCTATAATATAGTAAGATTTTGATTTTTAATTAACATTAAAGAGAGTTAAGTGAATTAATTGAAAAATGTTCAAAAGTTCATAGTTGCTAGTGAATGAAAATTTTATTTGTTTTAATTTTATTTGAAACAAAATTGTGAAACATTGTTATTCCTAAATTAAAGGTAACATAAAAATTAATATTTTAATTGCAACTAAATGTGAAATTAATAAATTATATGAAATCAAAGACATTATATTAAAATATAAACTTTGTAATAAAACAAAATATAAATTCCGTTGTTTTTTTGTTTAAAATAAAACAACCAAAACAAAATTTTGATGAAAACAAATAAAAAAAAAAAAATTTGATAGAACTAAATTGCAAGGATTACTTGTTTCAGTTTGTATACAATATACATAAGAAAATGAAAACTTTATTTTTGGTGTTTCTGTTTCATCGTTAATGTAGATAATATTCCAGATATCCCAGATTATTAAATAAAATTGTATGTAAATATATCTTATCTATAAAAAGAAATTATTCGATACATGGATATATATCAACTGAAAATAACATCGCTAGGTAGTGTGTATATGATATATATGGATGAATTTTAGGAGCAGGTTTTAAGAGCAACTAAATTGAGCGCACGGATAAGAAAAAAAATTAACGAATACAAGGAATTGAAAAGGGTAGAATTTAATTTTAATTATATTTATTATTTTAATTATATTTTAATCACCGTTAAAATTTTGTTTATTATTGCAACTTTTATTGAAATATTTTATATTAAAAATTAATGGAATAAGATAAGCGATTGTTGGTAGGATGCCTTGGCTGTACTGAATGATGGAAATATGTTGTTGAGATGATGTAGTGGTGAAGTCAAGGTCAGGTAGTGGTGGTTGGAAGCAGTTTGGGTTTGGAAATATTTGCTTTTCCTTTATCAAATTTTTATTCTAGTTTCGTTTTTCTCTTTTCAATTAATTAAATTTTTTTTTGGTTATATTTTTTTTCTGAATTGCACTCTACATTTTTGTAAGGGATAGAACGCACTTAAATTGAACCCCCCATCGTCTGAGCTATGCAAGAGCGCTGCTAGGAGTGCAGCGTTCTCGCTAGAATTCGCAATTGAGTTTTCGCAAGCTTAATTTTAGCAAATTTCATCTTCCCGTTACATTGTGTGGTTCGCCATATTGTCGTCGTTTGAAAGAATAAACTGAAATGAATATTAAAAAGATATGGAAAAGGTGGCTGAGTATATAGTAATTTTTTTCTGGAAGTAATTATTAGAGCTATTGTGTTCAAATAAACTGGAGTGGAATCATATGTTTGGGAAAGCTGAATTTCATATTGTAAAGTAATTATTGGAGCTGTTGTGTTCAAATAAACTGGAGTGAAATCATATGTTTGGGGCAGTTGAATTCAATATTGCAAGATACAACCTTCAAGAAAAAGAAAGGATAACTGGAAGAAGACGATACCGTGAGTTTTTTTTGTTATAATATAGGATTAGAATAATTTTACTTGTTTCATTGAAAAAAAAATAAAATATTAGGTTAATTAGATTATTTATTATTATAATTATTTAATTATTTTTGTAAAATAAAGGTCCATCAGTACACATGTTTCATTGCTAATTGCGGTCATTGTTCATTGTTCATTGCACAATTCTGCAATAGTGTAAAGGCGGCTTAAGTAAAGCAATATAAAATATAGGATAACATGTTTAGTGTAATTAATTTTATAAAAAGGGTGTTTAGTAGCCTAAGAGCTCAGTATCTGAACTTTTAATCAAAGAAGCGTAATTCACTTCTCAGTCAGGCTGAAGTATTTGCAAGCGATATAATCATCAACACTCTGGATTCGTAATTAACCGTAACTTAGAACATCAATCAACTGCATCCAAAAATGTACAAATGATTCTCCTACAATTAGGAGGAAATTGGAAATCGGATCGGGCAAAATTAAGAGAAAAAGTTACAAGCGAAATATACAATTTACGTTCAAATTATGAAGAGGAGCTAGAAGCTGAAAGGACATTAGTATTTCATAAATCCTGTCAAATCGCGAAACTGGATATGGATATCCCAAGATTTAGGATGATTTTAAAAAAAGGTTAGTAATTTTTTCTAATTTATGTCGAATTCTTTTTGCCAGAAAAAGGTTTGGAAACCTAAACCGAAAAAATTATTTGTTCGGTTTAAAATGTAAAAAAGGACATTGAACACCTATCTTCATCGATGCAAGATGCACTAACCGACGTATACACAGAGATTTTCTGTATTAACAAAATGGTTTTAATCAAAATAACACGAAACAGCGAGATATCGTATCAAACCCTTGTGAGTTTTTTCCTTTGCAGAGCCACAAAGAATTTGATAATTTGGAGGTCAAACTAAAGGACGATGCTTTTTACACCGATATAAAGCAAAAACTAATAACATGTTTACAAGAAAATAATGAAAAGCTCACATGCATCAAAGAATACTATAAGCTACTATTGTCTACAGTTTTTGGTAGATCATATTGCTTAAAAATTACGTGGAACTTGTAGGAAGGACGAAAGGTGATTAAATTATCTAAAGTATGATATATAATCCAGAGTAAGTAAAGCAATATAAAATATAGGATAACATTTTTAGTGTAATTAATTTTGTTAATGACAATCAATTAAGATATGTAACAACAACAACATTTTCATCTCGTACTATAGATAGAAAGCAGAGGAAAAATATTTGAGCTTATGTTAAAACCAAACCAAACTTATGTTAAAACAAGTAGGATCATTTTTATGGCCACATGTTGTACGTTATACATATTTTTTGCTGCAATAAAACTCTCGTTTCGTAATTTTTTTTGCAATTAAATATATAAATCGGTTTATCATAATAATATTTATTGGCAATCTTATATAAAATTAAATTAAAATAAATCATACTTATTTGAACCAGTGAAACGAAGAGTTGTTTTATTTAAATACCCATATTGGACCAAACTTGAAGATTGTTATTTATGGAAAATTTGTTGCTGCTTCAAAGTGAATTACATCCGGAATCTATTTGACCGAATAGACATTGAGCATCTTGGGGCATCAACATTTTATGGTAGCAGAGCGTGGTTCCTGGAAAGTTTGGAACAATATCGAAGAACCTTACCAGATAAGTATCACTTTTCATATATTATACAAATTTATGGACATTTGACTTGTTATTTATTATTGTGAAAAGAACATTATTTTAAATTTGTGTAAAATTTGTGAAGAATCTAGACAATAGTGACATGTGATTATTAAAGTGTGGTTAACCAAATTGTTGAAGTTAAATTATACTACGGACATTTATTTCAAGGAAGCTAAGGCAGATTAGATAAGTATCGCTTTTGATTTATTATATAAATTGTTGGATATTTGATAGTTAAATTGTGTTAAATAAATAAAGTTGTGAAAAATCTAAATAATAGTGACATGTGATTTAATAAAGTGTGGTTAATCAAATCGTTAAAGTTTAATTATAGACTAAAGACATATATGTATTTTTATTGTTATTTATTAAAGTGTATTTAACTAGATTGTTAGAATAAAGACATTTATTTATTATTTATGGTTATTTATTAAAGAGTGTTTAGCCAATTTCTTAAATTTAATAAAAACCAAAGACATTAGAAAAATTATTTATTAATTTAACAATTATTTGACAATTTTGTGGTTTCGCGCCAATATTTCGTGCCAATTTGATTATTATATCTAAGCAATATGACTAGTGTTGCGGTTCTTAAGAAGTTATCTACATTGAAGGGATCAATGACCCGCCTGGTAACCTACACGAATGAAATTAATGAACATACTGGGCTTGAACATATGAAGTCTCGATTATCACGCCTTGAAACACTGTTAGAAACATATGCTGCAACAGAAGAGAATTTGTTTTCATTGAATCCTGATGAACCATCTGAATTTGATGATTTCGAAGAAAATTATTATTTAGTAAAATCCAAACTTAACACTTGGATTCGTAAGATTAATATAGCCGCAGCTCCTATTGAAATCGGTGATAATGATACGATCGGTCTTAATCATTCAAATCTTCATTCATCTTCATCTGGTATGAGACTACCTAAGTTAAACATAAAACCTTTTAGTGGAAGTTATACCGAATGGCAGCCTTTTTATGATATTTTTGTTGCAAGCGTACATGAAAATCCGAATATTCCTGCAGCTCAAAAAATGCTACATCTAAAAGGTTGCCTACGCGATGATGCATTAAGTACCATATATTACATGAAACCCACAGATTCCAATTATATTGAAGCTTTTCAAAAATTAGTGTTGAAATATGATCGAAAACGATTAATCATAAATGAATTTATAGAGCATTTTATGAAATCACCTTCAATTACCACTAGTACTGCGGTTAGCATTCGTAAAATGTATGATCAGGCTGATGAGACGATTAGGTGTCTAAAGGCAACGGGAGATCAGGCTGAAAGAAGAGACCCATGGTTAATTTATATTCTGCTTCAAAAATGTGACGATGAAACTAGAACAAAATGGGCAGAAGAATTTGTAGAGGAAGATTATCCTACAATAGATCAATTTCTAAAGTTTTTGTCGAGAAGAATAGATACTCTTGAAATGAATAAAACAATGATTAAAAAACGTCCAGAACAACGTGCACATGTGAAAAGCCTTGTTACACTTGGTACTGTTATCTGTCCTATTTGTACTAATATGAATCATTTTTTGTACGAGTGTCCCAAATTAAAAGAAATGTCAATTGAGCAACGAATGACATTCATCAAAGATAACAAAAGATGTTTCAACTGTCTTAATAATACACACTCAGTCTATGATTGTAGATCCAAAAAAAGATGTACCGTGTGTCACCGAAAGCATCATACTTTATTGCATCTCGTGAATAGTAGAGCTCAGCATTCTTCAACTACATACCATGCTACTACAAGTAACGAAACCGAAGAAACAGAAGATGTTGATTTGACCAATAATAACCTAACAACATTAAACTCAAATTTAGCAAACCAAGACTATCCAAATTCCTGTGCGCAGTATACACAATCTCTCTTACCAACCGCAATTATAACAGTTCAAGATGTTTATGGAACACCATACCAATGTCGTGCACTATTGGATACTGGTTCACAAACTTCGTTTATTACCGAAGAATGGGCAAGAAAATTAAAACTTCCTCGTAAAAACCTACAACTCAAAATAAATGGCTTAGGCATCACCAATGTAGGATTTACAAGAGGTTGCATATCATTAAACCTAATTTCAAAATGTTCTAGTAATGAACAACTTTCCTTAGACGCATTTATTGTATCACAAATAACCAATTTAGTACCAAGCGGGAAAATTGACACTAGTAAATGGCATCATCTCCATAATCTAAATCTGGCCGATCCAGCTTTTGATTCACCGAATCCGATAGATGTACTCCTGGGAGCTGACCATGTGTTTCATTTGTTTACTGACGGAAGAGTTTCTATTGGTGAAAATCTACCAATAGCTCAGAACACGATTTTTGGGTGGGTGATTGCAGGTAAAACATCAGAAGCAAATGAGTCTCATGCAACATGCACCATGTTTACTGAAGCAGATGTCAATAAGGCACTCATGAAGTTTTGGGAAGAAGACAGTTTACCAGAGCACAACCTATATAGTGATGATGAAAAACGATGTGAAAAGCTGTTTGTCGATAGTACTTTTCAAAATGCTGAAGGACGATTTGTAGTACGTTTACCATTTAAACAACCTATGATGGAATTGGGACGATCATATCATATTGCTGAGCAACGCCTTTATGCCATGGAGAGAAAATTTAAAAGAGATGAAGATTTCAAAAAATTATATACTGAATTCATGGACAATTACATCAGCCTTAATCACATGGAACGAATTACTCATGCTGAATTAACTAATTGCCAGTATTTTCTTCCACATCATGGAGTCATTAAATCTTCAAGTACAACTACAAAACTAAGAGTTGTATTTGATGGTTCAGCAAAAACCAGTTCAGGCTACTCTCTTAATGATTTGTTAATGGTAGGACCAACTGTGCAGCAACCATTATATAATATTTTACTAAGATTTCGACAACATGAGATTGTATTCACCGCAGATGTGGAAAAAATGTATCGTCAGATATTAGTCAACGATGAAGATGCTCGGTACCAGATAATTTTATGGAGAGAAGATTCTACTCAGCCGATTAAATTATATCGCCTAAAAACGGTGACTTATGGTACAGCCTCAGCACCATATCTGGCAACAAGGGTGTTGATAAAAATAGCTGACGACAATGCAACTGCATATCCAGACACTACAATCAAGTTAAAACAGGACGTTTACGTCGATGATGTAATGACAGGTACTAACACTATCGAAGATGCAGTCAAAACCAAACGTGAATTAGAAACCATGTTAGGTAATGCCGGTCTACATCTAAGAAAATGGACTTCTAACAACAATCAATTCCTTGAAGATGTACCCGAAGATGATCGACAGCTACAGCCGTTAGAATTTAAAAACGATTCAGCAATCAAGGTGTTGGGATTACAGTGGAATCCAAAGAGTGATACGTTTTTCTTTACAGTTAACCTAGACAAAAAAACCAATAATAAAACGACCAAGCGATTGTTTCTTTCAGAAGCATCGAAAATTTTTGATCCTATTGGATGGCTGGCTCCAGTTATAATTAATGTCAAAATTTTATTCCAGAATCTATGGCTAGAAAAAACCGAGTGGGATCAAGAACTGCCTCCCCATATTACACAGGAATGGTATAAACTTCGCGAAGATTTAACCAAAATTGAGAAGATTAAAATTCCTAGATGGCTATGCATAACTAACGGAACTATACAGCTTCATGGGTTTTCGGATGCCTCCGAAAAAGCATATGCAGCAGCAATATATTGTAGAACGGAAGATTCCAATAATTTTATTCATACAACATTGATTACAGCGAAAACAAAAGTATCGCCACTCAAACAGGGAACTATTCCAAAGTTAGAGTTATGTGCTGCGCATTTACTAACCAAACTATTGCGCACGGTAACGAAAACATTAACAGTCAATATAAATCAATGTTTTGCTTGGACTGATTCTACGATTGTTTTGGATTGGTTAAGCAATCATCCACGAAATCTGGAGACTTATGTCGCAAATCGAACCTCAGACATATTAACTACACTTCCTAGAGCTAATTGGATGCATGTACCATCGCAACAAAACCCTGCAGATTGTGCGTCACGTGGGATCACATCTGAAAAATTATGTGGTCTGGATTTATGGTGGAGTGGTTCAGAATGGTTGAAACAAGGTTCAGACAAGTGGCCTAAACAAAAATCAAGATATTGTGAGCCAACCGGATTACCATGTGTAAAGAAGAAGTATGTAACAAATCTAGTTACACAAGAAGACCAAAATTTGCATCATGACATACTCCAAAAACATCAAAAATTCTATATTTGTTGTAAAATATTGGCGATTATACTTCGAATAACGAAAAACATGCGATCAAATATTTCACAGCGACAAACTGGCAATATTTCAAGAGACGAAATGCTGAATTCTGAAGAAATATTCATTAGATGGCACCAGCGAGATGTGTTTGCAGAAGAAATACAACTTCTGCAAAATAAACAAGAAATTCCTAAGAAAAGCAAGCTTATTTCATTAGCTCCGTTCATTGATTCCAATGGTACACTAAGAGTTGGAGGAAGATTGAGGCAAGCCAAAATACCGTACGAGGCTAAACATCCAGCAATTTTGACAAAGTCTAGATTAACTGACATGGTTGCAGAAGAAATTCATCTTACCTACCATCATGCTGGACCTACATTATTATTGTCAACCATGCAGCAAAAATACTGGATAATTGGAGCAAAGCATTTTGCAAGAAAAATTGTTCAACAATGTGTCATCTGTGCTAGACATCGAGCAACCCAGATGGAGCAGTTCATGGGCGATCTGCCTACTGATAGAGTAAACCTCATACGTCCATTCCTCAAAGTTGGGGTGGATTACGCAGGACCACTACAAACATATATGAAGCGAGGTAGAGGGCAAAAAACATATAAATCTTATATATGTGCATTTGTATGTATGAGCACTAAAGCTGTGCATTTTGAATTGGTTGGTGATCTTACGTGTGAATCCTTCCTGGCAGCTTTACGTAGATTCACTGCTCGTCGAGGTGTCTGTACCGACATTTACAGCGACAATGGTACCAATTTTATTGGCGCTAATAACCATTTGAGGGCATTACATGTATTTTTAAAAGAAAATACTAATCAAATTTCTTCTTCTCTTTTAAGACAATTGATCAATTGGCACTTTAATTCACCTTCAGCACCACATACAGGAGGGCTTTTTGAGAGTGCCATCAAATCGATGAAATTCCATTTAAGACGTGTTGTTGGCAAAACCATTCTTACATATGAAGAGATGACAACACTCCTAGTTGAAATTGAAGGCATCATGAACTCACGTCCATTATGTTCATTATCTGGTGATGAATTTAATCCGCTTACTCCAGCACATTTTTTGATTGGGCATCCACTTACCAAACTTCCTGAGAAAAATTTTGAGGACACCAAACCATCATTGTTGTCTAAGTGGCAATTAATTCAACAATTTGTTCAACACATCTGGAGACGATGGCATACTGAATATCTGGGATCGTTGCAGCGGCGAGTCAAATGGCAACATAAAAATTCAAATGCAAACATTGGTGATGTTGTGCTAATTAAAGATGACAACCAACCTCCAGCACAATGGGCACTTGGAATTATTACCGAACTCCACCCAGGCAAAGATGGGTTAACAAGAATTGTAACTTTAAAAACCAAATCAGCATTCATAAAGAGACCAATCCAGAAATTGTGTAGGCTTCCAATTGAATCAACCGATTCAAGCGTGGCGGCATGTTAATGACAATCAATTAAGATATGTAACAACAACAACATTTTCATCTCGTACTATAGATAGAAAGCAGAGGAAAAATATTTGAGCTTATGTTAAAACCAAACCAAACTTATGTTAAAACAAGTAGGATCATTTTTATGGCCACATGTTGTACGTTATACATATTTTTTGCTGCAATAAAACTCTCGTTTCGTAATTTTTTTTGCAATTAAATATATAAATCGGTTTATCATAATAATATTTATTGGCAATCTTATATAAAATTAAATTAAAATAAATCATACTTATTTGAACCAGTGAAACGAAGAGTTGTTTTATTTAAATACCCATATTGGACCAAACTTGAAGATTGTTATTTATGGAAAATTTGTTGCTGCTTCAAAGTGAATTACATCCGGAATCTATTTGACCGAATAGACATTGAGCATCTTGGGGCATCAACAAATTTTATAAAAAGGGTGTTTAGTAGCCTAAGAGCTCAGCATCTGAACTTTTAATCAAAGCACACCTCAACTCACTTCTCGGTCGGACTGAAGTATTTGCAAGCGATAGGTTCATCAACACTCTGGATTTATAATTAACCGTAACTTAGAACATCAATCAACTACATCCAAAAATGTACAAATGATTCTCCTACAATTAGGAGGAAATTGGAAATCGGATCGGGCAAAATAAAGAGAAAAAGTTACAAGCGAAATATACAATTTACGTTCAAATTATGAAGAGGAGCTAGAAACTGAAAGGACATTAGTATTTGATAGATCCTGTCAAATCGCGAAACTGGATATGGATATCCCAAGATTTAGGATGATCTTAAAACAAGGTTAGTAATTTTTTCTAATTTATGTCGAATTCTTTTTGCCAGAGCAGAAAAAAGTTTGGAAACCAAAGCCGACAAAATTATTTGTTCGGTTGAAAATATAAAAAAGACATTGAACACCTATCTTCACCGATATACACAGAGATTTTCTGTATTAACAAAATGGTTCTAAATCAAAATAACACGAAACAGCGAGATATCGTATCAAACCCTTGTGAGTTTTTTCCTTTGCAGAGCCACGAAGAATTTGACAATTTGGAGGTCAAACTACAGGACGATGCTTTTTACACTGATATAAAGTAAAAACTAATAACATGTTTACAAGAAAATAATGAAAAGCTCACATGCATCAAAGATTACTATAAGCTACTATTGTCTACAGTGTTTGGTAGACCATATTGCTTAAAAATTACATCCATATTCATATCCATACCCATATCTAAATCCATATCCAGCCCAAGTTAACAAATCATCTTAAAATTAGGAACAATAACATATTTATGATACTAGGTAGTGTAAACAACAGTAGAGTTTTTAAAAGTGATATTACGTCTTTTTGATTAGTAGCCCGAATAATTGCTGTACCAGCAACAATCATATTTGCTCCAGCTTTAGCACACTCATTAATCGTTTCTGGTCCAACTCTTCCATCAACCTCTATATCTAATGTTGGGGTAATTTTCACGTGGCCATTCTACTTTTGACATAATATCACTCATAAATTTTTGACCACCAAAACCGGGTTCAACGGTCATAATTAAAATCATATCAGCTAAGGGAATGTTCTCTTTCACAAGCTCAACCGGAGTGCATGGTTTTAAAGCTAAAACCTTCATTCCAGCATCTTTAACTTTCCTTGAAACTTCTGCAACAATTGTTTGAGCCGGTTCAACATGAACCGGTTTTAATCAACACCAGTGGTGTTGATCATTGATCAACACCAGCATCGGCCATTAGTTCTATCCACTGATCTGGGTTCGATACCATCATATGAGTTTCACTCATAAATTTTTGACCACCAAAACCGGGTTCAACGGTCATAATTAAAGTCATATCAGTTAAGGGAATGTACTCTTTCACAAGCTCAACCGGATTGCCTGGTTTTAAAGCTAAACCAACCTTCATTCCAGTTTCTTTAACTTTCCTTGAAACTGCTGCAACAATTGTTTGAACCGGTTCAACATGAAATGTATATTGATCAACACCAGCATCGGCCATTGGTTCTATCCACTGATCTGGGTTTGATACCATCATATCGGAAAATTCATATAGCCCTCTGGATCACAAGCTTTCGGCGTTCAGGTCAATGATAAATCGTGCCTTTACGGTACCGTTATCCCCTAGTCGACGCAAGGTGGAGTTAAGTCTGATTAAACAAATTGCGTCTAATAATGGTTATGAAAATAGCGTTATTGACCGCCTAATTCGACTAAAATATAACCAAATGGTTAATAGTCAAATTTATCCCCAAAATGTAGTTGATAAAGAGAAACAAATGTAAGTACCTATCCCATTTTCTCACGTGCTATCTAATAAAGTGGGTAATCATTTTAAAAGACACGGTTTACAGGTGGCTCACACATCAAGTGCTGGATTGGGAAGGCTCCTATATAATGTAAAAGATCTGACGGATCCTATTCTTAAATCTGGTGTCTACCGTATGGAATGTGAAGAGTGTGGGGCTGTATACATCGGGCAGACGAGAAGGTCTGTCGTTCAGAGATGTAAAGAACATATGAGACTTTCCTCCTCTTCTCAATCTAATTTTACAAAACACATGATGGATTCTGGACATAGAAATCCGGTTAACTACACCCCAAAAGTTTTGCATGTCCAAAGTAAAGGTGTTAGGTTGAATATTTTAGAGTCCTTGGAAATAAATAGGGTTCATTTTGAAAACACAAATGTCATCTTTTTGAATGATCAATTGGACCTTAACCGTTCTCCTCTTTTAAACCTCTTTTAAAAACTAAAAATAGAAAATGTTTTTACCTGTATGGACGTGATATTCATTAGTTTGACATTGGTGTTTTAGTGGCATTCAGGGCTATGATTTTGCAAAATGCATTTTCTACAAACTGATAGGCCCGCCTGTAACTACGAATTTTTTGAGATAAAATTTTAGATTTTAATATTTAAGCAAATATATTTTATTTATATTGTCTGTTTTTCGTTCTTTTTCAGCTTTTCAGTTTTAAAACATGTTACAATTTTAAATGTAAAGAATATTTATATAGTTTGAGCCATTGATTGGGTATAATAAGGATACAATAATCAAATAATGTTTTTCAAAATTTGATTTTCTCATGGTTAGCTGTAAGATAAGTGCTCGTCAAAATTTTAGTTGAGCTGTTTTTTTTGAGCAATTTTTTTTGGTATATTAAAAAACTCGGCAATTTCTGCCGAAATTTATGATAAATTCTTTTTTTTCTCGAGTTTTACTAAAACGTCTCTTGTAAGTGCGACATATTGAAAAAAAGGATCATACAGAAACATAATATGATAATATGTATTACCGATTCGGTAAACGATTTACTATAAATAAATTAAAAGAAAAAAAAATATACGTGGTTTTTGTTTGTAGTTTATAATAATAAAAGAAAAAAAATTATTTTTATCTCAAAATCCTATGTATTTAATATTGCCTATAGTTAAAGTGTAATAAAACTATAAAATTCGGAAAAAAAATTAGAAAAAAACAAATTGGTTATTTAATTAAAAACAGAAAAAAAACAAACAAGAGAAAATATTTATTGCAGGAAAAAAATTGTTTATGAAGGACATTGGGGATGTTAGAAAGGCTGCAAGCGTTACTTCAAAACATATCGTAAGAAGGACATATGTTATAGAAGCAATAAAAAGTCAAGTTTGGGGTACATTTCTCTTAATGTGTAAGAAACTGTCAGCATACGTTTCTCTTTTTGTTTTTGAAACTGGATATGGTTTAATATTGGCAAGATTAAGAAACATTTTTGTGATGTCAAATCAATATAAGAGTACATGAATATAATAGTTTTTGGTACGAGATTCCGAGTGTGAGGTGAAAATACTTTCTAATACGTAATTTTCTGATGATCACACTGAAACTAGAAGACAACACATCAAACAACAAATTTAAGTTAAGTTTTTCTTATTTTTTTTTTTATTATTGTTACCAATTTTTTTTGATTATCAGATAGCTTGTTTTTGAAATGTTAGGCTAATTTCGTGATAAGGTATTCCCAAAATTTCATCATTCGTCGAGGGGGCAAATAGTTATCCGGTGTGTTTTTTTTTTTATCATTTAAATTTTGTTTATAAAGGTCCAATCTACACTCAGTATCTGAACTTTTAATCAAAGCACACCTCAATTCACTTCTCAGTCAGGCTGAATATTTGCAAGCGATAGAATCATCAACACTCTGGATTTGTAATTAACCGTAACTTAGAACATCAATCAATTACATCCAAAAATGTACAAATGATTCTCCTACAATCAGGAGGAAATTGGAAATCGGATCGGGCAAAATTAAAAGAAAAAGTTACAAGCGAAATATACAATTTACGTTCAAATTATGAAGAGGAGCTAGAAGCTGATAGGACATTAGTATTTCATAAATCCTGTCAAATCGCGAAACTGGATATGGATATATCCCAAGATTAAGGATGATCTTAAAAAAAGGTTAGTAATTTTTTCTAATTTATGTCGAATTCTTTTTGTCAGAGCAGAAAAAAGGTTGGAAACCAAAGCCGACAAAATTATTTGTTCGGTTGAAAATCTAAAAAAGGACATTGAACACCTATCTTCATCGGTGCAAGATCCATTAACCGAGTATACACAGAGATTTTCTGTATTAATAAAATGGTTCTAAATCAAAATAACACGAAACAGCGACGTTTTTTCCTTTGCAGAGCCACGAAGAATTTGACAATTTGGAGGTCAAACTACAGGACGATGCTTTTTACAAAATAATATTTTTTGAATTGTTAAAAAAAGTACAGGTTGAGCAAGAATGGTCGATAGCATTCACTTCTCTATAGCCTACACCCCAACCATCATTACAAACCAAAACAAATGTTGTATAACATGAATGAATTTTAATATTTTCAGAATGTGGTGGTGAGTTTAAAACCCGTGGAAGTATAATCAAAACCGATGTTACCCGTTTAAAAGATTTTTAAAAAGCATTTAAAAAATTTAAAGATGCCTGCCGACAACAATTAAAAAGAGTAAACACTGGCAACGTAATATCGGAAAAGAGCAAAACTCTCAAGACAACATTCGTTTTTGTGCTAGAAATTCAAGAGGTTTCGCAAGCTTTTCCTGGAATAGATTTGACACTCGCGGAAACTGAAACCGCTGGGTCATCAAATCAAAACAGTAATTTAAATAAATCACAATTAGAAGAACAAGTTCAATTATTACAAACAGAACTTTAACGTAAAACAAATTGAAACAAAATTTTCAATTTTCACAAAAAATCCAACTTTATATTCCAACTTTAGACACATCTTTAGAACAAAAAAACAGGATACCACTCAAAAACCAAATTGTTGGCCGATATATTTATATTGGTGAAAAAATAAAGGGCAGGAAAGAGAGAATAGGTTAAATATCGAAAGAAATTATAAAGCTAGGGGAGCTTAAGTTAATCTTTTCTCGTGTTATAGAACAATGCATTCGCACAAAGCTTGATAAGGTTCTTAAAACTTATGATGTATGTGTTCGAAGAAAAAAATACTCTGCGTTGAATGACATTTTCGACGTTACAAAACAAAATGGGTCATGGTTGTCTTCTGAAGACAAAAAATTATACAAATTACAAATAGAAAGCAATGGCAATGTTGGATATTCAACAGGAAAATACGCTGAGGAAAAACAATTCATCCTTCCAAACGAATAAAAATGCAGGTAAAAATAAATATTTTGATTTCAAAAAAATACAGCCTATTAGGGACATAATAAGGTACGTTTTCACCAAATTGCGTAAAAAAAAAATAAATTTTTTTGTAGATAAAAATTAAAAACGAAAAGGTATCTTGGTTTTTTCTATTTTCACGGCAAATTTTAGGTTATATGAAAAAATGGCCGACATAAAAGTTATAGACCTTTTTATTACCTACAACTTTTACTTTAAACTTTTTCCGATAGGTCTAGCTAGTTTTGCTGGAAATCATGAAAAACCATTTTCTACCGTTAAAAGTTCACCCCATTTCACCCCGTAGGTCGGATCACCTTTAATTTTTATTCTTTAAATATTTTTAAATTATTTTAATGATTGATTGTTTTGTTTTTTGTAGACAAGTTTCAAACTAAGCTTCTGAACGCAAAATTTTACATAAATTTTAATATGACAAAACGGTAGGTAGATTTTTTTTTTCATGGAATTGAAAACGAAAACTGAAACATAATCCAATTTATATCTTTTTATCAATGATTATGAATTAAATTTCTATCTTACTTTTCAGAACATAAAATTTAAAAGTCAGATTGTCGATTGTCTTCTGAAGACAAAAAATTATACAAACTACAAATAGAAAGCAATAGCAATGTTGGATATTCAACTGGAAAATATGCTGAGAAAAAAACAATTCATCCTTCCAAACGAATAAAAATGCAGGTAGAATCAGCCCCATAAATGAGTGCTACCGGTTAAAAATATTTTGACTATGATGTTCCAGAATATGAAGTCGACAATGATAATGACTATAAAGATGATGAATCAGAATATGAACCATTTAAAAAAAACGAACATACAGTAGAAGTGTAGTAGCAACAAATTTAATGACATCCGCAAATATATCTACAAGCAAAGCTTCAAGAATATGCAAGCTTTTGTCGAATGATGGTTTACATGTTCCAACTCCAAGTCAATCCGGTGTTTATAGAGCCACAATCAGAGAAGCAACAATGTTAAAGGAAAAATTTAAAATCGACCTGAAATTGGAAGAGCGGTCTCTTCATTTTGATGGAAAACGTATAGAAAAGATTGAACACCAAGTTATTGTTTAAAAAAATGAAAGAAAAGAGATAAAATTGGACGCTTTACGCTTAAAAGATGGCAAAGCGGAGACTATAACCGAAGTAATTGTTAACACGCTTAATGAACTTGATGTATGGAAAACAATTAAAATGATTGTAACCGATACTACTATCGTTAATAGTGGAAAACGAAACGGAGTTGTAGTAATATTACAAAAATTATTTAAAGAAAAAGGACTTGAAGTACCGCTTTTTGTTAGTTGCCAGCACCATATGTTAGATAGAGTCCTTCGATTAGTAATGGATGAAAAGCTTTCGGGTAGCACAAGTCCCCATATATTGAATATCCCTTCGTTTTAGAACTCATTAAAAATTACAACGAATTGATAGAACGTTTTGTGAACGGAAAAGTGAAAATTGAGGAGAAATGTAAATGAAGAGATGACATGCAATTTTTATTTCATCTTACATGGTACATATCCTTTTATTAATTTTCAAAAAATTCCAAATATTAGTAACGCTAGATGGAATTTAAGGGCTATATTGGCAATTCGTGCGTTCATTCTGATACCTAGCTCTCGAGGGAGTTTAGAAGGAATTTGTTCGTTGATATCGTATGAATGGTCTGGGACCATATACGGTCTTACCGTATCGCTTTCTTACCGTACGGTCTTACCGTAACCTTAAGGGGACCATATACGATCAGTTTTGAATGACAACTTGATTTACATTCATAACTGACTGTGTATGGTCATGACTGATAATGAGTGACAGTCAAAATTTATGACTGATAAAATTTTAAACATGTTTGAATTTTTATCATCAGTCAAGATTTAAATGCATGATTGATCGTATATAGGCCCCTTTGGGGGTATGTTTATATTTAAATGGGTCTATTGAACTACACACGTAAAGGTTTTATACTGGTTCAACTCTTCTCCTACTAATTTTGTACCATCGTAACACAGCACCATACTCAAACGCTCGGATCCACAATAATTTAGTAGTTATGTGATAAGAATATTCATCTCTGTATTCTGATTACTGATTCTGAAATTCAAAAACCCAAATAGGTACCTGCAATAAAACTATTTACATTTAAAAAAACCAAACAAAACCAGTAATTAGAAAAAACAATGCTCTTTTCAAAAAATAAATATTCATTCATAATAATTACTTAAGAATCATTACTTAAGGATACTATCTGACCAACTTTTAAACCGAAAATATAACACAAAATTACAAGGAGTTTTTTCTAAAATTAAAGTACAAAAAATTAGTATTAGTGATATGATAAGTGAAAGTGACAGTTTATTTTATATAGGTACTCGAATCTAGATGTTTGATATTTGAATGTGGAAAAGAACGGTTTAAATCAAAATTTAAACCGTTCTTTTCCACGTGAAATTTGATTAAACAATAAACTGTGAAAAGTCAAAAATAATAAATAAAACTAATAATAACTAATATCTAACTAATTGATTTCATTAAAAAAGTGTTAAAGTTTTTTTTATTTTCTTGAATTGAATAATGAGTAGTAGAGGTCGAAAAAAGAACAATATATGGTTGCATTTTACAGAAATGGATAAAATTCCTGGTAAGCAAATTTTACTTTTAATTAACCTATAAATAATTATCAATGATAATAATCAAAGGTTCTAAATATTTATGAAAACAGGTTAAAAATGCATAGGAGTAAAGTGTAAACATTGCAACTATATTACTCAAAAATTGGTGGTAAGAATGAAAACACATCATGAAACAAAACATTCTGATAACAATTTTGAACTATGTCAAACAAACCATAACGAAATACCAACAACAAGTGCATCAAACCAAATTAAAGTTATCGCACCACCAATAACACCAGCACAAGCTGAAACTACAGGAGTGAAACGTAAACCTATAGCGTAATTGATTATGTTGCTACCAGCGAATCCGACAAAAGAATAGACGATCTAATGACTAATCGGAAATTTTTTTTATGCTAATAATATACCATTTAACGCAGTAGCACATCATGCGTTCATCGAATTGATCCAAGCTTTACGACCATAGGTTATAATCCACCCGATCGAAAAGCATTGACAGGACACATTTTAAATAGCGTGTAAAAAACCCATTTCAATTTTGTCAGTAGTTTCTAAAATTTTTAAGAAATATATAAGTTTTAATTTAATGAGCTTCTTAGAGTCTTCCAAATTACTTAATGAAAGACAATACGGCTTCCGAAAAGGAAGAGCAACAGGAGATTTGATTTTGTTTGTTACTAATCTTTGGAACAAATCCCTTGAAAACTTTGGTGAGACTTTCGGTATTGCTCTTGATATTTCCAAAGCATTTGACAAATTTTGGCACAAAAATCTTATATGCAAGTTAAAATGTTATGGTTTAGATGAGCCACTAATTTCGTGGATGCAAAACTTTATATCTGAACGAAAATTTCGAGTCCTTGTTCACGGTATTTCGTCGGACGTACCTATTTTCAACTAATGCAGGAGTTCTTAAAGGTTCCGCTTTGTCCCCAACTGTTTTTCTTATCTATATTAATGACTTGTTGGTTTCAACAATTAATCCTATCCATAGTTTTGCTGATGATAGCACTCTTCATGCATCTAATGTTGCACCTAGATCATATTCACATTTAGCGCTTAATAACTGTAGATAAAATTTGATAGATTCATTAAACGTTGATCTTAAAACTATCTTTGATTGGAATGTTGCTAACAGAGTTGAATTCAATACGTCCAAAATACAAGTTTGCCATTTTTCAAGATTGTCAACACCTAACCCTTTTCTATTGAAGTTTGATTCCAACGTTCTAATGGAGAAAGAGTCCGGATTCGATTTTCGAACTCACCTAGCAAAGTTGTGTAAAATTGCGCTCTGTGTTTTTTATTAAATAAAATTATTAATGATCATTGCATAAATCTAAAAGTGACTGTTTAAATAACGAAACAAATAATACTTCAAAAAATAATTGAATAAATCTGTAGTAGGCAGTAAGTTTAGCAAGCATATGCTATACATGTGGAAAGTAGGGTTAAATCAACCATCAACCATATTTAACTAATTACTCAACAGAACATCATATATATATTATTTTTATTGCGTGTAGTGTACATCATGTTAAAATTAATATTAAGTTCAAAAGAGTGCTCGGGATAACACATTATAAGAATTGTAAGTGTTTTTGAAAGTATTTTTGAAAATAAGTTTTTGTTTGTTGATTGTAATTTTAATTTTTAACCATATGTAAATATTGTTTTAGATACTGAAGAAGGTCCCAACTAAAAAGGACCGAAATATTTATAATAAAAAAAAGATATTTATGATCTGAAGCTTGGTGTTTCATTTGTAGTGAAATTTTACTACCAATAAAACCAGTGACGATAGGATAATTTATTATGTTAATTAAGTTTTTATGTTATATTGACACACAACCAAAAAGCAAAAAACAAAGAATAAGATTTTAATAAATAAAAATTGAACACAAAAACTAAATTTTTATTATACACACAATTTATTAATTAATTTTTATTGTTTTGTGACCATCTGACCCTGTTCGGGGCAATCGCTTTCAGTTCACCCCATGTCTTGTCGATTTGTTTTGCTTCAGCTAGCACCGTTTTCTTCCACGTCATGGGTCGTCTTCCAACTCTCCTTTTACTTGTGGATTCCACTCTAGAGACATCCTTGTTATATCTTTAGCTGATTTCCTCAGTGTATGTCCTATCCATCTCCATTTCCTTTATTTTATCTCGGACTCGTCTAACTGCTCTGTCTGCCGTAGAAGTTCATGGTTACTGATGGTGTTCGGCCAGAAGCATTTGATCAGTCTTCTCAGGCATTTGTTCACAAACACCTGTAGTTGATTTGTGATCTTCTTTGTGTGTTTCCACGTTTCACACCCATACAGCAGTACTGACTTGACACATGCATTGAACATTCGTAGCTTTGTCTTTCTTGACAGGACGGATGCATTCCAGATCTTGGGAAGCATATTGAACGTATTTCTAGCTTTGTTAATACGCTGACTGATATCTTCTTCAGTCCCGCCTGTTTTTGCTACAGTACAACCAAGGTACACAAATTTGTCGACTTCATCCACTTGTGCATTGTTGATGGTAATTGGTGTTATCGTTTTGGTGTTCAATCTCATAGACTTTGTTTTCCTGATATTAATGTTGAGAATGACTTCATGTGCAAGGGCTGATAACTTTTGTATTTTCTGCTGCATGTCCGTATGTGTGTGTCTTGAAGGCTTGACTATCTCAGGTTTATCCAAGTGTTCCGTATTATTATATTTGTTATTTGTATTTACTAAGAAGACTAGGTTTTTCTTAAGGATTTTTCAGTTTTATCCAATAATTTTAACTGATATTGTTTGTGGATTTTTCAGTTTAATCCTATTAATCCTAACTGTTTAATCCTAACTGTATTTATTGTCAGGTTTCTTCTTGATTCTTCCTGACTTATTTCGAATCAAGTTTTTAAAATTCAGGTTTTATAATTTGTTTTACCTTATTATTTTGTCTAAATTTTTATGGTTATTTACTATTAATTATGGTTATTTACAATTAATTTTATTTTTCTAAAAAAAAAATTTTATTTTAGCAGCCTCAAAAATACCGACATTAGAAGCTTTAATAATCCCAAGGAAAGTTGTGTTATGCCGCAATCTGAGGTATTATCTAACCAGTAGTATTTATAAGAGAGTCTACACCCCACTCCAGAACGAGTTCAGGTTCTGTATTGGTGGATTGAAGAAGATGTATGCCTTTGTAGTGAGATTTAATGATCAACCATCAGTCAAGGATACATTTTCTTCAATCGCCACACATTTTTTTCTCTCCCTTATAAACTGACTACTTAGTAATCCTAAAATTCAACATCCGTAAATACACAAAACAACAACTTAGTACAACGACAATGCATTACCTGGTTCATTATCAATACAATTAATTAATCGCGTTATTTCAACAACACGTCGTGTTGATTCAGTATCAATTTCTTTTATATTATCTCGGTTAAAAGACAATCAATCTCACAATTCGAATTGCTTAAATTCATAAACATATTCTCCTACTCTGTTTTAAACAAACAAAAGTAAAACTCATATAGTTGTAAATGCATTTTTTTTATTTTTGTTGATACTATCAGATACAATCTCATATTGAAGTGTTTGAAGTTGTAATAGTAGTAGTTATCATCTTTTTCATTTAGAAATTAGAATGTTAACGATATATTGTTATTTCATTTTCTTGACATAACTTTGCTAACTGAAACAAAACAAACACGAATTATACGTTGTTGATCCTTCTTTTTTTTATAATTGTTTGACGATCTCATTCTAAAAAAACCGATTAAATTCCTTTGTTTTGGAAAATAAAACAAGAGAATGAAGTATACAAAATTTTTGAATGATCATCTTGCTTCTACTCCTTTGTTTAAATTATATTCAGTGATCAGATTTTTATTTTTTAAGGGCGCTCGCACTTATTTTAAAAATAAAACCATGCGGGCTTTATTTTTATAATTTATTTTTCGCTCTTGCACTTAGGATAATATTAAAAAATTTACAAAAAAGCTCTTTATAGGCAAAATAAAAATTTACGAGAAAAGATTTTGTTGGCAGATAGTTATTTGAAAAAAATAAATATAATGCTCTTAGAGATTTATTTTATAATAATTTTTTTGTTTTTCTTTTCTTTTGGTTTAGTTTGGTTAATAAAATATGTATGAAAATAAGCGAGGTCGATATGAATATAAAATAGCTTAGTTTACAAAAAAACAACAACAAAGCAATAGTTTTTTCAGATAATACAGTTACTTCAGTCAAATCGAAGTCGACTTATGTTTTTTTACTGTTTTAATAAAAAAAAGAAAAACGTACATTTGCCCTTATCAGTCGGAATAGATAGAAATAAAATTTATATAAAATTAATTAATAAAATAATAGTCGGAAAAAAATTAATTAATTTATAAATATAAATTAATTTTTTATTTAATTTTTTTTCGACTATTATTTATTTTAATTTTAACGAATCCGTTCAATAAATCATTTCAAATAAATAATAATAAATAATTTTATTTACTTCATAATTTAATTCATGCATAACATATTAAAAATCATTCATTATTAAATTATTTACCTAAATCATTTAATAAAATCATTATCTAAAATTACGATTCAATCATACAAATAACGAAATACATAGGACGAAAACTAACCAGAATAAAACAAAACAAACAAAAATATGTAAGTAACCGTAAACGGATAGTTTAAAAAAAATAGATTTTATTTTATTCCTCTTTTCTTTGAACGATATAAAATAAAAAAAATATAATGTATAACGTACAAAAATTTATGTATAGGATCCGAGTATACAACGACCTTCACCGAACTGGTTAATGGATGAAAAGTATTTTATATTAAATTAAATATGTTAATAAATATATTGCAAGTGGGTTGCCTAAAAAATTTCGGTCCAGAATATGATTAATTAAAAATTTAGAAATTAATTTTTTCTAAACATTTCACCGTTTCGGTTAATAGAAAAATGACATACCAATCAAAAGTATGAAGCCTTTAGAATATGCAAACGATAGGTTGTCTATTTTTTTCCCGTCATAACTTAGGGTTGGCAGGTATGAAAAGGCAGATCGAAATTAGTAATTTGCACCGGTCTGGTTAATGAATAAACTTTATGTCAAAATAAAGATTATTTTATTACAAACACGGTGATATAGGGTTGTCTGCAAAAAATCAGTCCTGAATTAGGGTTGTCGAGTTTTAAAAAGAGCAATATTCCTACGAATGAATACGTGCGACAGAGAGGTTCCAGCGAACTTTTTGTCTGTGAAAATAAAAAGGATAGCGATAGACTCGTAAATGCTGCGCATTATTTTGGAACAGCTTGCCACAACATTCGGAATTGAATTGAAAACTATTAACCAGTTTAATGCACAGAAACATTGTCTTTCGTTTCGTTTTTTATACATTCAAATAATATCTAGAATTATTATTTACAGTTAACGTATATTGTATAATTTAGTATGTATAACTTATTTACATTTCAAATATGAATTAAATAAATTTAGAATACAAGAAAAAATTTTAGTTTCATTTTTATCGCAATGGATAACTAATTGCAGCAAATAATTTGTGTTTAATACAGGTATTTATTTAATTATTTCTATCTTTCATAATTTCAAATTATAGATTCTCTTTAAAGGTAAATATTAAATAATATTTATGAATAAAAAAATATAATCAGTTTTATTTTAAGAAAATATTTAGGCAATATTTAATATTTTACTTAAATACATATTTAATAAATATTTATTTTATTATATTAATTATTATTTCGTTATTAATTATTATTTCACAGAAGTTAAAACAGTTTAATCTCTTAGAAAATCTGCAACTCTATCGCTTAGAAATTCAATGTAGATCAGCTGATTTCTTCTTCCATTGAAAGTTGCATGCCACTTCATTTCTTCATCTCTTGTAGCAAAATGTACTATTTCACAAATGCATTGGCACGCGAAAATAGCGATTATTAAAAAAAAATGTTTTGGCACGCCAATAAAATTCAGTTGCGAACCCTGGATTTACAATATTGATTAAATTTAACATAAATCAAGAATAAGCCATAATCTATGAATTTACCTTGAATCACTTTGAAATTTTAGAAATTGAGTTAAAAAAATTTGATTGTAATTTTCTCAAAATAAAAATGTATTAGAAATAGTTTTTCAAGAAATTGTTGTTCTAGAAATGATTGTAAATTATTTGAGTAGAAATGAGAATAAAAGTTGCACAAAATCATCAATTTATTGAAATTCTATTTTGAAGCGTATAGCTATTAAATTGATTGTAAAAATTCTTTAAATAATTGTTGATGATTTAAATTGAGAATTTCGTAATTAAATGAAATTGAATAAGTTAATCTTAATCTTTAAATTGGTCTTATTGATAAAACTAACAAAACTTCTCTCGGTTTAAACCAGTTATTCTATAATCTAGAAGATCAGCTTCGAATTTTCATCAACTAAGAGTTTCTGTATTTGAGAAAAGCTTTTATTTAATATTAAAAATATTATTTCTCTCAGTGACGCACCTGTATTAAACACAAATTATTTGCTGCAATTAGTTCTGCCGTGCTAAGCACAAAGGCCGTATCTTTTATTTTTTGTCAAAAATGAGTTATGCATCTAAGATGATATAATAACAGTCGATGGACATTTTTATCATATAATTAAACCATTTAATCAATTTTTTCATTCAAAAATTACTCTTTTAAAAATACCGTATCTTCTTTAAAAGTATCAAATTTACTTTTTAATTATCCAATAAATAAAATTTTACAACACTAACAAATAATATACCTTCTATATCTTCTATTCAAACCAAAATTTGAAATTTTTTTTACTAAAAATATAATTTTGATTAGTTTAACTGTGAAACTTGAAAATTAAAAAGTGTTAATATCTCGAAATGTCGAAAATTCAAGATACGGCCTTTGTGCTTAGCACGACAGAGTTATCCATTGCGATAAAAATGAAACTAAAATTTTTTCTTGTATTCTAAATTTATTTAATTCATATTTGAAATGTAAATAAGTTATACATACTAAATTATACAATATACGTTAACTGTAAATAATAATTCTAGATGTTATTTGAATGTATAAAGAACGAAACGAAAGACAATGTTTCTGTGCATTAAACTGGTTAATAGTTTTCAATTCAATTCTGAATGTTGTGGCAAGCTGTTCCAAAATAATGCGCAGCATTTACGAGTCTATCGCTATCCTTTTTATTTTCACAGACAAAAAGTTCGCTGGAACCTCTCTGTCGCACGTATTCATTCGTAGGAATATTGCTCTTTTTAAAACTCGACAACCCTAATTCAGGACTGATTTTTTGCAGACAACCCTATATCACCGTGTTTGTAATAAAATAATCTTTATTTTGACATAAAGTTTATTCATTAACCAGACCGGTGCAAATTACCAATTTCGATCTGCCTTTTTATACCTGCCAACCCTAAGTTATGACGGGAAAAAAATAGACAACCTATCGTTTGCATATTCTAAAGGCTTCATACTTTTGATTGGTATGTCATTTTTCTATTAACCGAAACGGTGAAATGTTTAGAAAAAATTAATTTCTAAATTTTTAATTAATCATATTCTGGACCGAAATTTTTTAGACAACCCACTCTCAATATATTTGTTAACATATTTAATTTAATATAAAATACTTTTCATCCATTAACCAGTTCGGTGAAGGTCGTTCTATACTCGGATCTTAGACTATAAAGTAAAATTAAAATATCTGAGGGCGAAAAATAAGAAAGTAAAATTTAGCTCTTTGAGTGCAGATTTTAATTTATATGTATTTTATTTTGGAAGACAAAAACTTTTTAAGGGCAAAATAAAATAAAAATCGGAACACTGATTATATTTATAGAATGTATTTTTGCATAATTCAGTCAGTATGATTTTTTGATAAAAATCAATAAGTTCGATTTCATCATAAAAAGTAAATTGGTCGTTCATGATTAGCAAAAACGAAAAATTCAAATAAAATTAATTTAAAAAAAAGTTCCTGTGGAAATAGAATAAAATCCAGTACGGTTTCACTTTCAAAAAATATAACTTTATTACTTGGAACGATTTCCTTTCCAAAATAAACTATATTCGGTTCTATTTTTGTTCTATTATATAAAAATTGTGTTTTCTTTTATTTTATTCAATAGACATGCCCCAATATGTATAACAAAATAAATGTCTTTACAAGTATATTTAATAATCCAAACAATGAATTACATTTATTGCATAAATATAAAACTTATTTTATATTTTTTCTTTTGATCGACTACGCTCATATAATACTTTTTATGTCATATAGAAATGTAAAATACTTATAAAATAAAATCACATCTTATTAAAAGAACATAAAATTAAACAAAGCTACCTTTTATTTTAAATAAAACTCAAAATATGAAGAAAAATTTAAAAAAATAATTCATAACTCCTTCAGAGGGATCACCTCTAGAGTGGTCAAATGTATTAATTTTTTATTTCCAACATTTCTTCCGAACATACCTATCCCCTACCTGCCTCCCTTCTGAGGGTTCTCATACAAAAAACTAAAAAAGTTTTAAAAAATAATTCATAGCTCCACTGGGATGACCCTTAGAGTGGTCAAATGTATGAGCAGGTCCATTTAACTTTTCATTTCAAACATTTCTTCCCAATATACCTATCCTCTATCTGCTTCCCTTCTGGACGTTCCCATACATAAGTGGAAAAATCCATTTTTTGCATAAATTGGGTGCATAATTTGGGTCCGACGGGTTGCAGTTAGAGTGTAGATGAGTTCAGGTGAAATGTTGAGATTTGATGCCTAATGATCTATTAAATTACCGTTTATTTAATTAACAAAATAAATTGGAAACAGGTAACAATTAAGATGATTAAACATGTTTAAAACCATGTTTAAACAAGATAACATTTTATTTTATTTTTGAGTTCGTGTTATCTTATCAGTCATATTAATCTTATCAGTCTGATCGGTTGCAGAAATTTATTATTTGATAAAAATAATCATAAAAATAATAATAATATGTCGATCTTGGTCCCATTAGAAAATGTGACGTATGAGTAAGTTTTCCTTCTTAATTATAAGTAATACAGTTCATAAAATATTTGATATTTTCAGAGGCGAAGGGGATTTATTGGATCTAGATTTTATAGATGAAGGTTCATTGTTAATGTTCATTATGTTCATTATGATCATTGTTTAAAAATAACATTTTCCAGTCAATGATAAATGCTGAAACAAATTCGCCGATGAATAGCGAACCACTTACAAATGCTGATGTTTATTTGACTTTCAATAATAATACAACACATGTAGAGGTTAGTATTATTGAGGTTTTAAAAAACTCAAAATCATACGAAGTTTATACTCCCGATAGTTTAATAGAATATTAGTTTTTGGCTATTAAACTATCGATACATTGGGTTTTTATACCACAAAATAATATTATTCTTGCTGTGGTATAAACGCTCAGAATAACTTCGACAGATAGAATACGGTTACCGTATTTCAAATTTGAATATCATACATGCGTTTTACTCCAGCTTGAATTTTGTGTATAAAAATAAGTAGTAAAACTTCTGTTTTAATTGCTTTTAATTATTTTTAGCATTTAAACAAACTACCTGTTTTGGATAATTTGGATACTGATGTTCAATTTAATGTTGACGTATTGTCAATTCAAAGTGATAAAAGATGTTGGATGGTAAGAAATATATGTTTTGAAATTACTATCAATTATATTTACTAATATTTGGAATATTATAGCATTCAACAAAACTTAATAAATCTTTTGTAAAAATGTGTCAAACTTATACGGTTGACATATCCTTTAATTCGATTTAGATTTCTAGAACATCGATAGATTTCACAAACATAAGAGGACTAAATTCAAATCTAAACGAGGTTCATCACCACATCGAAAAAAATAAACCTGACATATTGTTTCTTACTGAAACAATTGTCAGTGGCAAAGCATCAAAATTGGATCTAGAGAAATACCGCATACCCAGTTACAAATTGGAACATTCCTTTTATAACAAACATGGTGTCTGTGTATTCATTCAAAATTCAGTTTCGTGTATGAGAATTAACCCAAGTAGCATTTTGTATATATTATAGTTACAAATAAATGTTGTATCATTAACTGAATACGTACTGTACTTAAAATATGTTGCTGTATCTTTACTGCTACAAAATGTTGTTTCTGATTTTACACAGTAAATCTACAGTGTAGTAGTAAACTGATTGCATCGAGTGTAACGTTTCTGATTATGTACTATGTAATTGTATGATTACTTCTACAAAATGACTACATTGTGTAGAGTTTACGAGAGCTTATAGCTACCTCGTATATTTACTAAACGTTGACTTTGTAAATGTACTTACACATTTACAGATTGATTACAAACTTAGAACTTAAACCTACCTGGTACATTTACGGAATATTTACATTATGAATGTATTTATACCGTCACATAATTAATACAGTTTACTTTATGTCAAAAACATTTGGTTTATTAAAAGATATGTGAAATAAAAGTTATAATATTTTCTGTACTAAAATGAAAATAACTAAACCTTTTCAATTTACATCTTCCTACTATAGAAGAGTAAAATTATTAACAAACTTTAAAAGAAAGAGGTATTTATTATATTCTCAAATTCGGTGTTCAAAAAATAATATAAATCCTGTCGAAATGCCAACTTCTATTAATAATGCCGATATTGGTTTTATACCCAATTCAGAAATAATACAGAATTATATTGGTTATACTCCTGTGTTACAGCCACCTTACCTAAATGCATCGACAGAAAATGTAATAGAACCTCAGAATAACTGTGATGATGCTAGTTTAATTTCCGATGAAGAAGAAATTGATAGCCAGCTTTCAGTAATAGATGATTTACGAAATTGGGCATTAGTTAATCGAATCAGACACCAATCAATTAATGAGTTACTTGTGATTTTAAAGTTGCGAGGGTTTAATTTTTTACCAAAGGATTCTCGAACATTATTGGAAACACCTCAGAATGTAGATATTATTTTGATGGGGAGTGGAAAACTTTGGTATTATGGGCTGACACGTTGCTTAACAAATAAGTTCCCAAATTTGGATCGCTCAATTAGTATTACCGTTACCTTTAACATTGACGGCCTGCCCATTTTTAATAGCGCAAAAACCGAGTTTTGGCCGATTTTATGTATGAGCGATCATTCGGATTTTATGAAACCAATGCCAATTGCACTTTATTGTGGTCAAACAAAACCAAACTTACAACACTATATGGGACCCTTTGTAAGAGAATTACAAGACGTATTAACAAATGGAGTTAAAATTGGTCGTCATAAAATTACAGTTAAAATCAAAGGATTTGTTTGTGATACTCCTGCAAGATGCTTTATTAAAGGTAAATATTTTATTAAAAAGATAAAAATATGTTTTCGAGTGGAAATTCATAACTGTTAAATATATAATAGGAACGGTCTATTTTAATCATTACCATGGATGCTCAAAATGTACCACATTGGGAGAGAATTATGAATACCGGAATGGTTTCCATATGAGTTATCCACGAATAAATGCACCACTAAGAACAGATACAAGTTTTCGCAATAGACTTGATGAATATCATCACAAAGAAGATTCTCCTTTAGAAAACATACCAATAAATATGATTGATGATTTTCCTATCGCAGACTCTTTGCATTTATTTGATTTAGGGTTAATGCGAAAATGTTTGTTAGGATGGATAAATGGCACATTTAATTATAATACGAAATGGTCTTTTGCACAAATCAGTGAAATTTCTAAGCGGTTGGAGAAATGTAACCAATTTTTGCCAAAAGAAATACATCGTTCAATGCGAACACTACAAAACATTAAATTTTGGAAAGGATTAGAGTACCGCACGTTCCTACTTTACGTTGGTCCAGTAATATTAAAGGAATTTCTACCAAGAGAAGTCTATCAACATTTTATCGTTTTATCTTGTGCGGTTACTATATGTTCCTGCAAGCATTACTTAATTTATTTAAATGTGGCCGATTCGTTATTCCGGGATTACATTAACCAATTTATTGACTTATATGGAATTGATTACATAAGCTCAAACGTACATAGTCTATGCCATGTAGCTGCTGATGTAAAAAAATTTGGACATTTACCAACGTTCAGTACATACCCATTTGAAAACTGCTTGTATCAAATAAAAAATTTAGTACGCCATGGGAACAGACCACTTGAACAGGTTGCAAAACGACTTATTGAACTGGCTAAACTAGAAAACCGTGATCACAACAAAACGAGATTCCCATGTATGCCTAAATTTCCTTTTGTTAAATGTCAAATTCGTGGCAGTCACCAATTATCAACTTGCAATGGCATATACAAACAAATTTTCATTAGCGAAGGCGTAATGTTCTCCAACGATATAAAAAACAAATGGTTTTTAACTAAAGACGATGAAGTCGTTGAAATGATAAATGCTACGTACTTAAACGACATAGCATATATATATGGCGCAAGTATTAAAAATAAATATGATTATTTTGATAAACCATTTAAATCGTCATTTCTTAACATGTATAAATCATCTGATTCATTAAGGAACCCTGCAAAATTATATAGCCTGAAAGAATTAAAATGCAAATTGATTTCACTTGAACATAATTATGAGAAGGCATTTTTTCCTTTGTTACATACTCTGGATTTATTTTTAGAGTAAGCACACATTTTTATTTAATTCAAATAATTTTATTAAATTCAAATTTTAAATTAATTAATTTAAAAAACATTAACTACATTATATACATAAGATAAAATTCAAAATATAAATAAATAATAAATAAAGTTATCACATTCGTTGTGTTATGCCAATATATTATAAAAAAAATTATTTATTATGTTAATATGTATATTTATTGTTCATTGCTCAATTTGCCTTCATTCACAACCTCATAAAGGAAATTGTTGCCAAAAACATCTTCGTTTTGAGATTTATTATTTTCTTGTCCCGGAACAGGAACATCACATCGTCCTTCTTTTTTATTGAACCGATCCAATCTTAGTTTAGCGTTTCGTAAACAACTTTTTAAAAACTTTTCGTTTAATGTTTTATTAAAATTTGCATCCCCGAGCTTCACAACATCAAAAAACAGGTCAATTATTTTGGAATATTTTAAAAAACACAATTTAGGTTCTATTATATTGGATTTCGAAATTCCAGTCCAAGAAAAACTAGTGAGTAAGCTATGCGTAAATAGTTCATAGATTAATTTGTATCCTATTTTTGACCAATCACCAGCTCCAGAATTTCCACCAATGTTAATTAATTTTCTAACCTGTAAGTTGATAAGTAATTTTCAAAATTAAAAAAATGTTTAAGCAAGTCTCTAGGCAAGGTTACCAAATTATTTTTAAAAGAACCGTCTACCAGCCTTTCTTCCAAATCGTTAACTTCACTAATTGTTGTCATTGGTAACATGATTGACAAAGTATCGGTAGGCTCAGAGGTGTTTCTGAGTATTGTTGTGGTATTATTATTATCTGTATTTGACCTTAGCATTTTTATTATTTCGTCACATTTTGTATTTATTTTGGAAAGTTCTATTATAAAAAATTCTTTTATGTTATCTACTACAAAGAAAAAGAGTTTTAACATTTATGAAAAGCTAACACGAATTCTATTATTTACCTTTAACATTTAAGGCACGAATTTCTTCCTTAGTTTCTTCATCGTGCATTCCAGTTACAATTTCGTAAGGTTCATTTGTTTCCTCAATCTCAGCTATTGGATAGTGTAATGTGCCATCTACAGATGAATTTGATAGTGGTTGCGTTGTCGCATTGTTAAACATTGCATTATAGTTAGATTCTTTTGAAGTACTCGCTGTGGAAGATTTACAGTTTCTAAACCTACCGTGAAACGTCTCAGGTAAATGTCGTAACATGTCTTCCTCATCTGTACAAATTTTTTCGTATTGTTCTTCTAGCTGGATGGCTGCACGGAAATTTTGAATGTCTGATCTTTTGACACTACATTTTTCCATTTTCCAACTTATATCCGGTTTACTACTAGAGTTACAACGTAGTTTTTCCAATGACCGACCAGCTAAAACAACGAGATGAAACAATGTAGAAAAATTTAAACCACAAAATTAAGCAGCAAAAATTTTAAAAAGATATATAAAAATAAAACTTACTTAGGGGCGGCCAATACAAAATATTATTAACTTCCCATCCCTCTGGTACAGCAACAATCCCGTTGTCTTCACACAACACAATTTTAAAAGACATAATTGAAAATGATTTTTTACAAAACTATTGTTAAATAATATAAACTGTTTGTTTAAATTGGTTCGACATTAATTAAGATGATCAACTTGTTTTCACAAATGTCAAATGTTGTATATAGATTTATACCGAGCGTTTACAAATCATATACAAGAACATATTTTGAAAAAGAAAGTGTAAATGTATATGTACAACAACGAGGTTTATACTAAACGTTTACATATTTTATACATGTAAACTTTTTAAATGGGAAATTATAATTGTATGATTATGTTTACAGAGCTGATACAAGGCGTTTACATAACGTTAACATGTTAACATTTTAAATATGGAAGTGTAAATGTAAATAAAATGTAAATGTGTATTTTTTAAGTACCTTCTGTAAATCTACATAGCGTTAACTTGTATTTTAAAGTTTACAAAGGAAAACTCAGCCATTTTTATAGAAAATTAATTTTTGACTATATTGAACAAAAAATTAAAATAATAAAATATATACATTTAAGGAACCTTAATTGTGTTTTATAACTTATAATATAAATATATTAGAAAAATTTATATTTTTGATAATATTGAAACAAGATTTGCAAAATTTTATCTCCTTAAAATAAATTGAGGAAAAAAATTTTATTTAAATAATATTTTAATTTTTTATTACTTTTATGGCGTGTTATTATTTTAGAAGTATTTTCAAAATTCAATCGAAATTTTGTTATTCGTTTGGAAAATTTTACATCCAACTATGCAAATATAGTTGTGACAAAATATAATTTTTTCATTTATAAATATATAGGCCATAAACAATTAAATTTCATGTAAAATTGCATACGCAAATAAAAACGAGTTACTAAGTATTTGTAGATTTTTTTATTTTGTTTACACATAATATCATTTCAAACACCTTATTATTATATGAAATTGTAACTTATTTGTGACTTATCCGTAGTCGTTAATATCGCAAACATTTTGTTTTCTGTAACAATACATACGTATGTGTAGTCATTCATATTGCTTACACGAAATCATATCGGTAAACGTTCAGTATAAACGAAAATTATTCCCCAAAATATATACCTAACACTTACTGCACGTTTACGGTACGTTTACCACTGTAGCTTTACGATTACAGAGTAAATGTACGGCAATAATTTTGTAAATAAATTTTGTTACTTGGGAAGGCATACGAGTTGAACTCAAAGCACCATAATTCTTTGGCATTGAAGATCTCAGGTGTGGATAAAACTCTGTTTATAATAGGAATATATAGATCCCCCAACTCTCCTCCTGACTGTTCTTTTTTCGACAAACTATCGTCCAACCTCGACAAAATTTGCAAAGACTACCCCAAAGCAAGTCTCACTATTCTTGGAGACTTTAACATACATAACAAAGAATGGCTGAAATACTCATCACGCACTGATGACGTAGGAAGACAAGCCGAACTAATACTGGCAGATTACCAGGGTTTGACTCAAATGATAGAATGCCCCACGAGAATACCAGACAATACACATCATAATAATAATTTGCTGCATCTGTTTTTGACAAACGAACCAGATATAACGAAGACAAAAGTTGACCAGCCCCTGGGATCATCGGACCATTTACTAATATCAGCAGCAGTACAATTTACATCACCTTCACCAATTAAAGCCAATCCTCGTCGCGTTTGGAATTGTAAACGTGCCAACTGGGAAGGAATGAAAAACTTTTATAAAGAAACACCCTGGAAAACTATTTGTTGTGTTGAGCAAGATCCTAGCACATCAGTACTAAGAGTTTCTGAAGTCATAAAAGATGGAATGCGGCAGTTTATTCCAAATCGAATAGCCACTCCCAAAACTGAACCTTGGTTCACGCGGGATGTTGATGAGGCGGTGAGGAATAAACGCAAAGCATTTAAGGCGCATAACTCAAATAAAACACCTGAAACATATTGTGCCTACAAGAAAGCAAGAAATATTAGTAAATACAAAATCAATTTGGATAAAGACGCGTTCATCCAGAAGAAAGCGAAAAAATTCGCCGAGCACCCTTCTGGTTCTCGTAGTTTCTTTCAAGCAGTTAAATCAGTGCAGAGCAATTTTACTCGATCCTCTATTCCAACCTTAGTTCTGAATGACATTCCTGTGAGTGAATCGAAAGAGAAAGCGGATCTTTTGGGTCGTATTTTCGCAGAAAACTCAAACATAGTTGAACCGCCCCATCCTCCTACATTTCTACCTCCAGTTGAAACAAAAATGAAGCCAATTGTTTTTCGATGTAATATTGTACGAAAAACTACTTTTAATCATTATCAACAAATCCGCTGGCCCCGATGGCATTCCAAACCTCATTCTTAAAATCTTTGCTTGAAGAAAGGTAGTAAGATTGACCCGCATAATTATAGACCAATTGCAATTCTGTCGGTTTTGGCTAAAATATTTGAAAAATATGTTAACTATAATCTAATAGAATATTTGGAGATGTCACGAATTATTGATGATAAGCAGTATGGTTTTCGTAGAAGTCATGCAACAGGTGACCTATTAGCCTACGTAACCCATATGTGGAACAAATCGCTGGAGAACCATGGTGAAACATTTAGTATTTCACTTGATATTTAAAAAGCATTCGATAAGTTGTGGCATAGTAACCTAATAACTAAATTAAAATCTTATGGTCTAGCTAGATCATCTTACTGTTTCATGGATTCAAAGTTTTCTTACATGTCGTCAATTTCATGTTAATTTAGATGGTAGCACATCCAATATTTTCACAACCAATGCTGGTGTTCCTCAGGGCTCAGCACTCTCACCAACCTTGTTTCTACTATACATTAATGATTTGCTCATTTCCACAGTACACCCAATCCATAGTTTTGCTGATGACTCCACATTGCATGCATCACATGCATCCCCTAAAGCTCGATCTCATACTGCAGTCACAACTGATAGAGAGTTGTTAATTGATTCTATCAATGCAGACCTGCAGCGTATAATGGAATGGGGCGATCGTAATTTTGTTGCATTTAACCCAACCAAAACCAAACTAATCCGTCTATCACGAATAGAGAGACATAAAAAATTCACTATTAAGATAAACAATGAGGAATTGTATGAGGTTGAATCAGTTAGACTTCTTGGAGTGGATATTCAAAATAATCTGAAATGGAATAAACACGTGTTTAATCTGGCTAAATCTGCTATGCAAAAGTTAGGATTCTTGAGTCGATGTAAAAAGTTCTTCAATCCCGAGCAAATTTTGCTGATTTATAAGTCCCTTATTCGTCCATGCATGGAATACTGCTGTCATGTTTGGGGAGGTGCTTGTCAGTCAACAATAAAATGTCTAGACTCTATACAGAGAAAGGCGATACGGTTGATTGATAATACAGCTTGATTCACTCCAGCACCGAAGAAATGTGGCTGAATTGTCAATCTACTATAAATATAACTTTAGTGAATTCTCTTCAAATGAAATACAAAATATCCTTCCATCAAGTGCGCAATACAATCGACGAACAAGAACTTCAGAGTCATCCCACCCAATTGCTGTCAAAATATCTCGTTGCAGAACTATGTCCTTCCAGAACGATTACTTTAATAGAGTGGCCAAGTTATGGAACTTATTGCCCGCCTCCGTATTTCCCGATGAATTTGTCACTCAGATATTTAAAGAAAATGCCAATCGCCATTTAAAAGAATTAGTATAGCTTTAAATAATTTATTTATTTATTTATTTATTATTACAATACAATGCAGGTTTACTTTTATTAAAGTAAGTAAGTATTGTTAAGGTAGGTAAGTTTTGTTAAGGTAGGTAAGTATTGTTACAGGTAAGTGTTGTCAAAACAGGTAAGTATTGTAAGTAAAAAAATTAGTATAGTTATTCCCATATTCCCGTATGCCTTTCAGTTTCCTCATCTACTTCCTTTCTAGTTGACATGGTATCTTCGGATATTCAAAGAGTCTGAATAATGAATATTTCATATTTAGTGTGCTAAACATGTCTAACTAATTAATAAAAAAAAAAAAAAGAGATAAACTACCAAAATATGTCAAAGCTAATATAAACCAAAAATTAGGTTACAACTCTAGCGAAGTATAAAAAAACAAAAAATTTACATAAACATATATTTAATAGATTCAGGTTTAGTCAATTAGTTTTTCTAGTGATCACTGTTTCGTTATACTCTAGGCATACTAGTATTGAATAACAAACTCGTATCGGCGAAAAGAGGATGACTAGTCTTCACTTGTGTCTATTGACACATATTCAACAATTAATTCAGTAAATTATTTGTGATATAACATCACTCCGATGGAAAATCTCCCATCAAGAATAATATAAGAACTGAATCTAAAAAATTATGGTGCAAATTATGAAACTTTTTGCAATCCATACAATTTTCGACCGATCTAGTTTCGAACCAATGAGAAAATTTTAAATTTTAAAAAAGTTTATCATTCTCAAAAATTAGGTTACAACTCTAGCGAAGTACAAAAGACAAAAAATTTACATAAACTTATATTTAATAGATTCAGGTTTAATCAATTAGTTTCTCTAGTGATCACTGTTTTGTTATACTCTAAACATACTAGTATTGAATAACAAACTCGTTTCGGCGAAAAGAAGATGACTAGTCTTCACTTGTGTCTATTGTGTCTATTCATAATTTGCATCATAATTTTTTAGATTCAGTTCTTATATTATTCTTGATAATATTTGATAATTTTTTTCTCTCCCTTATAAACTGACTACTTAGTAATCCTAAAATTCAACATCCGTAAATACACATAACAACAACTTAGTACAACGACAATGCATTACCTGGTTCATTATCAATACAATTAATTAATCGCGTTATTTCAACAACACGTCGTGTTGATTCAGTATCAATTTCTTTTATATTATCTCGTTAAAAGACAATCAACCTCACAATTCGAATTGCTTAAATTCATAAACATATTCTCCTACTCTGTTTTAAACAAACAAAAGTAAAACTCATATAGTTGTAAATGCATTTTTTTTTATTTTTGTTGATACTATCAGATACAATCTCATATTGAAGTGTTTGAAGTTGTAATAGTAGTAGTTATCATCTTTTTCATTTAGAAATTAGAATGTTAACGATATATTGTTATTTCATTTTCTTGACATAACTTTGCTAACTGAAACAAAACAAACACGAATTATATGTTGTTGATCCTTCTTTTTTTTTATAATTGTTTGACGATCTCATTCTAAAAAAACCGATTAAATTCCTTTGTTTTGGGAAATAAAACAACAGAAAGAAGTATACAAAATTTTTGAATGATCATCTCGCTTCTACTCCTTTGTTTAAATTATATTTATAGAATGTATTTATATGCAAAAATACGCATAATAGAATTATATTTATATGCAAAAATACGCATAAATCAGTCAGTATGATTTTTTGATAAAAATTTAATAAGTTCGATTTCATCATAAAAAGTAAATTGGTCGTTAATGATTAGCCAAAACGAAAAATTCAAATAAAATTAATTAAAAAAAAAGTTCGTGTGGAAATAGAATAAAACCCAGTACGGTTTCACTTTCAAAAAAAAAATCATTAAGTTCGATTGAAATCGGTAATCGATTAAAAAGTTCAATTCGTTTTAAAAAGAAAAAATTCGAGATGAAAATTAAAAAGACATCGCCGCGTATGATATTTTATAAAACTGTTGAATTGCGATATTGTGTGTGATTAACTTGAGTGGTTAAGAGAGTTAAGACGCCGATAGGTTTTTTGCAAATTTAAATAGTGACACGATAAAACCAACATTTTGTTTTGTATTTGAGTTTTTTTTCTTACTTGTCACAAATTAAATTTAAACAAAATGATTTGGTTGCATGAACGAAAATAAAACAAAACGAAAACTTTTCATGAGTGGTTCGAAAAAAAATACTCTAAGTTAAAGTGAATTGTATAATTGTTAATTTGAACTTATCTAATCGAATATTTTGCTATTGAAAATTACACAAAATGTATAAAGTTATTCTTTACTAAAGATAGAACAAATAAATAAGAAATGTTTCATGAAGGTCAAGTTGGGGAAGTGTAATGCTTAACAAAAATTTTTATACAATAATAAAACTGAAAAGTAAATAAATTATTATTACTTTCTCAACTTGTGCTAACCTGTTTCTATCAGAGTTCTGACATTCCAGTTTCCTACTCGTGTCCGGGGTACGGTAGCCAAGGGTCGATCGATATTCGATTTTTCCGGTTTTATTTTGTTTCAATTTTCTTTCTAGTATTCGTTTCTTTAATCATTTTGAATTTCGGATTCACCTTTCGGATTAACGGGTGATTGGGCCATCGAATCCTAGCCAGTTTCCAGGGCTGCTGGATAAGGTATATTGGCATACCGTGGGCGAGATATTCCTGCTTCAATGTGCTACAATCATATTTCCATATTTTTTCTGATGAAGTTCCCAAGCGGTCACTCGTTTAAGTTGGAACCCTTCCCAGTGTTGCTTAACTTCCTTCTAAGTGATGTTGTTGACTTATCCACTTCTCCATCTCGCCCACAATTTTTAATTAATATAGCAAAAATAGTAGATAATAAAACTTTATTTCATAGCATGTATAATAAGGAAGAAAACGCGGTTTATTGTGAAGATCCGAGTAGACCGGGGTTAGATTAAATTGTTTTTGAAAAATGGACGGATGGAACGAGCTCTTGTTCGAGTTGAATAGCACCAAATTACAGTATACAAATCGGGATAGAGTTAAGTATGACATCATTTGCGATGCCGTTGTTCCTCGGTCCAAGCATATTGAAATTATGACCAATAGTGCTGTTTATTTGTCTAGGGTTCGTTGTTTTAATTATTCTAAGCCTTTAGTTAGTAATAAAATTAAAAATACATTTAATGTAAATTCTTTTAAAACCACTTTATATAATAGTAAAACTTTTAAAAATTATTTGAATTGTAGTATTAGTGAAAAAGTAACATCTTCTGACGGAATACCTGAGGGAGTGGTAAGCAGATATCAGTTATATTTACAAAACAAGCAGGATAACTACATACGAAATATTAATAAGTACGCAACATACGAGTATCAGGAAGAAATTAAACGTAACAAGGAAGATCTAGATACTCTAAAAGCTTACTTAAGACATAACTACAAGTGCAGACACGATCGCGAATATCAATTGCGATTGTACGAAGGACAGAAGGGATTGATTGAGGTTAAGAAAACTATGCGTGAGTATATTGACAAATCAAAATTACCAGTCGACCCCTTCCATGTTAATGCAAAAGTAGCTAGAACTAATAAACAATTATGGCTATACCATAAGGAGCTGCGTTAATGAAGATCGAATATAACGAACATAAAAGAAGATATAAAAAATTATATGAAGACAGACCAATTAGACCCAAACGTGAAGATATGTCACAGGTGGTTCAAGATATTGTGACTGTTGAGAAAATGAATTAAAATGGTTTACCAGTCGGACTTGTTGCCTGTATTGCAAACTCATAAATTTATGACTTTCGTTGAATACGCTACTCTAATGCGAGAGCTTAGAGCAAGCAGATACGGATTCAAACATGAACGAGTTGTTATTGCTGTAATAGTAGTAACAGAAACTAAAAATTGGTTACATGCATACAACAATGTTAGTAGAATTTCTGGCACACTAAACAAACATCTAGAGACAATTGAACAGCATGGGGTGATATATGCATTTCCATGTAGGAACTGTGATGGGGAGTATATAGGGCAGACAGGGCAGAAATTAGGTTCGCGCATCGAACAACATAAGTATAAAGAGTGTTCGGGATAACACATTATAAGAATTGTAAGTGTTTTTGAAAGTATTTTTGAAAATAAGTTTTTGTTTGTTGATTATAATTTTAATTTTTAATTTTTAACCATGTAAATATGGTTTTAGATACTGAAGAAGGTCCCAAAAAGAACCGAAATATTTATAATAAAAAAAGATATTTATGATCTGAAGCTTGGTGTTTCATTCGTAGTGAAATTTTACTACCAATAAAACCAGTGACGATAGGATAATTTATTATGTTAATTAAGTTTTTATTTTATATTGACACACTGCCTAAAAGCAAAAAACAAAGAGTAAGATTTTAATAAATAAAAATTTAACACAAAAACTAAATTTTTATTATACACACAATTTATTAATTAATTTTTTATTTGTCTGCACAACAACACGACTTCTCGTTTTTATTTCCACAAGACAACTTAACTTTTTAGTGGATCTATACCGAAACCACTACATATCGCTAACAAATACAAGACATTAAACTAATGCCCAAACATTCTCAAACAAACTCCAAACTTACTACAATTTCATATTTTTAAGTTCTCAATATTTCTTTAAAACCCAAAATCAAAGTAACAGATTTATCTCAACAAACATCCCCAGCATTCGATCTAACCGATCCTAACAAATCAATCAATACCTTAAACAACATAAACAACATAAATATTCCAATCTAAATAAAAATCTAAGTCTAAACCGCCCTAATCATAAACAGTTACAGTGTAACCAACACTTTAAATTCCTACATAATAAAAATCAACTCAAATCACCAAATAAACAAATATCAATAATTAAAAGATTACACTATTACTTCTGTGATTCACTTCGTGAATCGGATTGGACTTTTACCACAAATAAAAATGATACTACGGGATAGCGTTTGTCCCCACACGAAGCTTGAAAATTGGGAATCTCTTAAGTTTTATAAAATTATTCTATCATCAAAAAACCAAGTTAAAACACACAAGAAAACTAAATTTCAATACTAATATAAAATAAAAACAATACCTTATCTTAAATTGTTTCTTTTGTTGAAGCTGCTTCAGAGTTTTCAGGATTTTTATCTGGATGCCATTTTAAAGCTAATTTCCTGTATGCTTTTTTAATTTCTGCGTCTGATGCGGTTTTAGTAACATCAAATATTTTGTAATAATCAACCATTTTTGTATATTGTTTGTGTTAATTTTTTTGGTTAGCAATCCCTTATCTTATATGGTGAAGGTAAACTTTGACAAATTTTGAAAATTGAATAACTATGTGGTATCGTTTCTGATTTTTTTTAACGTTGAAACTACACCAAACATAAAACCATATGATAACAGTACAAACTCATATATTATAATTGAACAAACAGCTATTGAAATTATCGATAAAATATTTTATCAATAAAGTAACACAACCTTGACATCCTCACTCTTCATCCACAGGTAAAACAAAACTTAAATTGTTTTATGATTTTCCATATATTAATTCAAACAAAACAATAGTAATACAATAAAACAATATTTTTCGTAAAAAAAAACATCTAATCTAAACAACTTTTTACTATTTTCATGACAAGACTTGAATCAATCTAGTCAGAAAAAAAACATGTGTCCTTTTTTAATGACAAGATCGGAATGAAAGACACATCTCAAAATCTTTTTTATCAAAACCAACAATGTGATTTTTTTGTTTGACATCTTCTGATGTCAAAACAAATCGTGTAATACTAAGTTCAGCAAAAGTTTAGTAACGACATCTGTTTGTTAGAATTGAAAATAAAATTGAGTACGTTTGTTTGAGTTCGTTTGTTTTTTATAGTATATTCGAAATTTAACTAACAGTTAAGTATTAGAAAATTTTAAAATTATTATTAATGTAAAAATGAACGGAAACTAATGAAATACATTTTTATTGAATTAGAAACAGAAGATGAATTTGGTTTTATTATTGTTTTGCGAATATTGCGGACGTTACAACACAATATATTAAAGTAAAGCTAAAACCCCTGAAATCAACAAAATAATTTTATTAAAAATTTCTTAACATAAATAAAAAACGAACGTTCATGACTTTTTATTGAACGTTTACAAAAAATTCCCTATAAATAATAGAGAATTTGTAATGTAGCGCAGAGTCAATTAAATTACGCGAACTTTAACGGTCGTAACTCCGAACCGTCAGAGTCCGACCCAAGAGAGTCTATACTAATATCGATACCGGTACGTGTAAAGTTAAGGGCTTCGACGTAATTAAAAGCCCGAAAAAGTGATTAGAATATTCAGTGTTCCAAAAGTTTATCAAAAAAATATATTTATGTAAAAGTTATTTAAGAGAGAAAAATTCTCCACAAGTTTATTCAAGAATTATCAAACAGAAATTCACAAAAAAGTAGTGTTCTGATATTCTATTAATAAAAAAAAAAATTAACTGCACTGATTAGTTTCCAAGCAAAAAATTTTTCATGTGTTTAAGTTAAAAAAAAAATGAATTAAGTTGATTTTAAGATTTCCATACCAAAAATTTACGAAGTGTGTTCAAAATTTAGAAAGAAAAATTCAGAAAGGAAATCTATGTGTAAATTTTCTGGCGAAAATTTAAGAAAGTATTATCAAAGTGTAATCTAAAACTTACTATAAAATTCAATAGGTGAAAACAAGTTCAAATAAATGGCAGCTAAACAAACGGCAGCTTGTGTAAATCTGACAAACTTGCTTAGTAAAAGCATAAATAAAAAACTGTTTTCAGGCGTTATTTTTCTTGATATCCGAAGAGCATTTGATTTTGTTGATCCGGATATACTGCTGCTAAAGCTAAAAAAAATGAATTTTACAGATTTGCAACTGAAATTATTTGAAAGTTACCTGCAAAATAGACGTCAAACGGTTAAAATTAATGAAGCAGTTAGCACTGAAGCACCCTTGAATTGTGGTGTGCCACAAGGCTCGATTCTTGGTCCTAAATTATTCACAGTATTTATAAACGACATATTTCTAAATACACTGGCAGGACAGTTACAACTTTATGCCGATGACGCTGTAATTGTGTATGAATCAAATGATTTAAGATTACTCTTGCTCCAGATACAAAAAGACCTCACAACGCTTAAAGAATGGTTTAATTTAAACCATTTATTATTAAACCATGACAAAACAAAATACATGATATTTGATAACAAAAATTTGGATATCAGTATTCTACAAGCTCATCCCATCACGTATGATTCTTATGTAATTGAAAGAGTTAATAAACATACATACTTAGGATTAGTGATAGATAGCAAGTTGAACTGGTCGGGTCATATAGACAAAGTTAAAAAGTCAATTATTCCATATTTGTTTGCGTTAAATCAAACGAAATACTTACTACCAAAGAAAACACTTCTCCTTTTATATTTCGCGTACATCCAATCTCGTTTGGTTTATTTAAACCCGATTTGGAGTGGATGTGCAAATTATAGAATAAATGAATTGGAAATGTTACAGAAACGGGCTTTGAAGTACGTAATACATGCTCCAACGCTATACCCAACTAGTAAACTCTTCGAACAATTTCAATCATTGCGATTTCTAATTTTGCGGGAACTTCTGATCTTGACATACAAAATAATAAATAACTTAATTAGGCACAATTTGTTATTGTTGAGATTGCAAGATAGGCATAATCATGAAACGAGAAGGCGGTCATATTTCATAGGTGAATTTCTTTTGTCAAAAGCGTCAAGTAATAATATCTTACATCGGGGTCTTCATGAATATAACAAACTTCCATTCAGTATTAGACATTTGGAATCTCTAAATAAATTTAAACTAAGTTTGGTAGAATATTTGAAGAATGAGGGATACAAGTGAAACAATATCTAGAGGATAAGAAAATTGTGAAATGGATATAAGAAAATGAAATGTTCTTTTCTTTTTTGAATAATCTTTAATATAATCTTAAATATCAAACCAAAAAATTTGAATTAATATCTAATTATAAATCAAATCAAAAAATGTTTAATTAATATCTAAGTTAAAAACGATTTTTACAATAAATTTTTAATAAATAGTGAAGTTGCGCTATAACCAGCTATGGTTCGAGCAACAGAATTATAGACATGCTAATTGGTTCAGGAAATTGTTAATGATTAGAATCAAATTAAGTCAGTATTCTTAAGACTAATTAGCATATGAATATGTAATAAACTGTAATATATATTTGTCTAAAATGAAATAAAGAAAAAAAAAAAAAAAAAAAAATATTGTTAGTGAAAAATAACCGCACGCTTTTCAATCAAGTGAAAGAAACCTGAGGAAAGTGACCAGCAGGGGTAAGTAATAGAACTAAGTCTTTTAAGCAGAAGTAACGCACAGGTTCTCCGGAATACTTCACTTGACACTAAAGTTGAGGTTAGCAATAGATTCAATAGATTCTCACTCTCCAAGTGTTACCAAGCTTACACTTTTGACGCAACGATAAATTTACACATCAAAGGTGCCCCACAAGCCTCCACAACTTAACTTTTTTATTTTTTAAATATTCGAAACTAAAATTATTTTATTTTATTGGGAGGGAGTTTAATGGCCATTACTATTTTTTAATATCGAAATATCTATGAACCAATTAAAAAAACAAAAGACAATTCCCCTACAAAATAATTCAAAGGTGAAAAAACTACCGTTCATTTACATTTATGATTTCTTCAACAATTTATGCGATGATTTGCATAATTGTTGAAGAAATCAAAAAAGTCCAAGCGGCACGTATATCCGCTAGAAATAGGTAGATTTCGGAACCAGACAGCTTTGTGTGCAAATAGAATTGGATATGTCAGATTAGTTTAAATAAAAAATTTAACTAGAAACAGAATAATCCAAAAAATTTATCAAACCAATCAAACTAAATACATAAACGGAACTACTTTGTCAATGCAATTTCGAATAGTTTTGTTTAATTTGGTTAAAACTCCTTAATAACAAACTAAATCCTTTGGTGGATTAACTTTCTAACTACATCACAACTGCCATACTATAATTTATAATCAACAACAACATTAAACAACTTTTACACCTCAAATATAATACAAATATCTATCAATTGTAAATATGTAATCAATATACATATATTTATTTCAACTAAACCACTTCCAAATATTCCAAAGAAACTATAACAGCAATCAATAATTGTTCTATTGGTGAAATGACAGATGAAGATGTGAAATTTATTAGATCTAGGGAAGTAAAAAGTCATTTAAACATACCGGAATCTGCTATACGATTATATTACGAAAATATTAATGTTGATCAGTATAACAATTTAAAAATTGATCGTTCACCTGGTGATGAATGGATAGCCATTGCAAAAGATGTTATTTCAAAGAAATTACCAGAAAAAACTAAAACTTCAATTCTTGAAAGATTAAAAACTAAAAAATTATCAGATGTTAAAGGTATGCCATATATAATACGATGTAAACTAAATATAAAATATATGATGACTCTTAACTTTGACATCGAAGATGGTTTAGTCAATGGTGCATTTGGTACGTTAAAACACATTACATTCAAAGAAAATACAACAGAACCAAAAATATTATGGATTGAATTTGATAACGAAAAAATTGGTATTAAAGCTCGTAGATCGCTACTGGAGTATATGAAAGCAAATCAAATTAATATTAATTTAGTTCCAAATCAAAAAATGCATATTACTTTAGAATCTGAAGAAAAAATCAATTATGGAGTGATACGAAAACAATTTCCACTTGTTCCTGCTGAAGCAACAACAATACATAAAAGCCAAGGTTCAACTTTTAAGAATGTTTGCTTGGATTTTACTCAATCAAGATCGATTAGCCGTATGTTAAAATATGTGGCATTGTCTAGAGTTGATTTAAATGGACTTTACATTATAGGCACATTCAAAAAACCAACAAAACCAAAAGATGATTTAGTAATGAAAGAAATCAATAAATTACGCGACAATAACCGATTAAAATTATCGTTCAATAACTCTATGTATAAATCAAGTATAGCCTACCATAATGTAAGAAGTTTACGCAAAAATATAAAAAACGTTATTGCTGAGAAATGGTATAAGGAGAACAAAATTTTAATATTTAGTGAAACAAATACTGAAGAAATAGAGGATTTTTCTGCTCTAAAAAATTTTAAAATAAAATTCAGATCAGATGGTTATACACGAAAAATCGCTAAAGGTAAGCAAATTTTAGGAGTTATTAGTTATAAGTTATCTAATAAATAAATTATTTACTTTATAGGGATAGTTTGTTTCACACAGCATAATTGTAAAATTTTAAATTTGAAAATTTCTTTTGAAGAAGGACAAACGTCTATGAATAAATATTATCACATAGATTTACATTCTTTTGAATTTGAAGATATTTATGTAATAACTGGCTACAAATCTCCGGGAACAAGCTTCACAATTTTTAAAAAGAAGTTTGATGAATTGTTTGTAAATAATATTCCGTCTAGCTGATACATAATTTTAATTGGTGATTTTAATTTCAATTGTTTAGAAAATAATAAATTTATAAATTTGATGGCAGAGTACAAATTAAAAAACATACTACCGAAAAATAGTGTAACCACGGATTTAAATACACAAACAGATATAATTTTTTCAAATTTTAATGGTTTTATAGCTGAAACTTATGAATCATATTTTTCAGATCATAATCCAATTAGAGTAATTTTAAAGCAAGACGATAATATTCAAACTATACCGTCACAAAATTTGTTTTCCAAACAAAATCAAATAACTGATGAGAATATCGTACATAATTTATCAGATCACGTTCAAATTCATGTCAAAGAAAGCGAAAAGGTTCGAAATATATCTTCCGATACAGATGTGCAACCATCTGGAATACAATTAGATAAATCAAACGAGATCATTGATTTGAGTGGGATTTCTAATTCAAACCACTGTTGCAATTTAAATATACCGTCAAAACAAATATTAACTGAAATTGTAAATACAAAAAATTCAGCAACGCCTATATTGTATAAATATAAAGATAATATTCAATCAATTAATAATTATACTGATGAAATAAGTTCATTTCTATTTGATAGTGAACGGTTTCAAATTGATGTTGAAGTTCAAAACATTTTGGGTTATTCTAGTAATCTAATAGCCGTTAAAACTACAGGCGATGGTAATTATCTCTACAACGCCATTTCACTATCAGTATTTGGAAATGAAAATGGTTATGAAGATATTAAAATTATTTGTATAAAGGCATTTTCAGAAAACTACGAATTTTTTATATCTTTAGTTTGTAGAAAAATTATTACTATAGAAAATGATGGAGATTCAGTAAGAAATTTGATAACATCAATACTCAATAGCGATGGACGGTGTTTATGGAAATGAAGGAGTTCTTTACGCTTTAAGTATTGCACTAAAAAGAGATATCATTTGGATACAAAAGCATTCTTCAATTCCTGGAAAGTTGAATAAAACCAAAATAACTCCATTTATCAAACATCAATATAAAAACCTATAATATTATTTTTAAATAACCCAGGACTAGAACACTCCCACTATACGTGTGTTCTTTTTGGTGATGAAGCTGCAAATTTGGATTGTGATACAATTTTTCTTGAAAAGTTACTATGTAATCTACGAAATATATAATATAAAATATAACAAACATTGTAGAAGGCAAAGCAAATAATGAAATAGGTAAATAATGAAAATATTTTAAATGATTACAAAGATTATTAAATTACAAGCCACCTGAAAATCAAACGTTACATTTATTTCTTCAACATGCTGAAAAACTATGCAATCAAAAGTTGTCTATTATTTCCTGTTTTTTCTACCGGATGTGTCATAAAGAATATGCTCGAATGAAAAATTATACCTACAAAATCATCTATTGCTTATGGCTTGTGTTACCGGATTTGACATCAAAAGAAAATTCATCTAAAACTAACATAACAATTCAAGGTACTTTTCTTAAGAATCTGCTCGAACGAAAAATTATATCAATGTAATCATAAATTGTCTTTTATTTCCTACTTATAGTGCCAAATTTATCATCAAAAGTAAATAACTCACATTAGAAGTTTTTTTTGCTTTGTTTCGTTTTTATTTATATTTTAGATTCAAAATCACAGAGGTGGAAAATTTCAAGTTTGGTTTTATGACAAAAAACAGTAAATGTTATAATGATGATAACTAATTTGTATTGTCACTAAATCTGTATTAAAACAATAGTTTGTTAGGACATTGCGCATAATTTATTACTTCTTTTGTAATATTACTTTTAAACGCCGCTTAAAATGGTCATTTCATGGACGTTTTTGAAAGGTTAATAAATCGTCCAAAAATGCATAAAAACGAATTAGCTATTTTGAGCCTTTAACGTTTAGAAATAGTTTAAGCCCCAAAAACATTACAGTGCATGCACAATTAAATTACTTTTACCAAGTTTGTATGAAAATTTATTTTGAGGAAAACAAATTTATTTTTGAAATATATTTGTCTCAATGAAAAAGTTTAACATTTCTTAACTTTCTCCTCATGATCAATAGAGAATGAAGCTAGCTACAGTTTAAAGCATTGTGCTGATATTAAAAAATAATAATTGAAAGTGGCTCAAATCTCATGAGTAAAAAACTCATAAATTATGCATGCACCGTTATATTAATTTGATCAATATTCTTCTTAATTCAAAAATAATAGAGCGATTATGGTACGACAGGTCACCGATTATTTTGGCCCGCGCTAACTACGCTCGCTCGGTGCCGCCGCTTTGCTCCGCTGAATTAAGGATATCTTCGGTTTGCATGCTAGAGTCTAAGTGATGATTTTCATATCACCTTGACTTAACATTAAAAAATAAACAATTACAACAAGTTTAAAACCTGTAAGTATTACTTGATTGCTTCTCATTTTATTACTCCGATTTCAATTTAAATATCACCAAAAATCTCTTCTTGATGGCAAATCACATGATTCTAAATTATTGTTGCGCAAGACACGCAAATTCAATTCTTGCTTCCAAATGACGTCATTTGGGGCAACCAAAAGTTTGCGATCTCACAGCCGATGGACGTAATTTTGAAACAACATTCAAAATACAAGGTCAGATCTAGAAAACCGCTGAAAGGATTTCAAAAATTTTTGTTTCTAAAAATAGGTATACTCAATGCAAATAGCCGTCAGGACGATATGTTCGATAACTGTACCAGAAGTGTGTCAAAAAATCGTCAAGTCTGTCAAAACAATGAAATATTCATATTTTTTGCTTAAAAACGGTAGTTTTAAGTGATAATGAGTAGTAACCTTGAATTTGTATGTGAGACCAAACACTAGATTATTTCATTATAAGTTTGTCAAAAAAATATTGTCAGTGTGTCAAAAGAATGTTTCATTTAATTTTTACCCAATTTTTTGGCAAAAAATAAAATTAATTATTTGTATGTCATGAAATGTGATTGAGCATGCAATTTGAATTTGTGAATTTAAATTTTTGCAATATTTTTGGAATTTTGAAAAAAGTTTCAATTTTTGATTTTGTAAGAATTTCCGGAATGTTTTTAGAATTTTGAAAAAGTTTAAATTTTTGTTTTTATTATAATTTTGGGAATTTTGAAAAAAGTTTGTAATTTTAATTTTTTTAATTTTTTTGCAATATGTTTATAATTTTGAACAAATTGAATTTTTGAAATTAAGAATTTTGAATTTTATAAATATTTTTAGAATTTTGAAAAAAGCTTCAATTTATGATTTTGTAAGAATTTTTGAAATATTTTTAGAATTTGAAGAAGTTTGAATTTTTGATTTTTTTATAATTTTTGGAATTTTGTAAAAAGTTTCAAATTTTGATATTGTTATAATTTCTGCAATATTTTTAGGGGCATATACGATAAAACTTGAAGGTTTTCCAACCCTCGAACACGCAACATATAATTGACCATGCGAAAAGCACGATGTTTCTAGGTCCAGCCCACAAATTGACATTGTTTGGCCTTGTGACTTATTAATAGTGCCAATGCTAATCGAATTGGAAATTCGACAACAAGCTTAAAAATTTCTCCAAAACCTTTTACCAATCACTTTCAAATTTTGACATGCCGTTCAATTCTCAATCCATCTAGATTGATCAGCTAGAATGCTAATGCTCTCTGTTATTCATATTTCCCAAATGGAAAAATTAAAAAATATGTTGATAGGGCAGACATTTGAAAGATCCATCGCCGGTACAAGACCATGCGATCAACGTGCTATTCAGATTTATATTAAAAACGATACAGTATACAAGTATACCTAATGTATCGATTGATTTTAATCTAATAAAAGCACACGTTCCTTCCGGATCGTGATCTGTTGCATGTATTAGCTCAAGAATTACCACAGTTATCCATGTAATTATGAATACGATCTAATAAACCATAACTGATATACTGAGCCTTCTGCGGTTTGACCTTACAGCTTTTTATCTTATGTACTGAAATAAAAATTAATAAGTTTAATGAACATTATCAGTCTTTTGAAATAGGGCCCAGTGTAGTGAGAGACTCAATTTTTAATATATCCTATTTTAACTCCTACCCTACACATTTACATAACATTGGTAACTTTTGTTTATGTAGATTTAAACCGCTATAATTGTTACAATCTTGTTTGTGTTTCATTTGCTTGATACGTACTGTACTTGGTGGAAATGGTATTTAAATAACAAATAAAATAAGTATGTTAGTAATAAAATTAATGAATGAATTATATAATTTGTATTATTATTATAATAATATATAATTTTAATTAGAAAAATAAATGTTTGTAGTTTTATTGTAGAGCTGCATTGAAATAAATTTATATTTGTTTTGGTTTATTTGGAGATTGAACTTTAGTTTGAAATATTATATATAAAATGGAATTAATTCTTTTTTGTAATCAATAATCTCCAGTGTATCCCAATTATGCTATATAAGCTACATAGTTAGCTTTTTATTCTTAAACATTAGAATATAAAATGTTTCTTTTCATAAAACATTGATTTTAACTCAATGTATTTATTTTTATATTTACCTGCAAAATATTTTGAATTAAAGATCGAAAACATTGTATTTGAAACAAAATTCCATTTTATAGTTTTAAAAACTGTTCTTTTGTCTTAAAAACTTTTTCTTTTGAAAAATATTTTTATGCCGAAAACTGTACTTTTGCTTAAAAAACGTTGTTTTTGGAAAATGTTTTAGTACCAAAAACATTAATTTTCGATTTAATGTAGTTTTTTTTTATACCAAAAACTTTGTTTTTGTATTAAAAATTTTTTTTTTGGAAAGCTTTTAAGGATAGTAGTTTTTAATTTGAAGTTTTAATTGTTGGTTTAAAAATCATATTTTTGTTTTAAACACTTTTGTTTTTTGATAATTTTGGTGTACCATTTCAAAAGTAAGTACGCATTTGAATCAAAAATAAAAATCCTTGGAGCACTTTCAATGACTATTTTTTTAAATTAACCTGCAATTTTTTTGATTTTAAATGCAACTTTTTTTTGGGTGTATAGCCTACCATAATGTAAGAAGTTTACGCAAAAATATAAAAAACGTTATTGCTGAGAAATGATATAAGGAGAACAAAATTTTAATATTTAGTGAAACAAATACTGAAGAAATAGAGGATTTTTCTGCTCTAAAAAATTTTAAAATAAAATTCAGATCAGATGGTTATACACGAAAAATCGCTAAAGGTAAGCAAATTTTAGGAGTTATTAGTTATAAGTTATCTAGTAAATAAATTATTTACTTTATAGGGATAGTTTGTTTCACACAGCATAATTGTAAAATTTTAAATTTGAAAATTTCTTTTGAAGAAGGACAAACGTCTATGAATAAATATTATCACATAGATTTACATTCTTTTGAATTTGAAGATATTTATGTAATAACTGGCTACAAATCTCCGGGAACAAGCTTCACAATTTTTAAAAAGAAGTTTGATGAATTGTTTGTAAATAATATTCCGTCTAGCTGATACATAATTTTAATTGGTGATTTTAATTTCAATTGTTTAGAAAATAATAAATTTATAAATTTGATGGCAGAGTACAAATTAAAAAACATACTACCGAAAAATAGTGTAACCACGGATTTAAATACACAAATAGATATAATTTTTTCAAATTTTAATGGTTTTATAGCTGAAACTTATGAATCATATTTTTCAGATCATAATCCAATTAGAGTAATTTTAAAGCAAGACGATAATATTCAAACTATACCGTCACAAAATTTGTTTTCCAAACAAAATCAAATAACTGATGAGAATATCGTACATAATTTATCAGATCACGTTCAAATTCATGTCAAAGAAAGCGAAAAGGTTCGAAATATATCTTCCGATACAGATGTGCAACCATCTGGAATACAATTAGATAAATCAAACGAGATCATTGATTTGAGTGGGATTTCTAATTCAAACCACTGTTGCAATTTAAATATACCGTCAAAACAAATATTAACTGAAATTGTAAATACAAAAAATTCAGCAACGCCTATATTGTATAAATATAAAGATAATATTCAATCAATTAATAATTATACTGATGAAATAAGTACATTTCACCCAATCCATAGTTTTGCTGATGACAGCACATTGCATGCATCACATGCATCTCCTCAATTTCGATCTCATTCTGCAGTCACCACTGATAGAGAGATGTTAATTGATTCTATCAATGCAGACCTAGAGCGTATAATGGAATGGGGCGATCGTAATCTTGTTTCATTTAATCCAACGAAAACCAAACTATGCCGTCTATCACGATTAGAGAGACAAAAAAACTTCCCTATTAAGATAAAAAATGAGGAATTGTATGAGGTTGAATCAGTAAGACTTCTTGGAGTGGATATTGAAAATAATCTGAAATGGAATAAACACGTGTTCAACCTGGCTAAATCTGCAATGCAAAAGTAAGAATTCTTGAGTCGATGTAAAACGTTCTTCAATCCCGAGCAAATTTTGCTGATTTATAAGTCCTTTATTCGTCCATGCATGGAATACTGCTGTCATGTTTGGGGAGGTGCTTGTCAGTCAATAATAAAATGTCTAGACTCTGTACAGAGAAAGGCGATACGGTTGATAGCGGCGATTGATAATACAGAACTAACTGATCAGCTTGATTCACTCCAGCACCGAAGAATTGTGGCTGAATTGTCAATCTACTATAAATATAACTTAAATGAAATACAAAATATCCTTCCATCAAGTGCGCAGTACAATCGACGAACAAGAACTTCAGAGTCATCCCACCCATTCGCTGTCAAAATATCTCGTTGCAGAACTATGTCCTTCCAGAACGATTACTTTAATAGAGTGGCCAAATTATGGAACTCATTGCCCGCCTCCGTATTTCCCGATGAATTTGTCCCTCAGATATTTAAAGAAAATGCCAATCGCCATTTAAAAGAATTAGTATAGCTTTAAATAATGTATTTATTTATTTATTTATTTATTTATTATTACAATACAATGCAGGTAAGTATTGTTAAGGTATGTAAGTTTTGTTAAGGTAGGTAAGTATTGTTACAGGTAAGTATTGTCAAAACAGGTAAGTATTGTAAGTAAAAAAATTAGTATAGTTATTCCCATATGCTTTTCAAGCATTCAAGTATGCTTTTCAGTTTCCCCATCTCCTTCCTTTCTAGTTGACATGGTATCTTCGGATATTCAAAGAGTCTGAATAATGAATATTTCATATTTAGTGTGCTAAACATGTCTAACTAATTAATAAAAAAAAAAAAAGAAATAAACTACCAAAAAATGTCAAAGCTAATATAAACCAAAAATTAGGTTACAACTCTAGCGAAGTCTAAAAAAACAAAAAATTTTACATAAACATTTTACATATATTAAATATATTAATAGATCCAGGTTTAGTCAATTAGTTTTTCTAGTGATCACTGTTTTGTTATACTCTAGACATACTAGTATTGAATAACAAACTCGTATCGGCGAAAAGAGGATGACTAGTCTTCACTTGTGTCTATTGACACATATTCAACAATTAATTCAGTAAATTATTTGTGATATAACATCACTCCGATAGAAAATCTCCCATCAAGAATAATATAAGAACTGAATCTAAAAAATTATGGTGCAAATTATGAAACTTTTTGCAATCCATACAATTTTCGACCGATCTTATAGTTTCGAACTAATGAGAAAATTTTAAACTTTAAATAAGTTTATCATTCTAAAAAATTAGGTTACAACTCTAGCGAAGTATAAAAAACAAAAAATTTACATAAACTTATATTTAATAGATTCAGATTTAGTCAATTAGTTTCTCTAGTGATCACTGTTTTGTTATACTCTAGACATACTAGTATTGAATAACAAACTCGTTATGTCTAGAGTATAACAAAACAGTGATCACTAGAGAAACTAATTGACTAAACCTGAATCTATTAAATATATGTTTATGTAAATTTTTTGTTTTTTAAAACTTCACTAGAGTTTTGACCTAATTTTTGGTTTATATTAGCTTTGATATTTTTTGGTAGTTCATCTAGTCGGCTTCGGCTAGCACAGACGAGAATGATAAACTTTTTTAAAGTTTAAAATTTTCTCATTGGTTCGAAACTAGATCGGTCGAAAATTGTATGGATTGTAAAAAGTTTCATAATTTGCACCATAATTTTTTAGATTCAGTTCTTATAAACAAAAAATGTTTCTTCAGTTTTTTTTACCTGCTATTCAAGATTTTTTTACCTGTTATATGCGAAATTTAACTAGTTAGTTTAACAACTAATGGAGCAAGAAGTATGACAGGAAAAAATATAGGTATTTTGGTAAGACTTACTAAAAATCAAGAGGATATTGGTGCAAAACCACCAATCGCATTGCACTGCATTATTCATCACGAAGTTCTTTGTGGTAAAGTCTTAGATCTTCGCCACATAATGGACATTATTATACCAACAGTAAATTTTGTAGTATTTGTAGATTTTGTTCGTTTCCAGAACTTCGTAAAACGAGGTTACGGGGCGTTATTGACAGATTTTAAGAAAAAAAATTTGATACGATTTTTGTGCGCAGTCTGCTTCTGTCTCGTTCTGCGGCTGCCCTGGCCAGAGGGAAAATGGTCGCGTGTTTAATTCATGCGCTTTAAATACATACATCGATTTAATTTTGGAGCAGACTAAAGACGATATTTAAAAGAAATATATATTTATCGGGACTAGCGAAAAGTTAGCGGGTAATCAACGAGAAAATTTAAAAAACCGGCTGTAGATACACGTGGTCCGTCCCAGGTAACAATTTAACCTAGGTAATCATTGAGTAAAGCTTTAAAAGAGGAATTTAAAATGGAAGGGGAAATTTAAAATTCTTGAACTAGGCATGAGAAAAGTTTTACACAAGCTCTACTCAAGGAGAAAAGGCGTATGAAAAAATATTCTTTATTCAAGAAGACATATATAATGCTTTATACATTGTTATGCCGCAATCTGAGGAATTATCTAACCAGTAGTATTTATAAGAGAGTCTACACCCTACTCCAGAACGAGTTCAGGTTCTGTATTGGTAGACTGAAGGAAATGTATGCCTTGGTAGTGAGATTTAACGGTCAACGAACAGTCAAGGATACATTTTCTTCAGTCGCCACACTGTTCTATTTCTTCTCTCCCTTATAAACTCACTACTTGGTAGTCTTCAAGTTTAACATCCGTAACTACATAAAACAGCAACTTAGTTCAACAAAAATACATTACATAATGAACCAGTATCAAAACCATTAATTAATCGCGTTGCTACAACACCACGTCGTGTTGATTCAATATCAATTTCTATTAACAAAACTATCAGTCTCACAATTAACATTGCTTAAATTCGTAAACATTCTTCTACTTTGTTTTAATCAAACAAAAATAAAACTCATGTAGTTGTGGTTGCATTTTTCATTTTTTTGTTATGCTATCATACACAATCTCATCATCATCTGTTTGAATAAACTGTTAATAAATTGTTGCATTTCGTGGTTATTGTTATTTCGTTTTCTCTATAATCTTTAATAACTGAAAACAAAACAAACTCGAATTATATGTTGTCGATCCTTCTTTCTTTTTTTATAATTGGTTGACGATCTCGTTCTAAAAAAAAAAAACGATTAAATTCCTTTGTTTGGGAAAACAAAGAAACAGAGAGAAATATACAAAATTTTTGAATGGTCATCTCCTTCGCTCCCCTTCGTTTAGATTATTTAAACAAAGCATTTTTGATAATTATGTTCAGTATGATTTTTGAGATAAAATCAATAAATTCGTTTTTTTTGGATTCTCCTTTTTTTAAACTCGAAATCGAAATTAAATTTAAAGTTGGTGTCTAAAATTAATAAAAATAACGTGCGTTTTAATTAGTTATTTTATTCAATGTACGATTTGTTAGTTACAATTGTTGAAAGTGAAAAAAGAATATATTATTAAAGTCCGCGGCGAATATCACTAATTGTTGTTTCTTGATTTCAATATTGATTTGATAAAGTAGTAACCTTGAATCTAAATATAGTGCACGGGCTATTCGCGGTTTAATGCCGGTTAAATAAGTGCACGTTTTGCATCTAGGCAAATTGCCTATGGTGTTGAAAGAAAAATTTATTGCTATTGTTTTTGAAAAAAACTGTGACTGAATACTGTTTATATATAACGTAAACAAATTGTAATTTAGATTATGCAAAATATATATAAAAAAAAAAGGGAATGCTGTAAAAATAGAAAAAATTTTGCCTGTTGTGTTTGTCATTACTCATTATCATTAGGATATCAATAGTGAAAATTTCTAATTTGTTTGGATGATACTAATAAAAGGAGAAGCTATGTAAGTTCATGGAAAATAAGATTATGTTTTTTTATTGCTATTCGGTGTTGTTGGAAAGATTTGGAAAATTGTGATAATCGATAAGAATAATAAGTAGATTGAAAGGCTATATATATTACACTATATGGATGGCTATATATATTGTTAACGGATTTAATTAGCACGTTCTAAGGAGCTGATCAGAGACTGAATAATATATCCACTACAACAAAAGTCTCACACCACTTCGAATTTTGTTATTTGGGGACCTTCAAGATATCTCAACGTTTTTTTTTCTAAGCTAAGGTTTTTATATTTTTTTAAATTATTATTAATACTTAAACTTTTTGATTCTGAATTGTTGGTGACCATTATGGTCAGATAGTAATTTTTCTTATATAGAGATTTTTCATGGTCGAAGACCACATTGGTTCTTTTTTTCTTATTATTATTTTTCGACAGTAAATAATACCCTTGGCATAACGTTGTGTCAAAACAACGTTATAAATTTTTGGCGCCAAACAAAAACAAAAGAAAAAAACAGAATACTGTTATATGTATATATATAAACATATACATATACTTGATATTCTTGTTTTGAAAATTTTTTTTATATATATATATTTTTTTTTTGAATTAATTCTTTGTTGGATCGACTTGGACGAAATTTTTTCTGATTGTGTGTTGAATTTCAGGAATTTATATTCTTCGATTAAATTTTATAAATTTGATAAATATAATTTTTTTTTGGAACTTTATAAATATATTTCAATATAAAATTTATCAATATAAATTTGATAAATATAATTTTTTTTTTGAAATTCTATAAATATATTAAATATGTATACAAGAAAGCGTGGTGTACATCATAGACGGGAAGTGCCACAACACTTCCGTACACCACTATACAGGAGGGCGAGGCCGTCGCTGCCCAATCAACCCTTCTTCCCGCCGGAAGAAGAAGGAGCGGTAGGTCCGGATCAAGAGATGGATGGACTTCCACCAGCGCGAGGGGAACCATATGTTCCAGGACCGTGGGTGGGACTCGATCCTTCTCTTGAGACTCACTGGACGCCAGCGAGAAGAGAGCTCTTGCGCTTGACGATGGAGGTGGTTGTCAGGGATTCACCAGGTCCAGTGGTTACTGAGCCTGCTGAACCCCTGATGACTGGAGCGCGAAGAAGGATGCTGGCCAAGAGGAAGAAGAATGATGAAAAGAAGAGGGTTGAAAGGAGAGCGATGGCCCAAGCAAGGGATGAATTTGAGAGACTATGGGCAGCAGCCCACCCTGACTCTGATTCGGATTAGGAGTCAGAAGGTTGCTGCCCAGATCCCACCTCCTATGGGTATCTCTAAGAAAGAATCCAAGAAGGCTTTACCTTCTTAACATGTTTCGTTGGTTAAGGGTCGCCTCTGTCTTTTGGCATGCGATCACCAAGCGGATTTTTTTTTTAATAATATTAGTAAAATTCCAATTAGTTTTCCTTCCGAGACTGAATGCAGCTTTACTGGTCGAGTGTTTATGCGGAAGAGAAGGGAAGCCTGTCAGTCCTACGGACAGCCAGGATCGCTTCTACAATGCTAAGCACTCCTCCATACAAGTGAAGCTGCATCCAGATCTCCACTTTGTTGGGAAGAACCAACGTTCAACCCAACCTCCCTTCACAATTTCAATGGACTTAGCAAATCCATCCAACATCGCGTTACAATAGTGAATTCGGTCTTGTACTGAAATCGGATCTGGAGACTGGTACTCTATACTGGTCTACTCCCAACAAACGATATTAGTCTTAATTGTTTTTCTTAACTTTTCTAGTTTTATATTTTTCTTAGTTTTAAGGATGAATGAACTCAGCATATGATTTTTGTAGATAACAGATATTTAGGCTGAATCTTTAAACAATGCTGAATTCATTTCATCACGCGGGAGGGTACTAGAATGTAGATTTTAGGATTTTTAGGCCTATTTTTGTTCTAGACCTCACATGTCGTTTCTGGGAAGAGATCGCGAGTTCGATTTTCCACTTCGAATCTTCGTTACAATTCCTTTTAAAAATTTTTTTTTAATTATACAGTCAATCGGTGTGGGCTTTGCCCAGGAAAAATCTCTAACAATTATAAATACACAAATAAATAAATAATTTTTCTATTTTCTAAATAAATAAATATTTTACAAATCAATAAATAAATATATTTTTATAAATAAAAATTCTATAATTAAAAGAATATTTTTCTAAATATAAATATTTTTACAAATAATTCTCATTTTTATAAATAAATAAATAAATATATATTTTTATAAATAAATAATTATATGGTACAATCAAATAAAAAAATTCTTAAATAAGCATTTAGCATCAAGAAATAAATAATTAAATTTTTTTTCCTGAATAAATAAAACATCCTACTCAATAAGTAAATCAATATTTTCTTAGTTGCAACAGAATAAATAGATTTTAAGTAAATCAAACATTTGCTTGCTCAATATTAAATAACTAATATTTTTTCTAGATATAAAATTAAAATCTTTAAGATTAATAATTTTCTCTGTAAAACGAAGGTCGAAGGAGTTGATTATTCAAAATATTTGTATATTTCTTTCTGCTGTTGTTGGTCGCGGTGTTCACGATTTCTAGTCGATTTACAATTTTTATTGCATTTTACAATTTTTTTTACGGTTGTTGTATTTTTTGACATTTTTGCGCGGAAAAACATTTTAGGGGGTCACGATCATTATCGTCTGTTGTTGGTTTTGTTGAGTTGCAATTTTTTTTATATTTTTTGTCCTACTTTTCATAAAATCTGACAACAAAAGAAAATGTCAGAGGTGCCGATAGACCATCCGTTTTACGGTCTCGAGTTGTGCGAGTTATGGGTCGAGTGCTTCCTCCGGGACATCCAATACAACAGCGAAGGTTGGATACAACAGTTAAGTGATGCTGCGAGAAGTGCAACAGCACCAATAATACAAACACACGCAGCTAATACGAAGGAAGAAAGTGAATTGATTCTGGCAGCAGCGCTGTTTTTGGCTCGTGAAGTAAGGGGTTTAGTGGCTCCAGTGCCACCAAACACACTAAAAGGATTGTTGAATCGTATAACCCATTACGTGGACCGAAATAACCGCATAAGAAACATGGAAGAGTTAAAAGATGCTACTGAATACGCAGCCAGGTCATTGTCTGAAACTTTCAGGACCATCACTGCACTGATAATGGGACCAGAAGGAGGGGTCTTAAGAAAATATGTACCAGCACCTGCAAATCTTGACGAATCATTTCAAGGTGTATTCGCGAGATCAACTCCAAATCATATGGAACCACTAGGTAACCTGATTGATGATATGACGGGCCGTCAACGAAGACAACGTCTTCCACAACCAGCCAACGAGGTACAGCAGGAACAGCTTGGACCAGCAATACCACTGGAAGAGCTATTCAATGACATCAGAATAGCTCCACCACCATACCGATCGGCTAGGGTCTCAGCAGTACCAGCATACATACAACCGCATGAAGGGTACCAACCACACAGGTATTTGAGTCAATTCTATACGAATTGGCTGCCCTACTTCTCTGGTGACGGGTCCTAACACGATGCTCATGAATTCTTTCATTTGGTTGAGGTGGCTGCACGAAGGGATCGGGTGACCTTTGACGATTTAAAGTCAATCGTTTCCCGATATCTCCGTGGAGCCGCTGAAAAACATTACATAAATCTAACATATGAGTATCGAGTGGTGACCTATCCCATATTGAGAGAAGCATTAGTTAACACGTTTGGTACGCTTACAGATGATAAGACGGTTTTGAAAGTACTGCTGAGCCGTAGACAAAAACATAAAGAGAGTGTCTATGACTACATAATTGGTATGAACAATTTAAATAGTAGACTGATCCGGCCTTATAATCCACGGGAACTAATAGAGATAGTTCGAGACGGTTTGTCTGCAGAATTAAGAAGCGCAACAATGATAGCCGAGTTTGCATCACTTGAAGACCTGCGTGTGATGTGCCAAAAATTTGAAAAATTTTGGGCATCATCACCCGCAGCGTCAAGGACAGGTGGGCAACCTCTGTTACCACCAACAAGAACAGCTGGTCAATACCGGATCAGTGAAGTCACGCCTTCAGATGAAGATGAAACAGGTCCATCTAATTATCAACCAGGTCCAACAAACTACGTTACAGGTCCTTCAAATCATCAAATGGTTCCAGCAAACTACTCGACTTATGTAGATGCCTACAGCGCACCACCAAAAATACTAGCCAGACCAACAAATGCTAATAGGTCAATACTACCACCACCGCCACCTAGAACTGAACATCAAATTTGTAGCCGGTGTAAAGATATTGGTCACACGATATACAACTGTCCTCAAAAGCCGTACTGCTATCGATGTGGTAAGGCTGACACCATCTCTCCACGATGTACTAATTGTCATCCACCGCTTCATTTAAACTCTCGGGCGGGAGTACAGAATTCGCGAGCTGTGCCCCCGAACCCATCTTCGAGTACGCGAGGTCATCTGAGAGATGCGTCAACCACCACCGAAGAAGAAGATCTTTCGCCACCACAGTACCAAAAATAAGTAAATCTGTTCAAACTTCAACACCATTACTGATACGTCAGAAACACAAATCTCTTAAGCGTATTGAACGCTCGCGCACTTACTTTAGAAAAAGAAAACTTCTCAATAAAGCGTGTGTCTCTTCGATCATTTATCGGGAAAATGATCCTAGACCACACCTTTATATAAACATTTTTAATAAAAAAGTTTATGGTCTTTTAGATAGTGGAGCCTCTATCAGTATTCTGGGAAGAAATTCCCTAGAATTATTAAGAAACGCCGGCATAACCTATCACAAAATGTTTTCTGCCATCCGTACAGCAGATGGTACCCGTAATCATATCCTGGGTTATGTAGACGCTTCTATAAATTTCAATGGCTTATCGAAAATTTTTCGTTTTCATGTTGTTCCAAGTTTGCGTGAGGAACTCTACCTGGGCATCGATTTCTGGAGGGAATTTGGTATCACTCCTACATTTGTCAGTGAATTGACACCGATTGAATCTAATAACAACTTAAATCACGATCTAAACCCTGACCAGCTACAAGAACTGGAGAACGTCAAGGATTCTTTTCCTTCTTTTGAGGTATTAGGTCTCGGCAAAACATCTTTGGTTGAACATGTCATCGATGTTGGGGATAGTGCACCTGTGAAACAGAGGCATTACCCCACATCGCCGGCAGTTCAACAAAAGATTTATGCTGAACTAGACCGGATGCTTCAATTAGGGGTGATCGAAGAGAGTTCTGACAGTTCTTGGTGCTCGCCAGTGGTTTTAATACAAAAATCTTCTGGGAAGAATCGTCTATGTTTAGATTCAAGACGTGTCAACGCACTGACCAAAAAGGATGCTTACCCACTTCCATTAATCGATGGCTTGTTAGGACGTCTAAATAGTACGAGATACATAAGCAGTATTGATCTCAAAGATGCGTTCTGGCAAATTCCTTTGTCAGAAACATCACGAGATAAAACAGCCTTCACAGTGCCTGGACGACCATTGTACCAATTCAAGGTTATGCCTTTTGGTTTGTGCAATGCTCCCCAGACAATGTGTCGGCTGATGCATAAAGTGATACCTCACAAGTATCATGAAAGTGTCTTCGTCTATTTAGACGACCTACTGGTAGTGTCCTCAACATTCGAGGAACATATGGAACTACTGTCTATAGTCTCTACTCTTTTAACAAATGCAGGTCTAACCATCAATCTGCAGAAAAGTAAGTTCGTGCTGCGAGAAGTAAAGTATTTAGGCTTTTTGGTTGGCGAAGGTGGATTGAAAACGGATCCAGAAAAAGTACGAGCTATTGAGGAATATCCAGCTCCAACAACTGTTAAACAGATTCGTCGGTTATTAGGTATGGCAGGGTGGTATCAACGATTTATACCAAACTACGCTAGTATTGTTTCACCTATTACAGATCTTTTGAAAAAAGGATCTAAACGACTGGTATGGACTGATGGAGCTCAAACCGCCTTTAATAATTTAAAACATCTCTTGACTGTAGCCCCAGTTTTAATAAATCCTAATTATGAAAAAGAATTCTACATTAGATGTGATGCAAGCATCACGGGTGTAGGAAGTGTATTGTATCAGCTGGATGAAGAAGGCCATGAGTGTCCGATAGCATTCATGTCTAAAAAGCTGAATAAAGCCCAAAGGAATTATTCAGTGTCTGAGCTTGAGTGTCTTGCAGCAATTCTCAGCGTGAAGAAATTCAGAGCCTACGTGGAGGGTCATAAATTTACAATTGTGACCGATCATTCAAGTCTAAAGTGGTTGATGTCACAAAAAGATTTGAGTGGTCGGTTGGCTAGATGGAGTTTAAAGCTTCAACACATGGATTTTTCTATTGTACATAGTAAAGGGACCAAAAACGTAGTACCTGATGCTCTGTCTCGTATATATGACGACACGTCTGAAGAATTTGCTGAAGCGCTCGCTCATACTGACGACACTATTAAATCAGATGATGAATGTTATCGGCACCATGAATACACAAACATGATAGCCAAAGTACAATTGTCTCCCCAGGATTTTCCAATGGTGAAACAGTTGGATGGTAAGCTATACATGCGCATAGAACCTAAAGCTGATGCAGTACCTAACGATTTGCCTGTGTGGAAACTTTGGATACCGAAACCTCTAACTACTAAATTGATCAAGGAACATCACGACAACTGTATAGCTGCTCATGGAGGGGTAAAGAAGACCTTGGTGGGTCTTCGGCGTCTCTACTACTGGCCGGGCATGGCATCCCAAGTTCATGACTATGTCGTGTCTTGTGATGTCTGCAAACAATCAAAGGCAACAAATCAGATATTGCGTCCACCAATGCAATCCCGATTTATAACAGATAGACCATGGCAGCGTATATATATTGATTTTTTGGGTTCGTATCCCAGATCAAAATCTGGGAATACCGTTCTTCTGATAGTACTTGATCATATGTCAAAATTTGTATTAATTAAACCACTCAGAAATGCTACTTCACCTTCTGTGAATACATTTTTGAGAAATGAAGTTTTTCTAACATATGGTGTTCCAGAGTTTCTTCACAGCGACAACGGTAAACAATTTATAAGTAATTCTTTTCAAAAACTGTTGTCAGAATTCAACATTACACATATTAAAACTGGAGTCTACAGTCCTCAGAGTAACGCTTCGGAAAGGGTGAATAGGTCAATATTAGCTGCGATCAGATCTTACATTAAAGGTATGCATAATACGTGGGATTCTCATCTGGGAGATATAGCTTTTGCACTACGTTCCGCAGTACATAGCACAACACTTCATTCTCCATACTACGTGTTGTTTGGTCAACACCCTATATCAGATGGCAAGACTTACACAACTCTTCGAACTTTACATAGTCTGGGTGAACCAATAGATATGGACATGGATCATACAGATCAATTAGCAATCGTCAGAGCTCGCATTAAGAAATATATGGACACAGCTTTCGCAAAGTCCCAACAACATTATAATTTACGGACGCGACCTCGTACATTTGAAATACAACAACGAGTCTTGGTACGACAACATCACCTAAGTGATGCAGCAAACAAATTTTCGGCCAAGCTGGCTCCGAAATTCCTACCAGCCATAATAACAAGCAGGGTTGGTAATGTGTTGTACAAATGTACAAATTTGGATGGTAAGCCCATTGGGACTTTCCATGCCAAAGATATAAGAATTTAAAAATTTTAAATATCGTTAATATAAATCCTTGTTAACTTATTTTTTTCTTGTAATAGTTTTTTATCATTATTAATTTATTAATTATTAGTATTTTTTTTTTATATTTTAATTAGTATCTTGATTTATTAAAATTTCACCTTGGTTGTTCTAATAAATCATCCACTATGCTTAACATATTAACGTTTTCGTGTTAGATGTGAGCCGCTTAAGACTTTGTCTGCGGTTATCTGACTCTACTTTGAATTAGCTTACCCTCCCCATTCATTTTTTATTAACTTTCAAAAATTTCTACTATTTTTCTAGATAGTCTTCATCGCTAACAATAGTAATGCTATCTCTCATTACCTGAAATTGAATTTTGGTACTTGAGGGCACTGTTCAGTAAGAGTATTAGGTAGTTTTTTTTCATTAGTTTTAGTTTTTTCTTTAGTTTTAGTTTTTTTTGGGAAATTTGATGTACGTAGAAAGAGATTATTAGGCTCATATCTGTCATCAGTTCCACATACAATTACTGAACAGGGCTCTCAAGTATGGAAATTCGGTTGATGGTCATGATGGTCAACATTTGTATTCCTCTTATTGCAATAGAACTTACCTTTAATAAATAATATAATTTCATTCACTAGTATCTAACACTTGATTTATTTGCGCACGCTTACCAACTCTGCGCTGCCTGTTGTCTGCTGGGACTCGGCATGTCTCAATTGGGGAACTTTTACAGCGAGACATGACAGTTTACACGATATCATTAATGCAGCTGATCAACAAAACTCTGGCGTTCTACAATCAAGAATTTGGATGCAATAGTCATTAAGTCAACATAAATAAAACAATTTTTTTTTTGAAACATCTATAGTTCACAACTCTTTTATAATGGATATACAACATCAGTAATTCTAAACATCTTTATTTTTCATCATGGTTACTCAACATCTACAATGCTTACTTTCTTTCATCATTTAGCGACATGCAAAAATGCTAAACATCTGGTTGTCTTGGGAGAGGTACTCGACTCATCAATTCGTATACCTAGTATCGGTAAATAATGGTGATTGCTACATATTTTTCTTTCCTTAATTTTCACAAAAAGCATTTCACTGTTGAATGCTTGTTTGATATCGGTTCAGGAAATTGTCTGTTATGCCGCAATCTGAGGAATTATCTAACCAGTAGTATTTATAAGAGAGTCTACACCCTACTCCAGAACGAGTTCAGGTTCTGTATTGGTAGACTGAAGGAAATGTATGCCTTGGTAGTGAGATTTAACGGTCAACGAACAGTCAAGGATACATTTTCTTCAGTCGCCACACTGTTCTATTTCTTCTCTCCCTTATAAACTCACTACTTGGTAGTCTTCAAGTTTAACATCCGTAACTACATAAAACAGCAACTTAGTTCAACAAAAATACATTACATAATGAACCAGTATCAAAACCATTAATTAATCGCGTTGCTACAACACCACGTCGTGTTGATTCAATATCAATTTCTATTAACAAAACTATCAGTCTCACAATTAACATTGCTTAAATTCGTAAACATTCTTCTACTTTGTTTTAATCAAACAAAAATAAAACTCATGTAGTTGTGGTTGCATTTTTCATTTTTTTGTTATGCTATCATACACAATCTCATCATCATCTGTTTGAATAAACTGTTAATAAATTGTTGCATTTCGTGGTTATTGTTATTTCGTTTTCTCTATAATCTTTAATAACTGAAAACAAAACAAACTCGAATTATATGTTGTCGATCCTTCTTTCTTTTTTTATAATTGGTTGACGATCTCGTTCTAAAAAAAAAAACGATTAAATTCCTTTGTTTGGGAAAACAAAGAAACAGAGAGAAATATACAAAATTTTTGAATGGTCATCTCCTTCGCTCCCCTTCGTTTAGATTATTTAAACAAAGCATTTTTGATAATTATGTTCAGTATGATTTTTGAGATAAAATCAATAAATTCGTTTTTTTTGGATTCTCCTTTTTTTAAACTCGAAATCGAAATTAAATTTAAAGTTGGTGTCTAAAATTAATAAAAATAACGTGCGTTTTAATTAGTTATTTTATTCAATGTACGATTTGTTAGTTACAATTGTTGAAAGTGAAAAAAGAATATATTATTAAAGTCCGCGGCGAATATCACTAATTGTTGTTTCTTGATTTCAATATTGATTTGATAAAGTAGTAACCTTGAATCTAAATATAGTGCACGGGCTATTCGCGGTTTAATGCCGGTTAAATAAGTGCACGTTTTGCATCTAGGCAAATTGCCTATGGTGTTGAAAGAAAAATTTATTGCTATTGTTTTTGAAAAAAACTGTGACTGAATACTGTTTATATATAACGTAAACAAATTGTAATTTAGATTATGCAAAATATATATCAAAAAAAAAGGGAATGCTGTAAAAATAGAAAAAATTTTGCCTGTTGTGTTTGTCATTACTCATTATCATTAGGATATCAATAGTGAAAATTTCTAATTTGTTTGGATGATACTAATAAAAGGAGAAGCTATGTAAGTTCATGGAAAATAAGATTATGTTTTTTTATTGCTATTCGGTGTTGTTGGAAAGATTTGGAAAATTGTGATAATCGATAAGAATAATAAGTAGATTGAAAGGCTATATATATTACACTATATGGATGGCTATATATATTGTTAACGGATTTAATTAGCACGTTCTAAGGAGCTGATCAGAGACTGAATAATATATCCACTACAACAAAAGTCTCACACCACTTCGAATTTTGTTATTTGGGGACCTTCAAGATATCTCAACGTTTTTTTTTCTAAGCTAAGGTTTTTATATTTTTTTTAATTATTATTAATACTTAAACTTTTTGATTCTGAATTGTTGGTGACCATTATGGTCAGATAGTAATTTTTCTTATATAGAGATTTTTCATGGTCGAAGACCACATTGGTTCTTTTTTTCTTATTATTATTTTTCGACAGTAAATAATACCCTTGGCATAACGTTGTGTCAAAACAACGTTATAACATGTTTTATATAAGTGTTTGAATAAAGTTGTACAAAAGTTGCTATTCAAGGCTTATTCAAATACTGTCAAAATGTTACTTGAATAAAGTGCTTGAGTAAATCTTTTCTCAAGGGAATTACTCAGCGATGCCACTGAAAAAAAATTGGTGATTGTTTGCTTTAGCTATTTTGGTTAATTGGCGCATTAAACTCATTTTTTTTTGTATATTGCTGCTATTGAGTTAATCTTTTATCGAAATTTACAATTTATTTTACACATTTTGCATCTTTACAAACGCCTGTAGCAGGGATCGAACTCGTAACCTTTGATTCTCCAGGACCGTACGCTATCCACTTCTCTATTTATCAGCTGTCATAAAGAAAATTGAAACTTAATCACTATTGTTTAACAAATTATTTGTACACATTTCAAGTTTCGGACCACTACCACGACTATGAATTAATTTTTATTCAAACATTTTGATTGATGCATATAAAATTGTACAAATGGTTTCCTAAAATGAGAATATATGGGTTTTTGTTAAAAATAATATTGGACAATCGCGAAATGAAAATAATTTTGCGTATTCATATACGATATCTACGCATGTGTTTCCATTCAATTGTACGATTAAAAATGATTAAAGAATATAAATAAAATAAAAAAAAAGGAAAATAAAATTCATAAATAAAAACGTGCCTGGCAGGAATCGAACACAGGCCCTATAACGTCTTCCTCATCGTTTACCCTTACCCACTCGTTTATTAAATCAATTTCCACAACAGGAATAAAACGTTACTCAATACAGAATAAAAGCATTACTCATGTTTCGTAAGGGGTATAGTATGCTGTGTTTGGTATTACTTTCAGTTGCACAATTTGGCTGGTTAATAAATAAATGTTAAAAGATCATATTAAATAAACGTGCTACGTTATATTTTCATTAAGTCAGTTGCAATCTGTTGCAAGCTTTTATATAATTTTTTTCCAAGCAAATTGCGCACAATATGGCGATTACATACATTTAATACAAAAAGGAATTGTGTGACAAATTATCATCAGTTTATTTATTTGTTGACCAACTCAAATCATTATATAAACCATCATCAGAAATGGAGATCTCAGTCAATATATAAACCATCATCAGAAACGTTTGATTAAATGGTTGCGGAATAATGGCAATTGCATTGCAAATTTCCATTGACGAAAATATCTCTACCATTTTGAAATAATCTTTTGTATTAATCAATAATAGTTTGTTAAAGATCTTAAAGGTTTGTTAACTTTTTAAACACATCTAAAGTGATTTAATAAAAAAAACACACAATCGCGAATTAAACAACGAACTGTCAAAAATATTGACAGATCGATTTGTTGTAAATCTTTTAATATTCATTGAAAACAGCCGTATATAAGAAATATTACTTGAGTAACAATTTTGTTGAATACTACTAAAATTATTATACATAAATAAAGTCGTATACAAGGAACTATTCTTGGGTAAGAATCTTTTTGGATTCTTCCTAAAAGTTGTACTTTAATAAAGGTTTATATAAGGGATAGAATTCTTGAGTAAAAACATCTTGAATACTACCTTAAAAGTTATATGTGAATAAAACCTTATAAAAGGTATTATACTTGAGTAACATTTGCTTGAATATGCCCTAAATATTTATTATTGAATTAAGCTTTACTTAAGGAATTATATAAGAAACTTAGTGAATCTAGTCTTTTACAAGCTTTTTTTAGGTAAAGCTTGAATAATATGGTCTTACACAATGCTTTTTCAAGTTTAGTTGGAATAATTTAAAAAATTTAGGCGAAATTGTTACCTGGGCGTCTCCAACTTAACCTAAAACCATACCGATCCGTAGCTACGTAAGCTTCCAGTCATTTATAATACCTTCGCTGGCTCCGGATCCCATCTTCAGAGCGCCACGAAACTTCTTTACCACAACATGGCGAAGTATCTACTTTTAGTCAAAAAACTATCATTTGTTACACATGCCGTAATTAAATTGACAGGAAAATAAAGATAAGAAATCCTAAAGAAACCAAATTTAATTAAATACATTAATTTTTACACTTATAACTATGGATTGAGATGCAAGCACAGATAAAAAAAATTATTCCATACGATGAAAATACCAGAGGGCAGAGACCAACAAAAAAAATTCGTCTCTTTTTTACAGTTTTAAAAAAGAAATAATTTATTCGTCATTTATTTATTACAACTAATGGAGCAAGAAGTATGACAGGAAAAAATATAGGTATTTTGGGAAGACTTACTAAAAATCAAGAGGATATTGGTGCAAAACCACCAATCGCATTGCACTGCATTATTCACCACGAAGTTCTTTGTGGTAAAGTCTTAGATCTTCGCCACATAATGGACATTATTATACCAACAGTAAATTTTGTAGTATTTGTAGATTTTGTTCGTTTCCAGAACTTCGTAAAACGAGGTTACGGGGCGTTATTGACAGATTTTAAGAAAAAAAATTTGATACGATTTTTGTGCGCAGTCTGCTTCTGTCTCGTTCTGCGGCTGCCCTGGCCAGAGGGAAAATGGTCGCGTGTTTAATTCATGCGCTTTTAAATACATACATCGATTTAATTTTGGAGCAGACTAAAGACGATATTTAAAAGAAATATATATTTATCGGGACTAGCGAAAAGTTAGCGGGTAATCAACGAGAAAATTTAAAAAACCGGCTGTAGATACACGTGGTCCGTCTCCAACTTAACCTAAAACCATACCGATCCGTAGCTACGTAAGCTTCCAGTCATTTATAATACCTTCGCTGGCTCCGGATCGAATCTTCAGAGCGCCACGAAACTTCTTTACCACAACATGGCGAAGTATCTACTTTTAGTCAAAAAACTATCATTTGTTACACATGCCGTAATTAAATTGACAGGAAAATAAAGATAAGAAATCCTAAAGAAACCAAATTTAATTAAATACATTAATTTTTACACTTATAACTATGGATTGAGATGCAAGCACAGATAAAAAAAATTATTCCATACGATGAAAATACCAGAGGGCAGAGACCAACAAAAAAAATTCGTCTCTTTTTTACAGTTTTAAAAAAGAAATAATTTATTCGTCACATTAATTCATTGAATAATTGATAAACTTTAGAAATTGGGAAATTTTATGCTTCATATAATACTTAATATGCTAGATTAATAAAATTGAAATAAATATTGTTTGATTAATAATAGAATTTGGTTGGAGTCTATTTTATTTAAAATGCCCACTTTCGTAATATTATGAAAAGATTGATTGCAATTTAAGATGAAATAAATGAAATAATAACCATTACAAACAAAAATATTATGTAATTATAAGTAAAAACAAAAAAAATAATTTATTCGTCAGTTTGCAAGCGAGTTCCTCAGCCTACAACTTATATAACGAAATGAGTACCAACGTAAATGTTATGTTAACCATTTAATGTTTTAGGATTCCTAATAATACTAGCTGGTATGTGAAACACTTGTTAACACCAAAAAGAACAAATTGATTTCACGTGGTTAAGGCACTGAATTTAATGTTTATGCTGTTGCATTATCAATTAAACATAATCAACTCTATTTTCATTTTGACCAAAAATGTGTTTTTATGTATTTTATTTTTTTGATTGAATCACGGAATTCTATCCTGAACTTTATTAGTAAAAAAAAATTATTAAAATATAACTCAGAATTTTTCGGCTGTTTATAATAGAATAAGTTATATAATTTTACGCACAATATATAATTTTACGCACAAACGAATCGTAAAACACATTTTACATCCTAGTTATCGTGGCGAAAGTTGACCTTTGCATCCGTAAAATAAAATCTCGTTGCTATATGAAATATTAGTATATTTTTCTACTTTACCGCCCGTAAAATAATCACCCGTAAAATATTCATAAAATTATAGACTGAGAGCCCGCGACGGCCAGACCTTCGTTATTTTATAAAAGCTGAAAGTTTCTCTGCGCATACCCCCTACTCAGGTAGGAACGATAAGCGACATATGAAGTTTGGGTCATAGTGGCTTTGGCAGGGAGCAGGTTCCAAAGGGGCCTCCAAAGTTTCGTGAAAGTATAAAAGCTAATTTTTTTATATATTACTCGGGATAGTATTAGAAGTCACGTCACCCAATGCCAGACACTTACTATCGTGGAAACCCTCTGCCAGACACCCTTAAACTTTAAAGTTTAAGGGTGTCTGGCAGGGGGTTTATACGATAGTAAGTGTCTGGCATTGGGTGACGTGACTTCTAATACTATCCCGAGTAATATATAAAAAAATTAGCTTTTATACTTTCACGAAACTTTGGAGGCCCCTTTGGAACCTGCTCCCTGCCAAAGCTACTATGATCCAAACTTCATATGACGTTAATTGTTCCTACCTGAGTGGGGGATATGCGCAGAGAAACTTTCAGCTTTTATAAAATAACGAAGGTCTGGCCGTCGCGGGCTCTTAGTCTATTAGAACAAACAAATAAATTATTGTATGAAGTTTATAGAGAAAATCAAGGCATGTTTAGCATAATTTTCAAAATGTCTAGCGAGTTTAAAAAATTCAAAAATTGATTTATACTACAATAAATTTGTGCAGTTGTGCGTAAAACGTTGTACATACACTCAGTCTGAAAGAAAGTTTACACCCTTGGTTCAATAAAAGCCCTCGCTTCGCGTCGGGCTTCAATATGAACCGCTGGCGTAATCTTCTACTTTCAGCCCTCGATATGTAAATAACTATTATATAGGAAAAACAAAATTTTATGCAAATAATATGAAACTTCTCTTTTCCATTTAATGTTTCAGGATCCCCAATAATATTAGCTCGTATATGAAACACTTTTAATGTTTATGCTGTTGCATTAACAATTAATTGCTATCAACTGCCCGAGAAATAGCATTTTCTGATCAATTACGGAAAAAAACTGTACATATCAAAAATATATCAGTAGAAAAAAGAAAACAAATTTTGTAGTTTTCCTTCCGGTTTGCTTGATTTTTAATGTGAATGTTTCGATGTGTCTTTAGTGTGATAATGAATGGTTTTTGATTATTATTAAGAGTTGTTGCTGTTTTATTTAGATAATCTTTTTCTGTTCTTACAACAAGTGATTCACAATTTGTCATTTCATTACAACATTGGCGCTTCTATTTATAGCTTATATAAATCGAAGGGTCAAAAAAAATGAAATGACCTTTCAGCCTAAGTCTTCTCATACCGATGGACCGTACCGTTTGATCGAAGCGTCATTGATTAAAGTCAAATTAAAAGCCTTTTTGCTCAACATTACTGTGAATCAATTCTTATTACACCTCTCTGATAAGGAGCTGGATACAGACCACTCAAAAAGACCAAAAAAAAAACCAATCCGAAGGAAAAATTGTCTCTCGTAGAGGATCCAACATAAAATAGACAAGCGAGAGGAATTTTTCAACGAAAGTAACGATGAAAGAAAGATAATGGAACCTGAATATCTGGAACCAGAGGTAACTTCCGAAGGAATTCATCCATGCACAAAAAAATAACTAGCTCAATTTAACACTTCGGGTACACATGATTTAATTTGATATATGTTAACGCTCAATGTATCGCGAAGAGCATGGCTAAAGTGAATAGTTAAAAATCTTAAGTGAACCTTAGTTGACAGCTTCAAAATATTACGTTAAATCAAGAAAAAATTTAAAACCCGAGACATAACAAAAAAAAACAAAAACAAATCCCGAATGACCGTCCATAAACAAACACTTCTGATGAGACAAGGGTAGGGTTTATGGTTTCTATAAACAAAAATCACTCCCGCAGAGTATCTGCAACTCTTGAGCTCTAATATGCTATCTTATGTACATTTAGATTCATTAGATTCTGTTTCTTGTATTGCAATGAAAATGTTAAGTTTTGTCTCTGTCACTTCTCCCACAATACTTGTATTTATACGATTCGCAACACTTGAATAGTGTGTTAGTACTTTTAACAGTACGCCTTGCGTCGTAATATTTTAATGGCTACTTCTCCATATGTTTACGACCTCACCAATTGTGGCCTTATGAGGATTTAATGCTACACATATGATATGAGTGAGCTGTGGTTATTTCAAAAAATTTTTTTTTCTGTTCAATGGAAGAACCAGTTGCGACGGTCACTAAACTTCATGGATTAACAATATCCTCGGTGATTAATCCTATTACCAAAACTTTACATCCTCACTGCAATCGGAACATTTATTGGTTGAAAACAAAACCAGACATTCAAGATATGCCAGATAACCATACAGAAATGGTTCTGCCTATAAAAACTCAAATTAAATAAAATTAAGTCAAACTAACAAAACTTCCAAGCCTGCTCGTTCATGCACGGTTCAAGTTCGGGACCCAATTTTCCTTTCTTTGTTCCTTCTTTGTCTTCCTCTTCTTTTGTCTTTCCTTTTCTTTACGAAAATGTAATTGGACGCGAAAGTAATAGAATGAAACTGCCAACCAAAACAACAAACCAATTAAATCATTTTAAGTAATCAAATCATATGCACCCTTGTTGGTAAAAAAAAAATCAAGAGCAACCGAACCATATACTCCATTATACACGAATACATCCTTAATGCTGGGTAGCAAATATTTACTAGAGGTTCCAGGCGTTATTACTCGCACCTACGCCTGTCAATAAGAGTTTCCTGCTCTACCGACTGAGCTAGTCGGGCTTTCAAACCAGAAATTATCCGGACAAAAGGAAATAAGAATAAGATGTTAAACCTTCCAAAGAAAAACAATATGAATAAAGGTTGTAACACAATAAACATATATTGGTCATACTGATCGGAAATTGAGTCAACTTATTTATCACCATATTAAAAATAAGTAGAAGGAAATGGTTCAAAACCATCAAATATCCAGTTCCATAATGTTAGGGACGTATATCCTTCGAATGATATATGCCCGTTTTATCAGATTGCCAGTCCTGTAGCTCGTATGATGCGTTTCCAATGCTTTTAAGGACCACTGCTTTAACAAACTTTGGCGCAAGTTTAGCATTAAATTTGTTTGCTGCATCACTCAACACGCAGTTTCGACGATACACTTCCGTCCCAATGGCATATTTCTCAGGTCGTGACCGTAGGTTGTACCTTCGGGCATTGCGTTCAAACGCTTCCGCAGTCAATTGTTTTCTTTTGCTCCGAATTTTACTTAGTTCATCCGGTTGTTCCAGTGTCTCCCCTGGTTCCCCCAACGAATTAATTCGTCTCAACAAGTCATAGTCGGATCCATGGAGTATCATTGGCTGGCCAAAGGCTGCAAAATAAGGAGAACAGCCTATGGTGTGATGTAAAGCACTTCGAAGTGAACAGGCAATCTCACTAAGATAATATTATTTGTATTCCTTTTTTTTATGTATAAAAAAGGTTATAAACTGTTGAATATGTATTGAAGAAGAAAACAATAAATGTTTATAAGTGTAAAGGAAATTGTATCAGCAAGTTTTTTTATTGAAACAATTGTCATGTGTGCTGGTTTCCTTCTTTAAATATAAAATGCAGATTTTTCTATAAAAATAAATTGGAAAGATATATTTTTTCCATTCATCGCGAAGTAAGATACATGTTTTTGCTTTGTACAAACAATACGAGTTGTAGTAACACCTCAAGAAAATAAGAATCATCAATTTTATAAAGTGTGTTTTGAACTAAAGCTTGCTAATAAGAAATTAACGAGAAAATTGATAATGGGTTGGATGACAGCTATTGGAGAGTTGTAGATGTTTATAAGTAGGAAAGGACTTTGAAGAGGATATTTATAAGCAGGAAAGGACTTTGAAGAGGATCAACACTCAACATCAAGCAAAGTTTTCTTTTTATTTTTATAAATGACCATATTGCTTAAAATTTGAACTGGATAGGGAAAATTGTGAGTTGCTCAAACAATTTGGTTTGTAGTGTATATAAGTATATGTATATAATTAATAAAATTAGTGTATATAATTAGATTTTGTTTGTATATGATTTCTTTTTTTTCTATTTTTTCTCTTCTTTATCCTTTTATAAATAAAAGTAGTTACCTTGCCATGTCGTGGTAAAGAAGTTTCATGGGGTTCTGAAGATGGGACCCGGAGCCAACGAATGGATTATAAATATAACTCGATGTTTGCATAGCTACGGGCCGGTGTGGGTGTAGTTTGAGGTGGAGACGGACCGCATGTATCTACCATTTTCACTCTGGCCAGAGCAGCCGCAGAACGAGAAAGAAGCAGACTGCGCACAAAAATCGTAACAATTTTTTTAAAAATCTGTCAATAACTCCCAGTAACCTCGTTTTACGAAGTTCGGGGAGTTACTAAATACTGCACATTAACGTAAATTTTGATGGTTTAAACTATTACTAGGTCATTCAATAAGTCCGTAGGATGACACGCGTTACTAAAAATTTTTCCATATGATTTTTATTTAGTACTAACCTTCAAACGATACGTGTATAAATTTGACAGCAATCTGACTATTTATTCGTGAGTTATAGCATTTTGTGTGAAGCAACTTTTGTTTTTGAAAAAAATGGAAAAAAGTTAGTTTCGAATTTTAATAAAGCATTGCTTTTGATGAAAAAAAATACAGTAGAAACCAAACAATGGCTTGATAAACATTATCCAAACTCTGCTCCATCGAGACAAATGGTAGAGAAGTGGATGGCTGAATTTAAATGTGGTCGTACCAGCACAAAAGATGCAGAGCGCAGTGGACACCCAAATAAGGCTGTTATTCCAGAAAACATCAAAAAAATCCACAAATTGGTTATGAACGATCGCAAATTGAAGGTGCATGAGCTAGCTGACATTGTAAAGGTAGCAAATGGTAGTGTTTTTACCATTTTACACGAATATTTGGGTATGCGAAGGCTCTGTGCAAATTGGCTGCCGCGTGAGCTCACAGTCGCCAAAAAACAACAACGAATCGATGCTTCAGAGGAGTCTTTGGCGCTATTAAACCGCAATAAAAGGGAATTCTATCGTAGATATGTGACAATGGATGAGACATGGCTTCACAATTACACACCAGAATCCAAAAGACAGTCAGCTGAGTGGACAGCAGTCGACGAACCGAATCCAAAGCGAGCAAAGACGCAACAGTCGGCCGGTAAGGTGATGGCGTCTCTATTTTGGGATACGAACGGAATACAATTCATCGACTATCTCCAAAAAGGAACCACCATCAACAGCGAGTATTACTGTGAACTTTTGGATCAATTGAAGGCTGAAATCGCAAAGAAACGGCCACATTTGCAAAAGAAAAAAGTGTTGTTTCACCAAGATAATGCACCGTGTCACAGATCGATGAAAACGATGGCAAAATTGAATGAATTGGGCTTTGAATTGCTTACCCACCCACCATATTCTCCAGATTTAGCCCCCAGCGACTTTTTCCTGTTTTCAGATCTCAAGAGAATGCTTGCTGGAAAGAAATTTAAGTCCAATAATGAAGTAATCGCTGAAACTGAGGCCTATTTTGACGAGAAAGAGAAATCGTACTATAAAAGTGGTATAGAAAAGTTGGAAAATCGCTATGCTCGTTGTATCGCCCTCGAAGGCAACTATGTTGAATAAAAAAATCGAGTTTTGTCAAAATGTTGTTTTTTTCTTACTTATCCTACGGACTTATTGAACGACCTGTTATGTACTAATATATTTAGTAGCTATCAGTTATATTCCTTTAGAATATTTGCTATTTGAAGTATAAAGGTATATTTTGGTTCATTAAATTAAATTCCAGTTGATTTACAGCTTATTTTACACCTGAGCATGGGAACCGGAAGTAAAACAGGAAGCCGGAAAAACAGTTGATTTTAGACGCGGCTTCAAGTTGGCCTAGAGAATGTTGACCAAGGTAGTTGCACCTACATATGAGTTCAGAGAGAACTCAAATCAGGCGAAAGAGGAAACACAATATGTTCAAGACGGGCAAGATTATTAAATTTTTAGAAAAATAATATCATCAATTTAACATTAGGTAAAAAAATGTGCAACCATACATATAGAAATAAAATAAAATATTAAAATTAAATCACCAAGTGTTTTATATTTGCAACAAATTTTTAAGTTGAAATAAAATATTGTTCTTTTATCACCATTGTTGACGCTGGATCAAGCTTGCTAAAATTAAAAACTAAAAGTTCGTTGTTTAACTAATTATAGTTACCATTCGCGTGTTTGCTCCATCCTCAATATAGTCTTGTTAATTTGAAAATACAACTGTAAATAGAAGAATATTAGTAGTAATAATTAATAATATTAATAATTATATTATTATTAAGAATGATGCATACTTTTAGTCGTAGACTTACCTTAAAGTTTTGCTCGATATGAATTTTCCAGTTGCAGCATTCTGAAATGAAAAAGATTCAATCATTGTCTTATGAATAATTAAAAAAAACATTAGTGCACGTATTAGCTTACCTACATATGTTGCTGATAATTTCAAAACATTTACTTTCAAAACTCATATGTCATTTTGACATCTTTTCACAATATTTATTTATGTCATTTTGACATTTAGCATTCACAGTAGATTAGCGATCACAATTCCAAATCAGTTTTTGCAATATTATAAAAAATAACATTAGTTCATTCTTTAAACTTTCTTTGGCGCTGTGAATGGTCGGAGGAATGTCTGCTTTTTGGTAGTTATTGAAGCACAAAATGTATTATTGGCCCATTATTAATATATATTATTCTAAGACTGGATGAAAATTCTAGAATTGTTTGCTATTATCAGTTTTTGTTAAATAAAATGAGTGATACTTTTAGGAAAAAGTTAACAAAAAATAAAGTGTTTTAATACTGTTCATAATATTACTCAAGTGAAAAAAAATAGTTTGATTAGTTTTTCTTCTGATGCCATTTTTCTTCAACAGGTGTGATTGAGGTTGATTGAACCTAAAATACGCCGCCCATGTTCATTCATCTATAAATCGTCGTTTATGCATTGTTAGGCAAGTTATAGATTCGTCGTTCGTCATTTGTGCCTTGTCAGGCAAGTTTATGATTATATATGCTGATGTTCATCTATAAATCGTCATTTATGCCTTGTTATAGGCAAGTTATGAATTCATCGTTCGTCATTTGTGGCTTGTCAGGCAAATTTATGATTATATAGATATTCATCTATAAATCGTCATTTATGCCTTATTAGGCAAGTTATAAATTCATTTACTGTCGTTTGTGCCTTTTCAGGCAAGTTTATGATTATATATGCTGATGTTCATCTATAAATCGTCGTTTATGTCTTGTTAGGCAAAATATAAATTGTCTATCGTCGGTTGTGCCTTGTTAGACAATTTTTGCTGATATTATAATCAAGAGCCAAGTTTGTACTTATATGTTTTAATTTAAATCGGATAAATACAGTTTAAAAGTGATATCAACTTGATGCATTTTCAGTCTTGGACTCTTATTCGTCTTCAAATCAAAATACAGTCCACTGCCGAACCGGAGACATCATCAACTATAGCTATTTTCCTCTTTTCTACGATTTTAAAACATAATAAAAATACTACAGATTAAACCAACAACATCAACAAGATCTATCTGTTAAAAGAATTCAAAATCTTCATTTACGCAAAAAATTTCAACAACAAAAACATAATACAAAAATAAACACAAACAGTACAAAAAATTACCAACAAACAACATTTAATATTTCGCAAGCAGACAACACATTGTTGTATATACTATTCAACTCCGTTCCATTGAAAGTTCTAATTCTTTTTGTAAGGTAATAATAATTAACTGAGAATTCCGTGATCATAATTTTCATGGTATATACTCTAACAGCTTACGAGCTAATTGAGTTAAGTTTAGTTTAATTTTTAATCACATTTTAGTTAGTTTTAGGATGTAGATTAGGATCATAATAGCATTCCAAAATGGTTTTAATGTATTTTTTTCCCATTGCTAATAATTATATTTAATTACCTGATAATCTTTTAAAGATTAGGGATACTTTTGAAAACCTATATAACTCAAAACTTGTAAAACTTTGAATAAATAAATAAATTGTATTGAAAAAAAAATAATTATTATAAAAAGAAGTAAAATTAAAAGCAAACAATAAATAAAATTTTATATAAAAAGAAATTAGTTCTGGTGTTTTGCTGATTACTTATACGTAATTATATAAATTGTCGTCCATGCTATCAATTAAAACAAATGGTGATAGCTTAAAAAAAGGTGAAAATAGAATCGTGCCATTTTGAATTCAGCACTGTTGTTCTTTTAATTCAACACCAAAAACATTTGTTGTTACAATACTAAAAATTGACTGTGAAATTGTGGATTTTTATTGTGGAAATCATACCTTAATTATGAATCACATGAAATTTATATATAAGCATTCAACAATATTTATAAACCAATAATTACACCAACTATTATATCAAACACAATATGGAATCATCAAATTATGGAACCAAGATGGAATCAAGCACAACAATTTCAAAAATATCAAAAGGCTTCTAAGATGCTGAAGATAATATTCTAACTCATGGGAAGGAAACGTAACTATTATATATACCTTTTAATTAATAATATATATATACTTAAATTTTTTCAATATAAATATTATATATTAAGCTTGCCAGATTTTTTTTGGAGGCATTCCGGGCCGGAAAATCCGGGCGGTTTTTTTATAAATCCGGGCAAAATCCGGGCGACAAGTGTCAAAATTTCCATTTGAAAAGCCGGGCGAAATCCGGGCGAAATACAGAATTTTTAAAAATCGCACAGAAAAGAAGAAAACAAAAAGACTATGTTTTTTCATAAATAACCTTTGAAAACTCTTTATTGCTTTGAAATGTTGAAATATATTTTGTTAATAATATTTTTAATTCTGTTTATTACAGAAAGAGTTCTATGCTTAAATTGTCAACATTTTATTCAATCAATCTCCATCGAAGTCGATGACTGTCCACTCTCTTGAGTACCAAACAAACTATCAGCTCTCATTTTGTATTTTTCACTTCCAGCAACTTTTTGGAGAAAACCAGCATCTTATTTTATTTTTGTATAAAACTCTGGACATGTCTCCTTCCAGTTGAATTTTACCATCAATTGTGCCCGAACGTTTTCCAGTGTCAATTTGCCTTTTTCTTTTGTCCTTATGTCATTGATGTGAGAAAATACGCGCTCAGTTGTCGTATTGGCCGCCGCTGGGATAACTAAACCAAACTCCACGATTTGCAGCAAACGATTGAACGAACGAGAGCACAATATATAAATTATAAAACGTTGAAATGATGTCAATTGTTTATATATTTTCATATGAAACATTGAAAATAACACGATTTAACATGTGAAACATATTTGAATAAGAAAGATACAGATTATTGAAATTTTGACTATAAAACGAATTAATATTATATATATACATTTTTTTTTTTCAATGAACAAATGTTGGAAAAATCCGGGCGATTTCCGGATTTTGTTTAGAAATCCGGGCGTCCGAACCGGGCGATTTTTCAGCCAAGTTTTACCAAAAAAGCCGGGCGAGTCCGGCTTTAGCCGGGCGATCTGGCAAGCTTATTATATATATATATATGAGCAATTTCACGCAAGTTCAGCAAATTTTTGGGAAATTTTGACTTGACCCCTTTTAATTTTGATTAATTTTTGTTTATGGATAGTCTTTCATAATTAAAAAATACAAGTTCTCTTAGAATTTTTTTTTCGACCAGGGGTCTTCACAGGGTGCCCCTCAATTTTTTGTTATTTTGTGATGTGAGTGCATTTCGACGAGCGATTGTAGAAAAACTACTCAATCGATTTTCATAAATGATATGTCGTTGAATAGGTATTAGAACAAAGTATTTAAAAATGTACACTGTTAATTTTTTGAAATAATTTTTAACGGTGTAACATAAGAAAAAAACGGTGTAATTGAAAAAAAGATGGCATAGCCTTTTTTTTTTAAACTAAAATGAAGCTTATTTTATATCTAACCACTTGTGAAAGTTTAGGAGATGCATTATTTTTTGTTTTAAAGATAAAATTCGTTGTGCATATGACTGTCGGGAATCAGTTTTTTTTGTTCTGAAGGAAAATTATAAAAATGGCGATTTTTAGATTCAGATTTTTTTTTAAAAGGTTAAAAAGGTTTTTTTTGTTAAAAAGAAACTTTTGAAATTGTGCATTGTTAGTTTTTTAATCCTATTCAACGGTGTTACATAAGAAAACAAGTTTAAAAGATGAAGCTAGCATCTAATCCCACTTTTTTATTTTTTTTTTAAATAAAATTGAATTTTGTTCTAATTTACCTGTGAATTTACCTGTTAATCCGTTAATCTTTTAAAAGGAGGCTGTTTTACAGATATGCATGATTGAAAAATTTGAAAATCCTACTTTTAATTTTAAGTGAATATAGGCGTAAACTAATATGGATTAAAAATAAATAAAAACCATCTTAAGGATTTTAAATCATATATGGCTGCAATTAAGACAAAGATTTCAAAAGGTTGAATAGATGCTGTAGAGTAGTAAATGTAGAGTAATTATATTTGGTCATAAAAAATAGGCGTATATAATCTTTATTGATGCCTGCATTACTATTTTTAATCCTATTTTTGTTATATAAATGAAGTTTAAAATTGGTCACTATCAGTTAATTTCTATTACTTTAACAAAAACTTTCAAAATTTAATTTTTCTAAAATGAGTGAATATAAATGCGTTAAACCATTTTCAAATTCTAAGTGTTCTTCAAATAAATGGAAAATCACAGAGAATGTTCGACAACATTTAGATTTTCTTGGGATTAGTGCAATGGAGAATAAGCGAATATGTTCATCGTGTTATTTAAATTTAATCAATCAGTCAACACTACCTTCTGGTTCAGATTTATCAACATCACTAACAGTGGGTGACGATGCAGTATCCAATGACGCATCTTCAAATGAAACATCAGATGAAATGCAAACCGATCAACTGATTGGTGCCAGATTTAATCGAGATTATGTTCAAACACCAAACTTGATTAACATAGAGCGTGATGGGCTAATTAATAATTTAAACGAAAATATTGTGCCGCATATATCGGATCATCTTTCACCACTTAAAATAAATTTGTGTGGCAGTCTCGACTACAGGAAACAAAAAGCCGTTCAAATAACTAAGTCTATTCAGGAACGTTTGACTGGAGAAGTATTTGAGTTGTCTGAAAATGCAAAAATAAGGCAACGTTATGAAGAAATTATTAGAAACCTAAAGATACATTTCGACAATGGGGATTATGCTGAAAAACAAAAAATGTTGTCAATTTTACCGCAAGAAATGAAAATGCAGGAGATTCAAGATATATTTGGAAGTAATGCTACATGAAAATAATTTTCTCTACATGAAAATAATTTTCAGCATTCATCTGCGAAGGATAAAAGAGGTGTAAGAAACTTCTGTTTGTAAAATAAGTAAATCATTTTTAACAATTGTATTTATTTTACTACATATGTAATTTTTATAATATTTTAAAAAGTTCATCTAATAATAAAATATTTGATATTTAACATAAAAAAAATCTCTTAGTTTATAACGCCATTTTTATAATTTTCCTACAGAACAAAAAAAACTGATTCCCGACAGTCATATGCACAACGAACTTTATCTCTAAAACAAAAAATAATGCATCTCCTAAACTTTCACAAGTGGTTAGATATAAAATAAGCTTCAATTTAGTTTAAAAAAAAAAAAAACAAAGGCTATGCCATCTTTTTTTCAATTACACCGTTTTTTTCTCATGTTACACCGTTAAAAATTATTTCAAAAAATTAACAGTGTACATTTTTAAAAACTTTGTTTTAATACCTATTCAACGACATATCATTTATGAAAATCGATTCAGTAGTTTTACTACAATCGCTCGTCAAAATGCACTCACATCACAAAATAACAAAAAACTGAGGGGCACCCTGTGAAGACCCCTGGTCGAAAAAAAAAATTCTAAGAGAACTTGTATTTTTTATTTATCAAAGACTATCTATAAACAAAAAATAATCAAAATTAAAAGGGGTCAAGTCAAAACGTTGTTGAATCTTCGTGAAATTGCTCTCTAATTAAATCAATAAAATATATCGGAGAGATTACAAGCAATGTTTGACCTAATACGACCAACAATATATTTTGATACGAGTTATAAGAATCATCCAGCTGATACCAGGTTCTCAAGATCCCGAGCCGTAGTTACGTCAACGACTAGCCTAGGGTGTTTCATTTTTCCAAAGATATGATTTTCATATGACTTTGCTTACGCCCCAAGTTTCAGTGATGTAAAAGATATGTATGCCAAATTTCAAGAAGATTGGATAATATTTAGGGGTTGCACACATTGATCACTTTTATCTTAAACTAGTGAAATTTCTAATATTGAAGTACTTTGTATCAGGATCCCAGGGGCTCTGCATCAAGCGAGGTGGATGGCAAAGGCAATATATGCACTTAAAATTGTCCTCTTCACTAAACAGTTGAATATTCCTCAACGAGAATTGAAAGGAATGAAACGAGTTGCACATTTTACCAGCCTCATATATGTTCGCTTTTGGCACGAAGCGATTGCAAGTCGATGGGCTCCAAAGAATGATTTGGATATGCTACAGTTCTGAGCACTTACCCAGATGAAGACGTCAAAAAAGTGCTCTCACACTTGCTAAGAGACACCTTTGGTACCTGTCAGAAACAAACGTAGGATTGGTTTTTTTGGACGAACGCGTTACTCAGGCTGATAAGGAAAATATGACTAAAATTTTAGAAACCGAACCTGTAAAGAAAAAGGAAATAAAACGATTAGATGGTAAAAACCTAGCTTTAGAAGGAAAAGACCTGAGCCATTTCGTTACTAATAAGACAAAGACGTTTTTGGAATTGTTTGGGATCCACGACGTGACAGAATACTGCAGTGATTCTCTAAGAAGCCATGTGAACGCTCTCAAGGTGGTCAATGAAACCGCAGAAAAAAGAATTGCTCTGATGAAAAAGTTTAACAAATCGGTCAGGGACGAACAAAAAACAGTTATTGTTGAGGGTAGTCGAGCATCACAGAAAAGTTGTCCCCAAGCGAACAAAAGTAGGGATTGCATCGTTCAAAGGGGATTAATATTACACATGTTTTGCCTATCATACTATCTATTAATCTTATTAATCGTGTCTAGTTTTAATATTATTTTAAGTTTGTGATTTCTAGTTTTCCCAATAAAAATAATTAACATTGAAAAATCGTATTTTTTGCCTACTTTTATAAAACTGATCAAAGTGTGCAACCTCTAAATATTATCCAATCTTTTTGAAATTTGGCATATATATCTTTTATATCACTGAGACTCGGGGCATCAGCAAAGTCTGCAAAAATTTTACATTTTATTTTTCGCCTTAAAAAATGAGACTAGCCGTTACGACGTTACGACTACGGATGGATGTGGATGGGTCCCGTCAAGGGGATGGTTCAGCTACCCTGGTTCAAGGTACCCTGGCAAGGTACCCTGGTTCAAGGTACCCTGGCAAACTGTGTTTAAACGTGTTTAAACATGTTTAAATATGATCATATTTAAACGTGTTTAAACATGTTTAAACATGTTTAAATAGGATAAAATGATTTAGAATTATTTTATATTATATCAATAAGTTACTGATGCCTAATGATCTATAAATTGCCGTTAATTTAATTAACCAAACAGATTGGAAACAGGTTACAAAACAAGATGATTAAAAAATTTTTAAATAGGATAAAAGTTTATGTCATTTTGGAGCTTTGTTGTCTTATCAGTTTTAATTAAATACTACCCCTTATCGGCAGCAATTAATTCAAGATTAAAGATGTCCTCATTCATTGATTCGATCTCCTCAATAATTAATTTTCAATACGAGTATGTTTCCCTTATTCATTATAATAAACTTACAGTTCATAAAATATTTGTTCTTTTCAGAAGTGAAGTGGGGTTATTGGAGTTGGATTCTATAGATGTAAATTTCCTGCTTAATTTTTATTAAATATTAAATATTTCATTGTTTATAAATTAACATTGTTTCAGTCACAAATACTGGACTCAATTAATTTTGATTCGGACTTGCCGTTAGTACCTCTTACCGATTCCGATGTTGATTTGGGTATCAACAGAGATTCAACAATTCAAAGTGATGATACTACACATGTAGAAGTAAGTATTATTGAGGTTTTTTAAAACTGAAACTCTAAGTTTATACCACCGATAGTTTAATAGGATAATAGTGTTTCGCCATTAAACTATCGATACTTTGGGTGTTTATACCACAAAATAGTATTATTCTATTTGTGGTATGAACGCGAATAATATTGACTATCTAAGGATTTGAAATAAGATTAAGCAACATTTAACACCTCGATTAAGCAACATTTAACACCAATACAAACCACCATCCAATGGTATTATACTTGCAATCTTCTGTGGTGTATTAAACAAGGTGCGAGCATCACATGGTAGTGGTTGCAATTTATTTTGTTTAAGGCATTGGTTATAAATCGTTAAGAGCTCCTTTAAAGCAGTTTATGCTATCTTAAACGATACTGGCTATATTTTTGTCTTATCAAGAAAGTCTTCTGTATTCTCTTCTTCTTCGTCTTCGCTATCATTAAGGAAATATCTGAATTTTTCGTTTTGATCATATATGGAGTTTACAGATGTTAAAAGTTTTGGTATTCTCAACTATTCTGACTATTCTCAACTATTCAGTTCCTCAACTATTCTGACTGCACTTTCAGAGCGATTAGCCCTAACCCTACGCACTATCGCTCTTTTGTCCACAACTGACAAAATTGGCGGCCTGCCAGAACGGGGAAGATCTTCTACACTTTTCAAATGTTTGAATTTGAATAGTATTTTGATATGTAGACTGATTTTAATTTTTGTTTTCGGAGTGCGGTAAAATCACTATATAACAATTTGTTGTTTTTCTTTTAGAGGCAAAGTTCCCACTATTGATTTTACGGTTTAAAAAAAACACTATTTATAATTTATAATATTTTTCTTTTTTATTTACTATTTTCTCTTACATGTTTCGAATAATTAATTCATCTTCAGAGAGATTGAATTTGCAACTGGTGCATGCGCATGCGCCTATGTTTTGTTTTGTTTGTTTTGTTTTGTTTGATTCTACGAAGATAAAATAAATAATAAATCGTAATAAATCGTCGCATAAACTGTTGTAAAAATGAAGAAAAAATAGAGCATGCTCTATTTTTTGGTCAGAAACTGGATGTATGTCCATTTTTCATTTGTGCAGACGGCTGTTGCGCATAAAATAAATATGAAACTGAAAATAAATAAGAACTAGCTTCATTTTTTGCTTAAAATGTCCATTTTTGACTGGATACAAAAATGAATACTTTTCTGGACAAAAAACTGGTCCGTGTAAAACAGCCTTTAGTTTTGTATGTTTATAAAAAAAAAAGAATGAGAATATAAAACTTTACTTGTATAATGTAGTTAAATTATAAAACTATTAGAAAAATTTTTCCTTTTGGAACTTGTACATAAGCTTAAAGAAAAAAAAATAATAATTTAAACTTTGTATGTGTGTTTTGAACTAATAAAAGAAAGATAAGAAAAAAATTAGAAAATTGTTCATGTGCCGTCCGATTAGAATAAAATCGCTATCCTTTTGTGTGACAAACGGTACAATAGTAAACTTTAGAATCTTGTTTGTACCTTAAACCGAAATTAAATTCAACAATATTTCATCGATTTATATTATCAATAGTCACCTGATTCAACATTAAATTTTTACTGACATTCATCCATTATCAAATTAAATTATTATTGGCTGTCATCTACCGAAATTAAATTCAACAATATTTCATTGCTTTATATTATCGATATTCACCTGATTCAAAATTAAATTTTTACTGACATTCATCCATTATCAAATTAAATTATTATTGGCATTCATCTACCGAAATTAAATTCAACAATATTTCATCGATTTATATTATCAATATTCACCTGATTCAACATTAAATTTTTACCGACATTCATCCAATATCGAATTAAAGTTGTATGATTAATTATTATTGGCATTCATCTACCGAAATTAAATTCAACAATATTTTTTTACCTGATTCAACATTAAATTTTTACCGACATTCATCGAATATCGAATTAAAGTTGCATGATTAATTATTATTGGCATTCATCTACCGAAATTAAATTCAACAATATTTCATCGATTTATATTATCCATAACCTGATTCAACATTAAATTTTTACTGACATTCATCCATTATCAAATTAAATTATTATTGGCTGTCATCTACCGAAATTAAATTCAACAATATTTCATTGCTTTATATTATCGATATTCACCTGATTCAAAATTAAATTTTTACTGACATTCATCCATTATCAAATTAAATTATTATTGGCATTCATCTACCGAAATTAAATTCAACAATATTTCATCGATTTATATTATCAATATTCACCTGATTCAACATTAAATTTTTACCGACATTCATCCAATATCGAATTAAAGTTGTATGATTAATTATTATTGGCATTCATCTACCGAAATTAAATTCAACAATATTTTTTTACCTGATTCAACATTAAATTTTTACCGACATTCATCGAATATCGAATTAAAGTTGCATGATTAATTATTATTGGCATTCATCTACCGAAATTAAATTCAACAATATTTCATCGATTTATATTATCCATAACCTGATTCAACATTAAATTTTTACTGACATTCATCCATTATCAAATTAAATTATTATTGGCTGTCATCTACCGAAATTAAATTCAACAATATTTCATTGCTTTATATTATCGATATTCACCTGATTCAACATTAAATTTTTACTGACATTCATCTATTATCAAATTAAATTATTATTGGCATTCATCTACCGAAATTAAATTCAACAATATTTCATCGATTTATATTATCAATATTCACCTGATTCAACATTAAATTTTTACCGACATTCATCCAATATCGAATTAAAGTTGCATGATTAATTATTATTGGCATTCATCTACCGAAATTAAATTCAACAATATTTCATCGATTTATATTATCAATATTCACCTGATTCAACATTAAATTTTTACCGACATTCATCCAATATCGAATTAAAGTTGCATGATTAATTATTATTGACATTCATCTACCGAAATTAAATTCAACAATATTTTTTTACCTGATTCAACATTAAATTTTTACCGACATTCATCGAATATCGAATTAAAGTTGCATGATTAATTATTATTGGCATTCATCTACCGAAATTAAATTCAACAATATTTCATCGATTTATATTATCCATAACCTGATTCAACATTAAATTTTTACTGACATTCATCCATTATCAAATTAAATTATTATTGGCTGTCATCTACCGAAATTAAATTCAACAATATTTCATTGCTTTATATTATCGATATTCACCTGATTCAACATTAAATTTTTACTGACATTCATCTATTATCAAATTAAATTATTATTGGCATTCATCTACCGAAATTAAATTCAACAATATTTCATCGATTTATATTATCAATATTCACCTGATTCAACATTAAATTTTTACCGACATTCATCCAATATCGAATTAAAGTTGCATGATTAATTATTATTGGCATTCATCTACCGAAATTAAATTCAACAATATTTCATCGATTTATATTATCAATATTCACCTGATTCAACATTAAATTTTTACCGACATTCATCGAATATCGAATTAAAGTTGCATGATTAATTATTATTGGCATTCATCTACCGAAATTAAATTCAACAATATTTCATCGATTTATATTATCCATAACCTGATTCAACATTAAATTTTTACTGACATTCATCCATTATCAAATTAAATTATTATTGGCATTCATCTACCGAAATTAAATTCAACACTATTTCTGCCACAAGTTTGAAGTTCCTATAATAACTCAACCATCGCCCGAGCTAGCAAGTAAATTTGATCGCATTATGGAACGTAGAGGGAGATGATCGGCTGAACGGAAACTAGGAGCGGGGTAATCTGGGCCACAAAACCATGCGGTGAGTTTCATAGTTTTTTTTTATTATTTTTGAGTGTGCGGGCGTGTGGGGGTATGTGTGTGTGAATGAGCGAGTGGATGCGGTGCGTATGAGGGGAGAATGTGTCAGCTTATACGCGATTACCTACGAACAAATTCCTATAGTATATTTTTTTGTCATAACAATATGAATGATGGTCCCGTGAAAGAACTGGAAGTTTTGACGAGCCATTTTTCATCATCAGATCTGCCAGAAGGTTGTCTTTCGTATCCAACCCGATTGAAACAAGAAAAAAAAGAGCTGCTCAAAGTAAAGAAATCTAATAAAAAATACGCTATAATTTTAAAATAAATACAATCAAGAAAAATTTATAAAAACAAATATTATGTAATTTTCATAAAAACAATTATCATGTAAAAATAGTAATAATAAAAATTTTTTTTTTCCATAAATATAAGTTAACACAAAAATTGTTAGTGTAACTAACGTTAAAATAAATACATACAAGAAATAAAAAATAAAAATAATAAATTTTCTTTTCATAAATATAAGAATAAACAAAATTGTTAATATAAAGTTAAATAAACAAAAATTTTCAATAAATAGCATTTACGCCTAAGAAACACAAAATACTATATATAACTTAAAAATTTAATGTTTACGCCTAAATGCATGGTTAGTATTGAACGTATATAACTTAAAACTAAAAAAAGAATGAAAATATATATGTCAATAAATAAATGAATTTCTTTAGGTCAGATAATGTAATAATAAAAAACAAATTATTAACCTTGTATTATGTATGCTAAAAATGAAAGAATATATGTCGAATCGAATATTAAATGTCGTTCGATTGACATAATTATAATTTGTAATTAAAAATGATTTTACAGTAGAAATAGAAACTAAGCGAAATATTTTATTTATAAAAATTAAGATATATGTATATTATGTAACCGTTACTCAAATTTTTAATAGACAGTTTATGTAAAAAACTATATTTTGTTTTAGAGTAATGAGAAAAATAAAGAATATTTTTACTAGATAGTTTATGTAACAAACTACATTTTGTAATTGTAATTTTGTAGTTTTAAATAAATAAACAAAAATTTTTTTTGAGTCTCCAAAAATGTGGAAAGAGGGACTTTGGGAATTCCTAATTAAGATACCCAATAAAAATTGAATAAAATAAAATAGCACTTTTAATTTTGTAACGATTCACAGTAATGTAAAGAGATCAATAAGTAGCACATTTCAATAGATACCGGAGAAAATATTTCACTCCTTTATATTAAAAGAATAACAGACGATACTCATAAAATGATTGGTGTAACGATGAATCGCACACTTTAGGTACGATTATAATTAGATTTAGATGACGAAAAAGGATATCAGAACTTCCACATAAAAAGATAGTGTAATTTTAGACGAAGAAATACAAGATGGTGTATTTATAGCTAATTCAACAATACCAAAAAGGCATCAACGATTTAAAGATCACAATTCGTACTAAAAATATCAACTAACAACCTTCGAAGAATGTTATCTATAGCACTAGCTGGTCTAGCAGCAGAAGCATTCTCATATGTCGATGACATATTTATATTCGGGTGTAGCTTCAAAAAAATTTTTTTTTCAATTTTAAACAGCTGAACAAGAAGATTATGGATGATAAGTTTCCATTAACAAGAGTGGATGACTTCCTTTACAATCTGGGAAGAGCGAAATATTTTTCGATACTAGATTAAACAAGTTCGTTTCATCAAATTGAACTTAGAGAAGAAAACACTTAACCTCATTTTCTACGATTTCTCTGGTGATTTAGGTCCTTTTTCATTAATTTTTAGAGGGTAAGGTAATAGATGACTTAACCATGGCTATTCAACTCAATAAACTTAATTTAGGTGTTATTCTGGAAGTTTTTCACTTAAATAGAAACAAAATTAGGATTAAAACTAGAGACTAGCGTACTGCCAATGCTATCATTGACTATTTGTTAACCATAATGATTATGTTATAATGATTATTTTTAGTAAAAATGGTTTAAAATAGAAATTAAATTAAATATATATTTTTCGATTTTCTCAATATGTTATAAGATAATGTTTATCAATATGCGTAGTTTTGTTTTAAATAATGCTTGTTGGGACTTTTAAATGCAAATGCAACAGGTAAAAATCTTCTAGAATAATATTCCAAAAACAGAAGTTTAACAAAGACTTACAGAAATATTTTAACCAAAGTTTATTGTAAGTTCTGGATACTGATAGCTGAATCATAGCAAACTAATTTCAACGACTATAGTGAAGCTGCAACACAAATTAAAAAAGCTTTTGAAACGGAAATTGAGGTAAACTTATTCTTAATTTTAATTATTGTTTAATCTTATTTGGTTTGCTAGCTATCTTTTTGTTTTTTAATAATTTCTGGCCTGATTTATTCCTACTTACTTTTTTTTTTATTATGCAGGAAACATTTTTGGGCACTAAAAACAGAAGAAATAAACTGATACGATATTTTATAGTTTGACAAAAAAACTAAAGATTACATTGAAGATATTGAGATGTTTGAAAAATAACAATTCTCCAAAAGTTATTATTATTGAAAAAAGGACTACTTTTCAATATATATAAAAGCAATCAGTTGATATCTACACATAATAGCAACCTTACCCTCACATTCGATAGCCTTCGTTTTAAAAACGATAGTTCTTTTCGACCAAACTAAAATTTCATACTCTAGCATTTGGTAAGTCAAAAAAATTTTTGCTACAATTTTATTAAGTGTTGTCAACAGTAAATAGAAAATCTACTACATTTTGTATTAAATGTCAGTTTCTTGTTAGTAAATAATGTCAATAGTGTCAATGTTGTTGATTAATTTGAAAATATTTGTTTTTATTTTCTAAAATTTCCACTAAAACTGCAAATTGTTGTGTTGCATGTTTTTTTTTTCCAAAATAGCAGACATAAAAATAAAAAAATATTGTGCAAATATATGAAATGTTTCTTTTACTAATAATACAATATAAGTACACCCATACAAACATGAATATCGTAAACAAAACATATAAAAGTATGACGTACGTTCACTCCGTTTCTGAAAACATAGGTAAGATCGTAAACGAGATATGGAGGGCTCAGAATACAAGTGAACCAAGTCCATTTTTGGTTTTTTGTTCAGGCATAAGTTCAGGCATTTTGTTCAGGCATATGTTCAGGCATTTTGTCATTTGTTCAGCATATGTTGGACCACATATGGTTAAACAAATTTAATTTATAATTAAAAAAATGTTAATAGGTAATTTTGTTATAAAGCTTTAACTTTAAACCTCTGTAGCACAAAAAAACACAAAATGGAATTGGTTCACTTGTATTCTGAGCCCTCCATATGTCCAAAGATTCAACTAGCTTTCAAAAATAAGAAACGACTGCACAGTGTTTTTTTCCAAACTCAAAGACCCTACACCCAAATTAATGAAGACAAATGTAATATATGAAATACCGTGCTTGGGTAGACGTGCTTGTTAGGAAAACTGCAACCAAAGCTATGTAGGCCAAACCTGCCAATACCTCAATAAAAGAATCAACAATCACAAAAATGATCTAACTAAGATCATTGATCCGGCTTCACACAAAACTGCCCTAATGGACCACCATCAGAGTATACGACATTACCCTGATTTCGACAACGTAAAAATCCTTGACACGGAACAAAACATCTCAAAAAGATTAACTTTAGAGTCTTTGCACATATATACAAATAACACCTATAACATAAAACGTGACATAGACAACCTAACGCCTGTATTTTGCAACATAATACACAATGATATTGAACAGAATAAGAATAGCAAAAAAAGAAGAAGACAACATATGGAAACATATGATTACAACTTGGACTACAATACCCCATACAACAATACATACAAGATAAACAAAAGAAGACGACTGCATTGATTACCATAATCAAGTGTTCCTTATCTGCTATGGTTTTCGCAATAATCACTTTATAGAATATGTATATATATATATCTGTTTCCACATTCTGTAAGACTAAAGTTAGTTAATTTAGATTGAAAAAGTTTTTTTTCTTATGAGGAATATTCTCGTACTCAATTAAGTCGTGTTATTGTTACTGTATATGATCGTGGTTCTTTCGCCTAGGAGGTCGCCAGAGTCTCAGTCGTTCACTTGCTTTCTCATATCCGTTCTTATCATGTTTTCTCGCGCACTATACAGTTATTTGTGCTGAAGTAGCAGGATTTCTTCTCTCGATCCCATAGGCTGCCGCTAGTCAGGGGCAAAAAAATAATCTCGCCAGGTACGCGACCTGCTATGCCACTTCGTTGTCATTCAACAAATTACAATACACACGGTTGATATAAACAACAATAAATATAAATACAGTATATAAACAACATTTATTAAATGTTATACTCAATATTTAGGTATGGAAATAATATTAAAATTCTTTTCGAATTTAAAAAACGACCTTTCTGGTCGTAGGCGAATACAAAAACGATACAAACAATTCAAACACAATATCGTTATAAAATAATTAAGGAAAATATTGTTGCGTTATCTAAACTTTTATATGCCAAATAAAATATTGTTATGCTCACAATTTGGTACTGCTCAACATGTATCGTTTGCAGACTTTAATTCAGAACAATTTGGTCCTGTGTCAGACAGACAAAAAATCTGCATTAACAGCAAAGACTGACTTCTCGTTAATTCATCCTATAATTTCCATCGCTGACCTACCCACATACACGTTTTGCACTGTCGTAATTTTACATTAACAGATCACTATACCAAGAACCTATCGATCGCCCCTTCAAACATATGATTTTCTGAATTCATTATTGTTATGTATTCATCCTCCATACCTAGATAATATTATGGTTTTCCTTTGTTTTAATATATAAAACAAACAAAAGAGATGCGAATATGAAAACTCTAAATATCAACAATAATCATCGGCACACCTGACTTTTTTTTGTTGCATCAAGGTTATAATGATTTTTCTTATATATACATGCACTCTATTTGCAATATTTAAATATGAAAAAAAAAATGGAGAAAAAATTATATAAAAATTGAAATTTTTTTTTTCAGTTTTATTAAGTTTTTTAGTCTAAAACTTTTAGAAACGCGTACAGACTGGTTCAACAAACTTGCTTTTTAAATTTGAGACTAATCCCATAATGGGAAGTAGTTGAAAAATTGATGACAAAATTCCACCCAACACATCTGTCAAATCTCAAGTTAAATAAAAGTGTGTAATAATAATAATTACAAAAATGCATAATATGTCATATATTATAAAGATGTACTCAGTATGAGCGAAATTCCAACGTGGAAAATGGGTCATTCAGATCTTATGGATTTTCATACATAATAACTGATTTTTAATTATCATTGCTGTATGTAATCTGTCAAATACATCAAAATAACGATTTGAACTTTAACAAAAAGGTCTATAAGCTTTTAAATTCAAACGAATGTCATACTTTGACTTTTTTTTTGTGCTGATTATTTATAATGTAAGGACTTTTATCCATATAAAATGACACAAACATGTATGATGTCTATGATTATAATGATATACACAGTATTACCAAAATTCCTTCGCTCAAAATGGATCAACCAGTTTATGAGAATTTCTGTGCAATTGTTTAAGGTCTTTCAGAGTGAAGAAATATTTGAATTTTTTTTTCTTCAGTTTTTGCTTTAAAAGTTTTAGAAATACGTACTGACTGCTTCAACAAACTTGTCTTTTCAATTTGGGATCAATCACATAATGGGAAGTTACTGAAAAATGAATCACAAAATTCCACCCATCAAAGCTCTCAAAAGCCAAGTTAAATAAAAGTGTGTAAAAAATAAAATTTAGTTTTTGATGTTTCGATTTATTTTAACTAAATTATCTACTAAATACCATATGTATTATAGTAATTCAAATATTGTAACGGATGAAATTTTATAAATATGGATTAAATATTTTGAGGAAAGCTTAACGGATTTGTTGTTGTTGTTTCTAAATCAACGGTTTTAGTGCCCTTGTGTATATAGACTGTTAGTGTTTGAATTCTTATTCTAGGGTGAACAATAAGTGTACTGTTAAATAAAAATTGAAATGTTATTCATGAAAAACTTAACTTAGAATGTTAAGTTTGGGTTCAATTTCATTAATTAAAGTTGTACTCAATTCATCATCATGACTAGTGTTGCTTGGTTGCTTTGTTGTTAACTCAAAGCACAGAACAAAAGAAGCGTACAGTTATAAGAAGAGATTGAGTTATAAAAGCATTAGGAATTGTGAAACCACAACAGATATTTAGATATTTTTATGCACGGTGAATATCTAGTACAGTTATTGACGGCAATCATTGACGAGTGAACAAATACATGTATGTCTCTGAATTTGTATACAGTTGTTGGATAAAAGAAATGGGATATTTTTTTATGGAATGCACAACAAACAATTAATTAACAGATACAGCAACCGGTTGATGACTTCAATCAACAACTTTATAACGTCGCTTTAATAATGAAATGACGTATACGCAAAAGTATAGTTTCGAGATATTTGAGTTTAAAGTTTGATGTGCGCATGCATTTGCATGGACGTTAATTTATAATTTATTAATTCTTACCCCCAGTCATAAAATAATTCGAAAATGTAAAAATGCCAATTCAAAGATACCCTTATGGGGAATGCAGCGAACCTATTATATAAAAACAACGTATAAATAGCATACGTTGTTTCATTATTAAAGCGACGATAAGTTAAGTTCCTTTTTCTATAACTCTTTATATTTTATTTTATTTTGATATTATTTTTCTCACATTTAACTATGAATATACATATTTTTCCATTTTTATTTCCTTTAAAATGATGAGTTTTTGAATCAAATTCATTATGTAGAGATCTTCCTGGATTATAATTCGCGTATAGAATTTTTTTTCTTATAATTAATCCCGGTGTAAACGGAAAACCGCTTACAACAGGATGAAATTTTATATTTGTTTGAGTATGGTTGAAATTTTGCATACTAACTGTTAAAAGTTTACTATTTCATATTTTATTGAAAAAAAAATTGAATTTTGGTCGAATTAACATATTTATTTTAATTAAAGTGACATTATGTTTGTCTGAAATTCGCTGAGCCAAAAATCTTTACATTTCCTGGTCTCATACAGCGGAACAAATAATTCTGTAAATCTCTAAACTTGGCTATATAATCTAACTTCTATCATTAAAAGTTATTGCCGGCAAAGAAGTATTCATTAATCTTTGTTACAAAAGGTAAGCATATTTAATTACTCGTCCACAGAAAAATTGCTTTGACTATAAGTTATGAAACTTTATTTTCAAAAATTGTTCATTAGGGTACCTTGAATTCCACAGAAAAAAAATTTAATTAACATTTTGATTATAGTTTTTATGTGTTGTGGGTGTGACATGTTCCTGTTGCGGGCGTGACATTTAATTAAAGTCAAACCCGCAACATCTTTTGAAAAGAGAACAAAAAGAAAAAGATCTAATAAAAGACAGCGTATGTGATGCAGGAGAGGAATACTGCATGCTAAGCTTGTATTTCAGCTGTCCAAATATTTAGATGTGATCAAATCAAAAATTCTGGAGGAGGATTATAATGTTTTCATGGAAAGAAATTGAAGGGCGACCAAAATTAATGGATGAATCAGGATGATCTTTAGATGCTGCAACTGAAATCTCAATGCATATAAAAGGCATTGTTACATTAAAGATGTCCGAAAGCGTCATTTTCAGTTCGTTAAAAATAATTTAGCAGAAGGCGAAGTCGCTTTAAAGGTAGATTTTGCCGAAAATTATTCCGCTGTCATACAAGATGAAATTAAAAGCCGCACATACGCAATTGGGCACAATTGAAATAGGGCACATACACAAGTTACTATATTTACTACCGTTGCCACATACTTTGATAAGAACCAATCATATATAAAAGATAAAGAAACTCCAGAACGATTTACAAGGAAAGAAGAAGACTATATTACACATTCATCTTCGACTAGTAATGCATTAAGACATTCATTAACGTAAGTGAATTTTGATAGTCTTAGCGTTGAACTTTTGTTACTTTGTCATATGTTTCCAAGAAATGTTTCTAGAAATTAAGGAAATCAAGCACCTCATTTTTTTCAAGCTACGGTGTCAGTGGACCTGCTTAATTATCACGTAAACATAAAGTCTGTCGTCCTGAGAAAATTTTTAAATTCGCTTGCCCATAAAATGTAAACCAAACATGTAAAATTGGATTCATTTCTTTAAAAGAACTGTGATGAAAAAATATGTTTTACCGGGTCACTCAGGGTAACATATGAAAGGGTGTTAGCTCAGATTTGATTTATATAATTGGTATTTGCACAGTTTTTACTAAAGTTTGGAAAATTTGCGCTTTGTTGTTATTTTCTTTCTCCTGGGATATAAGAAAACAGCGAAACACTGAAATATCAATATCTACTTAGCTGTTATAAAAACGACCACCCAAACACAGACTTTTTCCACACAACTTCGAGATATATTAGAATTTGTCTAAACATGTACAACCATCCCGTACAAAAAAAATTTGATACTCTGAGATAACATTTAAAGTGGTGACGATAACTTGTGTTTTGCGTGTACAATCACGTCATGTTTTACTAACCTTCAATAAGTTTTTCTTGATTAAATAATTTTTTATGTATATTTTAGAGAATGAACGAACTTGAAGTTTAATTGGAAAAACTTCGACAAGACCACTAGAAACTTCTACATAATTGTGAACAACGTATTGCCGAACATGTTTTTGTAGAACGTGAACTAGAACCTGAAAGTAACGTTGTAATTGATACGTTGATTTTTATGCGTTCGAAGTTAATGTTTTCGATGATTTTTTTCAATTCGTGTAGACGAAATTAAAACACATAAAACTTCATTTATATGTAAAAACGAATCTGAAAAGAATTCATAAATTGGTTGTAATAAAATAAATCATTTTAAAACTTAAATATAAAACAAATTGTTATTATTTTAACAAAAATTGATTAAATATTTTTAAAACAACTTCTATACTACGTTATGCTATATTTACTTCTAAGTATAATCTATGCTTAGCAACTCTATTCCGAAACCATTTTACAGTTCCACTTACAACGTAGCCGAACTGAGTTCTACCATCATATATTAGAGATAAATATAACATAATCAAATAATATGGTAAGTAGCAGTATATTATGTTTACGAGTCGTATTTAAGGTAAGTATAATATATTAAAACTAAACATGTTATGTTAAATAAATATGATTGTCAATAAAATATTATGTTTACTGAGTATAGTTATTTCACATATAATATGCTTGCGCTAAATATAATTTTTTTAAATAATATGTTTGATAGAACCTTATAATATTTCTAAAGTATAGTTGTGGTAAGCATAATATATTAACACTAAACAGATTATGTTAAAATAACATGATTGACGGCAAAATAGTATGGTTACTGATTATGTTTTATTTGATCATATTATGTTTATAGTAAACAGAATAACAATGGTTCAAGTAAACATGTTACATGTTTGTCATTTTCTAAACATGTACATGTTATCAGCAGAATATGTTTGGTGTAACCACATTAATTTTCTCAGTGTATATTATTGTATGAGACAATGTAAACACGGAATACATGCAGTGTGGAAATATTTGGACACCATAATTCCATACTATTTGGAGGGGAAAATTCAACATCTCATCTCTCAACATATTAAGTTAAGTTATTTTTTTTTTATTAATTATATTATTGAATTCTTTGAATTTCCTTTTTTTGAATTGTTAGAAGACCATCATGGTCCCTGGGCTTTAAAGGTTCTTAGGAACAAATTGCAAACTTTTGGAAGTAAAAATCAAACCGCTTTTGCAATAGGTTTAATAAGTGAATTTCGTGGGCAAATGAAAATACTAAAAAAAGGAGGGATATACCAAAATTTACATCAAGACGAGTTAATTGTCAATATTTGAAATCCAAAATATTAAAAATCGAATCAAAACGTTAGCCATTTTCAACTTAACTCATACAAAATCCAATCGATTTTTTGGATGACTGCCGAAAAACTTTTTATGTTAACATTAAAAAGTTACTTAAAAATGTTTAAAATAAATGTTTTTTTTTGTGGCGAGTTTAAAATTCGTAATGATGATGCCAAGGAAAATTTATGTACCTAAAAAATCATGTGATGTACAATGATAGAAATATTAATGAGTGGTTTAATAAAAACATTAAGGACAAAATACTCAAAGATCTTGATGAATTTCAGAAGAAGCAAAGTGGTTGGAGTATCGAGCTGTCGTGAATTTAACTATAAATATTAATAAATTCACATTTCACAGCACAACTAGGATTATCCTACATAGATCTTCCAGATCAGATACGTAGAAAAAAAGCCGACATTAATGTTCAAAATAGTGATAATGCATGGTCAATAATGGCAGCATTATATCCAATGAAAAAGATCCACAACAAGTAATCAAATATGCGTCCTACGTGGACTTATTATTTTTTGTCGTGATGTAAATGTTTGCATCACTCAAACCATTATTGTGAGATAAATTTTAGAAAAAAGAAATTAGATTTATTGTGGCTTTTGAAGTGTTAACTTTTTTCTTTTAAAAAATTAATAAACAAAATTAAAATTTTGAAATAAATAAAAAATAGTATAATTGTTTTTTTTTCTATAAATTTTTTATAAATCTTACAAACATTATTTAATAATACCAAGTTGAATCGATCTATACTCAAAGAAAGATTAACACAGATAGAAAATTATTCATCAATATTTAATCCAGAGAAAAGTTCAATTAATGTAACTTGTGACATACTGATCGAAAGGAGTTAATTGATCGCTTGTGTTCTATATCATCTTGTTGACGCTGGATCAAGCTCACTAAAAGTAAAAACTAACATTTCGTTTAATTTAATTATAGATACCTTTCACGTGCTTGCTCCATCCTCAATATGGGTCTTGATAATTTAAAAATTTACCTGGAAATAGAAGAAAAACAATATTATTATTAAGAATGATGTATACTTTTAGTCGTAGACTTAGCTTAAAGTTTTGCTCGACATGAATTTCTCAATTGCAGCATTCTGAAACGAAAAAGATTGTATAAGTTGTCTTATAAAGAATAAAATAATATTAGTGCACGTATTAACTTACCTAAATTTGTTGATGGTAATTTTCAAAATATTTATTTTTCAAAATATTTTCATGTACCATTTTGATATGTTTCACAATATTTATGTCATTTTGACATTTAGCGTTCACAATTTTAATCAATCTTGCAACATTATAAAAAATGACGTTTCTGTTTCAATCGGCAATGACATTCATTCAGCAGAAAATAGTTATATTATTTTAAACTTTTGGCTCTGTGAACGGTTTGAGGAATGTATGCAATTGGTATTTATTGAATTGAAAAAATGTTTTTTTCTTCTTAGTCATCGAACACTGGATGTAAAAGCAAGAATTGTTTTCTGCTCTGTTTTTTATTAAATAAAAATTCAGTGGCGGATTATACCTTTAAGGGGCCTGAGGCGGAACAAAATTTTGGGGCCAAATTTAAGATTTTACCAAAAATTTTATATGTATTTCTGACAAAAAAAACATTTTTATTCTTTAAATTTTTTAATAAAAATATAGAAAATTTGATAGAAAATTTGAAAATTTGAAAGAAATCCAAAATCATTGATGAAAACTTAAAACTCAAATAAACTTCAAATACCCAAAAAATACTTATCTGGATTTTATGTCTTCATCAATAATTTTGCGATTAATATAATAACAGCCCATTGCAAATAAAGTTTTAGTATTAATATTCATTCGTAACAGTGGAACTTTTCAAAACAAAATGTTTTTTCTTTTCATTTCTCTAAAAATTCTACACTTAAAGAACCCAATTTCTTGCCTAAGCCAATTCCTAGAGTTTCGCACAACATGATGCGCATAATTTTTCGTAAAAGCATCATTCGAAAAATGCTCTTACAAATTAATACAAACAAAGCATCTCTGCCTGATCGTATTCCCCCAATTATTCTTAAATCCTTTGCTAAAGAGTTAGCACCAATCCTTACTATTTACTAAAATCTTTTATTTATCATATAAGAAAGGAGTTTTTTTATCGAAATATGGAAAACAGCAAGCGTACAACCAGTTCCCAAAAAGGGGTTCAACCAGTTCCCAAAAAAAGATCCCAAAATTTTATCGGTTGTTTCTAAAATTTTTGAAAATACATTAATTTTAATTTTAATATTATGAGCTTCTGAGAGTCTTCCAAACTACTTAATAAAAGACAATACGGGTTTCGAAAAGGAAGAGCGACGGGAGATTTGCTTTCATTTGTCACTCATGTATATGGAATAAGTCGCTTGAAAATCATGGTGAGACTTTCGGTATTGCTGTTGATATAATCAAAGCATTTGATAAAGTTTGGCACAATAATCTTGTTTGTAAATTAAGAGATATTGGTTTGGATGAGCAACTTATATCTTGGATACAGGAGGATTTCCGAGCGGAAATTTCGAGTCAATTTTGATGGTGTTTCATCGGATGTCTTTTCAACTAATGCAGGAGTTTCGCAGGGTTCTAATTTGTCACCATCTCTCTTTCTTATTTATATTAACGATTTGTTGGATTCAACAATTAGTCCTATCCATAGTTTTGCTGATGATAGCACGCTTCACGCGTCTCATGAAAACCCTAAATTATATTCACCGTTAGCGCTTAATAACTGTAGATCAAATTTGATAGATTCATTAAGCCAGGACTTTTAAACTATTTTGGATAGGGGGTTCGCTAATAGTGTTGAATTCAATACAAGTAAAACACTGGCTTGTCTTTTTCTTTATTATCCACACCTAAGCCGTTTCCATTAAAGTTCGACTCTAAAGATAAGATCTTGTAGAGAAAGAATCTGTTAGACTTCTAGGAGTTGAAGTTGAAAATAATCTGAAATGGAATTCTCATATTTTTAACCTAGCTAAGAACACTGTTCAAAAATTGGGCTTTTTGGGACGATGTCATAAGTTTTTAAATAGCGAACAGCTTCTTTTAATTTACAAATCATTTATACGTCCCTGTATGGAGTACTGTTCTCACATATGGGGTGGAGTTTATTACAGTAATATGAAGTGTCTTGATTCTGTTCAGCGCAAAGCTGTTAAACTGATTGGCAGCTTAACTCTTACTAATGAGCTTGATTCTTTACAGCCGTGGTTCTCAAAGCGTGTTCCGCGGCACACTAGTGTTCCGCGATGCACTATCAAGTGTTCCGCGAAAAAATCAAATGTACAATCAATTCAATTAAAAATTGAAAATAGAAATCAATTCAATGTAAAATTTACACGTACGTAAAATTTATACGTTGCTCGGCTTTGTATGAATAAAAATATCTTTCGGGTTAAAATTACTTCTGGGAAACTTAAAATACTCGTAAATAAATAAAAAGTGTATGAAGTTTTTGTTTCATACAATATGAACAATGTGATTGGATAATAAACCCCTTCATTTCTTCCGAATTTTCTAGTCTTACTTTAAATGAAGAAGAAGAATTGACGTCACTTTCTTCAGATTGTGGATTAAAATTACAGTTCCATGAAAACACTCCTAAAAATTTTTGGATCTTGGTTAAAAATGAATACCCGAGTATAAGCAAAAAATCCTTGAACATATTATTGTTATTTTCCCCGACATAACTTTGCGAAGCAGGATTTTCAAATATGGTCAGTATAAAGACAAACGCGAGTGACTAGGAAATTACGAAGAAATGCGTGTGGCATTATCATTTATTCGTCCCAATATCGCTGAGATCTGCAAAGATCATCAACCTCATGGATTGCATTAAGTTTGAGATTGTTTTAAAAGTATTGTAATTTTAATTATGCTTTCAATAAAGGTATTTGCATCAATCAATATCGGTACATATTTTATTTATATACATATCATTTTCTAAAAGTAGCACTTGGAAGCAGGGGGCTGCCAATCACACGCTGCGACACGATTCCGTTTCCTTTTTGCTCTATAATAATGGAGTGTTTTTGCGAACATTATTATGTTTTTCCCTGGTTAAACATTAAAATTCAAACCTATTGAATCCTATTAAATCCAATATAATTTCAATAGGATTAAATCAGATTGAATTGGTTTAATAGAGACTTCGAATCTACCAATTAAAGTCAATCGGAATGAATGGGATTCAACAGGAAAAGAGGTTATGTAGGATTCCAATTGTGTTTCAATCGGAAATTAAAAGATCAGATAGGAAAAAAGAACTTGGGGAAAAAAATAAAACAATTTTATGAATTTAACAGGTTTCGTTTGGAAATTTGCAATTGGGTTTCAATAGGAATTCAAGAATTTGATTAGGAAAATGAAACTTAAGCCGCAATTAGACTATTGCAGAACTCTGCAATATTTCTACAATAGTCGTGCAATGGTAGTATGTAAAATATTGACTGCAGAAAAGTTTGGCAATGAACTCATTGCAATGTTTTGCAATGAGTTCATTGCCAAATTTTTCTGCAATGAATATTTTACACACTATCATTGCACGACTATTGCAGAAATATTGCAGAGTTCTGCAATAGTCTAATTGCGGCTTTCTAAGAGGATCTGTAGAGGATTCTATTGGAAATTTTCAATTGAATTTCAATCGGAAATTAAGAGATTTGATAGGAAAAAAGAACTTGGAAAAAAATTAAACAATTTTATGAATTTAACAGGATTTAATTGGAAATTTTCAATTGAGTTTTAATAGGAATTCAGGGATTTTATTCGGAAAATGGAACTTCGAAGAAATATGTTAATTGTATGAACATTAAACAGGATTTGTTTTCAATTGACTTTAAATAGGAATTTCTGAAACTCAATGGAGAAGAATGTGAAGAGGTGTTAAGCGAACGTATAGAAAACAAGGCAAAGAGCAATAAAGAGAATATTTGTTTATCGAGTGATTTTAGTAATAGTTCGTAAAAATAAATAAATAAAATTACTTTGTATTGTTGGTTAATTTAATTTCCGCCGTTCGATTGTGACATTGCAAATGAATCCAATCGAAAAATAATAATAGAATTAATCTGCAATTTATTTTTATTGTAACTATAAATAAAAACTTTTAATAGGAATGAATAGGATTAATCGGAATTCTGCAATGGAAATTTCCAATTAATTCCTATTATATATACATTTCCTATAGAATCCTCTCCATTCCGGTTGAAAAATAAAATAGAGATAATTAATAGGAATGAATAGGATTGTATTGCAAATAGATTTTTTGATTAGGAATTAATTGAAAATTCCCAATGCAGAATTCCGATTAATCCAATTCATTTTTTTCAATTGGTTTCAATTGGAATGTTTAACCAGGGTTTATTGCTCTTTTGGTTTCAAAAAGGTTAGCATGGGTTGTTGCCCCCTGTTTTAAAGTTTATGCTGTATTATTGTAGATATTCCGCCTAACAATATACCAGAGTTTAGTGTTCCCCGACTTCAAAAAGTTTGAGAACCAAAGCTTTACAGCACAGACGAAATATTGCTTATACAATTTCCTACAAATACATTATGGATGAACGAACTTCTATAGAGATTAAATCAATTTTACCTGAACTAGCAAACCTATCGCGTAACACCAGAGCTGATGTTGTAGCCCATCCTTTCATATAAAAAGGTATAGAACTGTTGCCTTTCAGCGTGATTTTTTCAACAGAGTCTCTCATATCTGGAATGCGTTGCCTTCATGGGTTTTTCCTCATAGCTTTAATCCTCAAAATTTTAAAGTTAGCGTTCATAAATTTCTTAGAGAAACTTAATTTATTCAAACTTAATTCCAATCCCTAGTTGGCATGGTATCTTCGGATATTCAGAGACGTTAATTAATAATTTATTATAATTAACACTTGTAATGAAATCGATTTTAAAGAAAAAAAGAAATAGTAATGCGGTGAGACTTTCTTCCAAATTTTGGGTTGCGAGCATCTCGTGGCTCCACTGTACTATCATTAATGGTAGTACGAATGATCCACCCTATGATATTTTTTTTATGACCCAGACTGGATTGGTTTTTTTTCCTGTGCCGTTAAAAGTCAACTTGAATAGGTAGACTTGAGTTTAGAGTTTCAGTTTATCTTGAATTGTGAAAGAGTGATTAGTGAAGTAGTGTTATTTAATCCAAAATTTATTATTTTATAAAAAGATTTTTCTTTGTGGAATTAAACTTTGGGGATTGCGAGATACAAAGGTTAGTAGAACAATTAAAAATTTAATTTTGTGTTTTTTATCGAATTTAATGGATTTTTCTTATTGGGATGTGGTTATATTGCATTATACTTAATCATTCGTCCACACGCAATAAGAAATGGGATTTGGTTTTTGTCTCGTTTTTGCGTCCCGGAACGGTTACACTATATAGTAATTGTGTGTTTCGGTAACAATTGTTTATTTCGGTGAAATGTACTTAGAGGACTACTCATTGCAGAAGTAGAGCCCATGATATGTGTGTATAACGGATCATTGTAAGACATTGGAAATCATTCGATTTGACTTTAAACATCAAAATTGAAATAAAATTGCAAGATAAGTACAATAATCTGGGTGTGATTACAGTTATTGTTGATTTATTTAATTGACACATCATGACATGTCATGTTATTATAATAATTATCGTAAAGCATTTATAAAACAAGAAATGGACTTTTGGTTTGATTTTTACAGTTTGGGCCTTTTCACATAGGGGTCCTTTGAATTTTGGCGTTGTTGTTGTTTTGATGTGGTACTAAAATGAGTGATGTGAATTAATTATGGACAGTTATTGTTTCAAGATGAATTCGAAAGAGTTGAATCGAATTTAAAAGAAACGTTACTGAAAATTGTTGCGTTTAACCGCTTTCGTATTAATAGACTACCTAGGCTTCATAACTTTAAAACTTTGATGTATGTATTTAAAAGATTTGAAATTTAAAAATATGTTGAATCGGCGATAATGCGGTTTTCGTACAATCTAGCTATCTATGGTTTGATAACAGACTCAACGAAAGTATTATGCATCAAAAAGATATCATCAGAAAATTTCATAAATGCTTCAAATTGTTGTTTGCATAAAATCTTCGATTTTTTTGGTATATAACCATTATTTCGTTTTTTTTTTTTTTTGAGAAACGCCCGAAGTTGCATAAACTTTGATATATCTATAGAATTTTTTTTTAAATTGATTGTAGCTTTTAACCTAGAATATACGGACCATAACGTGGAACTTTTTTTTTTGGTGTTCGATAGTTCTGCCATGTACCCCAGCCAAACATTTGCTGATATACTACTGGTATTTTTATTTCGCATGAATTCTTGAAATTTCATATACTCGTTGTTGTAAATCTTCATAGATTTATCAGGTAATAAATTTGTGGCAATTTCTTTTGCCACGTCTTTAACTTCTGGCGGTGTACTTTCCATTTAAATTTTATTAAATTATTGTTATTAGCAAGATCAAGCTACAAAACCAATCAAATGAAACTGATAGAATCAACTAATTGAGATTAACTCAATAACAAATCAATATCAATAATTAAATCATAAGAATGTTTTAACAAAATTATTGTTGCCATAGTTGTATAATTTGTTTGAAAAAAATAATAAATATTTTTGTCAAAGGTAACTTGTTCAATATATTTTTATTTCAAAATTGAAACAAATTTTTAGTTTTGAATAAAACCAATTAAGATTAAACAATTTTTTTTTACTAATAGTACAAGCTTTTATAATCTGTTTGAACTTTAAACTATAACAAACAATTTATGAAAATATAATATTACTTTTATTTCTGTTATTTTAACTAAGTTCAAATATAAATTTCTTAATTTTAATTTTATTATTAATATGCAAATATTTTGCTTTTAAACGTTTCCTTATCATTGACAATAAATAGTTATTTATTTATAAAACTTATTTCAGGATTTCAAATTAATACTAAAACAATCAGATATTTCGTTTTAAACATTTTTTTTTTGGAGAGCTAACCTTTTTGATCAATGCATTGCCTAATATAATTTACTTTTTTTTATTTCCTTTTTCTTTTTCTTGATTATATAAATGAATATAAAAAGTTTACAAGTTTACACTAAGTAAAAATTATGTAAATGATATATATACAAATATAATTCATTAATATTGTAAAACACTTAGTTTTGCATTATCTCCATTATAAAATATTCTTTTATTATTTTATTTTTTGCAAATATCTATAAAAGGAAAAGGAAGGGGAAAAGAAAAAGGATTATACTTCTCGATAATGACACATTTGGCGAAATATTGTATTTAACTTAAAAATTTAATAACTATTTAAATAAAATTTACAAGCAGGATGACAAAAAGGTGTAATTAGCTAGTTAAAATGAAATAAATATTGGTTTTCTGCCAATCGATACGAATTTTAAAATCATTTAAAAAGCCCAATTCAATTAATAAAAACAAAATTTGTGACCTTCACCATAATTACAGAGCATTACGGGTGCTGTTGCGTGGAGTTTAACACCACTTTCGTCCTTCGAAATGTCAATTTCCCAATTTTGGTGTAAATATGCACACCATATTGCGATTACATTTATGGGTTCAGTAATACGGGCTATGCACTTTTAAAAATTATCATTGAAATTTGCAAAAATTCCTAAAAAGACACAGGTTAACATCAACTAACAACAAAGATATCTCGATAATTTGTTACACATGTTTCTTAATTGAATTAAATTCCTTTTGGTTTGAAAACTAAAAAAAATTCATTAAGACAAAAAGAAATAAAAGTCTTACCTTATCCTGACTTAGCACAATATGAATTTTAAGTTTCTATTTTTAAAGTAATGCTCTTAAAGTAATTATTTATTGAAGCACTTGATTTACGCAACCGCGAAGCACTAATCTTTCGAACAAATGGCAAACACTTGAACCGCATCGATATGTTTCTTATTATTACCTGCCTCATACTTTCCTTTCAGGAACGAAGGTGAAAGAAAGTAAAGACAAAATCTGTGGGTGTTCAGTTACAACTTAAAGTTAACGAGAGGGTGAACTTAAGAGGGTCCTTGATTCATGTGGTTGATTTACTTGTTTGTTTTATCCAGTCGTTCTCTCCCCAAATTTCTTTTCCCTTCTTAATTTTATCTTGTCTGCTCAACTGATGCTAGTATAGGTAAGGCACCCTTAGTAAATAATTATCCACGACCAATTTCACCTCTGGCCAGAGCAGCCGAAGACCAAAATAGCAGCAGACGTGTGCCCGGAAGCGAAAGGTTAATTGATTTGTTTTCCAAATCATTTTCTTTTTGTATCTGAATACTTCGAAACGATGTACTTACAACCAACTATACTACACACTAAACATGCCTAACTTATAAAAAAAAAAAGGATACAAATTGGAAAACGAATACATTAAAAAATTATAAAACTATCAAATCAGAATTATTAAAATAAATACATGAAAAAAAGTATTACAAATTGACAACCTAACACTTTTAAATGTGGGATAATATAAAAAAAATCTTTAGGTTTAAAAACTTTGGTTGAATGAACGCAGTCATCTGATATTTGAATACCTATAAAATATGATTACTATTTGTCGTGAGGGGGCCCAAGGTGCATGTGGGGCCCGAGGCGGCCGCCTCTTCCGCCTCTATGGTAATCCGCCACTGTAAAAATTAGTGATTTTTTTGAAAAAAGTGTGGTTGTAGTGATCTTTAGACTCACTACAATGTCTCAAGCCTTTGCATTGCTACATTATAACCAAAATTCCAATTAAATAGAAAGAGATTTTATAAAATAAAAATAAGTCAACTATGTGAAAGTGATAAGGATAAATTGGTGGAAATTATCACTAAATATAAAAATGTAATAGAAAATAAAAAAACGGATTCTGTGTCAAACAGAGCCAAAAAAGAATGCTGGGAGAATATTTGTGGCGAATACAACGCTCATAGTGTAACTGGAGAAAAGACAATAAATCAAATAAAGGCGGCATACATGAACATGAAAGGTAAATTGAGAAAGACAATAGCAAGCAGAAGGGAGCATATATCACACGCCGGTGGTGGACCGGTGTAGCGATCCTAAAACAAGACAAACATTAGACTCGCTACATTGTAGCAAAAAACCATTTACATTTCTCATAATCATTCACATTCCTATAAATCAAAATCCAAACCATTTACATTTCTCATAATCATTCACATTCCAATAATTCAAAATCTGAACTAAAATAACCAAACAATTCACGTTCCCAGACAAATTCACAGTCACAGACAGAACATAAACCTTCAATCTCAAATTCAATTAAAAGTTCAACCAAAAACCCATTTTTCAGCGAAACTAACAAGTGTTTCACTTTTTCTATAAAAGATTTTCTCATAGAAAATTGATTGCAAAACAATTTTTAATGTAATTACTAAGAATTAAAAGACAAGATGCATTAAAATAAAAACACATTAGACTGAAAGAAAACACGACAAACTATGATAAACAATTCATAGGAAAATTCAAACGAAGCGTTTTCTATTTTGTTTCCCAACATCTGTGAGAAAAATTACTTTATGTCATTTGAGAAATAATTTTTTATAATTTATGATGCAAATTTCTGATTGGTGGAAGCCAATTCGAAATTTGTAATAAATAATACTAGATTAACGAGATTCGAGTTAGTCTATACCGCGACCTATACCAACCATATTTATCGTCAGTCTATATCGCGTTATTACTAAGGGTTAAATCGGTACCCAAGTCTCGAGTGTAGTGAGTGTCTATTTAAGAATAAGTGTAAAGAGTTTAGTGAAACTGAAATAATCAGTAAAATAATAAGTTTACCAAAAAGAGATAAATATTGATTAAATAAAATAAATATTAATCAAATAAAATAAATATTAATTAAATAAAATAAATATTAATGGAATAAAATAAATATTGATTGAATAAAATAAATATTACCAATATTACAAATAAAGATTTAGTGAAACTGAAACCTACGAACCGTTTTTCATTCAAAAAATAGTTCTGAAGCCTAGAGGGAAACTACAAGTTAATCAAGTAAGTCAACGTTTGATTTTTATTTAAGTGAGAGTGGAAGAAATAAGTAGAGCCCGAAGAGGATCCTACACCGGCATTAGGGCCTATTGATGAAGCGAACGGCGCGCTTTATGATTTAATTGCTCCCTCAATAATACCGCGTCCTAATAGATTTGATGATGATGGCAGCGGTGATGTAAGCAATTATTAAAAATATATATAAGTTATTTGTATATTTATGTACGTTATTTATTTTTTCTAGAAAATATTGAACAGCGATGATTTTCCGACGGAATTTCTCGATTTGGAAGATCCTGCTACGGAAAATATTGCGATATCGTAAAATATTCCAACGACATCACACAATCCTCTACAAAATGTCTATTATCCGAGACCTAGAAACAGAAGACGTTCTAATACTATCGAAAATAAAATAAAAGAAAAACAAGAAGAAGACCTTAAGGTAAAAATCAAACTTACCAAAATTAAGCAGAAGGCAGCGAGGGCTGTGTACCGTTACTATAGAAGTTTATGTTCAGAGGGAAATGACGAAAGCGAGTAATCTTTTTAATAAAGTTTGAATTAAATTAACAAAATATGGAGGGGCTGAAATCTCAAGCTCTGAGATATCAAGACTTCGGTCTGGGTTAAGGATTTTGATATAGTTTTCGGCAACAAAACTTTTATGAGGACATGGTTTTTAGTTTTGGGCAGCGATGAATATCAAACATAACTCTTTGTTAAAGTACAAGTATTCAGAGGTAGACTCTGTTTAAAAATTTATTACAAAACTAACACGAAACATCAATACGTTGCCGGATAATTGTAATCAAAATTCCAAAAATATTGTTAAATTAAATAAAATCAAACTTTTTCAAAATTCCGAAAATATTCTAAAAATTAGAATGAAATCAAATATTTAAACTTTTTCTAAATTCTGATGATATGCCAAAAATTCTTAAAAATTCGAACTTTTCCAAAATTCTAAAAATATTGCAAAAATTATTACAAAATCAAAAATTAAAACTTTTTTCAAAATTCCAAAAATTATAATAATATCAAAAATTAAAAATTTTTCAAAATTCTAAAAATATTTCAAAAATTCTTACAAAATCAAAAATTAAAACTTTTGCCGAAATTCTAAAAATATTGCAAAAATTATTACAAAATCAAAAATACAAACTTTTTCAAAATTCCAAAAATATTTCAAAAACTACAACAAATTCAAAAATTTCCATGTCCAATTTCATTTTAAATTACATTTACGTCATAAAAACAGCTACATTTTTTTCCCCAAAATATTGGCTAAATAATTAAATGAAATCATTTTTTGACACACTTGACATTATTTTTTGACAAACTTATAATGCCATAATTCTCTATAATAATAATGAAATATCATGTCATACGAACTATTAATTTCATTTTTTTCTAAAAAAATTGGGTAAAAAATAAATAAAAACCTTTCTTTTGACACACTTGACAACATTTTTTGACAAACTTATAATGCCATAATTCTCAATAATAATAATAAAATTTCATTTCAAACAAACAATTTATTTTTTTTCCAAAAAATTGGGTAAAAAACTAAATAAAAATCTTTTGACACACTTGACAACATTTTGTTGACAAACTTATAATGCCATAATTCTCAATAATAATAATAAAATTTCATTTTAAACAAACAATTTTATTTCCAAAAAATTGGGTAAAAAAAAAATAAAAATCTTTCTTTTGACACACTTGACAACACTTTTTTGACAAACTTATAATGCCATAATTCTCAATAATAATAATAAAACTTCATTTCAAACAAACAATTAATTTTATATTTTTTTTCCAAAAAATTAGGTAAAAAAATAAATAAAAATCTTTCTTTTGACACACTTGACAACTTTTTTTTGACAAACTTATAATGCAATAATCTAGTTTTTGATCTCACATACCAATCCCGACCATCAAGATTTCTCCAAATTCAATGTTCCTACTCGTAATCACTTAAAATGAACGTTTTTTAAGCCAAAAATATGCAAATTTCCTTGTTTTGACACACATAATGATTTTTTTGACACACTTCCGGTACAGTTATCGAACACAGCGTCCTTTCGGACCTGTCCCTTGAGTATACCTATTTTTAGAAAAAAAAATTTTTGAAATCCCTCCAGTGGTTTTCCCTGCAGCGTAGGTAATGACGGCCGGCCAGCCGGCCGGCCGGCCGACAGACAGACATACATTTTTTTTTTTTGCTTTTTTAGAATCAGGATGTCCTAAAACGTCGAGAAATGTCAAAAAAAGTGGGGGTAAGAATTTGACTTTGAGCTCATGAATGTAATACTTAGGTCTTTCAGACCGAAGTAAAAGACATTGTTTTATATTTACTTTCTTTTATATCCTGTTAGTTAAATACCCATTGCAAGCGCTAGATCTACTTTATTTATTTACAATTATTTCGAGGGTTACAATGTTATATAATATTACCATATAGTCTGACATTGGCAAAATAAATTTAATTACAAAAAAAATTTTGAAAGAAATATCCTCTGTTGTCTATATTCGATAGTTCCTTTTCAACCAGTTTTTGCAAAAACGCAATATTATGTTTTGAAAAAGGAAAACGTTTCTCGAACTCTTCATCGGTGTAATAATTCTCGTCCGTTCTTTCTTGAAAACTTCGTTCACTATTACAGTAAAATCTCGCAAAGCCGGAACTCGATTGAGACGGAAACTCGAAAAACACGGAAAAAACTACTAAAAAATATCCCATTGAAATAAATTTCGTATATAATTATACATTTATTACGAAAACTCGCGAGACGCGGACGGAAAATGTTTGGTAGAACAAATTTTAACTAGAGTACTCGACAAAGACGGAATTATAACCAACTTCATTTTAGTTTTTGGAAAATTATACTAACTTCATTGGTTATGAAATGAATTTGTACATACTTATGTTTAAATGTCAAATTATTATTCAAAGTTTAACGAACAATATGGTAATCCAGTGTTTAATAAATACATATGTAGACAGATTTTTCATAATGTGAAAATTAAATAATTTAAATTTAAAACAAAAATACGCAGTAATTTTAATGCGGTCAAACGGAAAATCGGCCATGGAAATTTGTGATCATTTTAATTGTGGTAAGACACAAATATATTCAATATTAAAAAACAAAGATGAAATCAAAAGGACCGCATACCTCAGCGCTTGGAAATGATTTAAAATCCAAAAAAAAGAGACACACAATATGCCAAAGTATAGCAAAATTTCCGAAGTATTATACGAGTGGTTCTGTGCAGGGCGGGCAAAAAATATAGCCATATCAGGCCCGATTTTGCAGCAAAAGGCGTTAGATATTGCTAGTAAAATGAACATTCCTAATTTTAAGGCATCCAATGGTTGGTTAGTGTGTTTTCGAAAAAGGTGTGTACATATAATCTATGCATGCATGTGTATAACTCGTGTGGAATCAATTTTTGTTGTAATGTTTGTGTTTTATTGGTTGATTTTTTAGATATTCAATTATGTTTAATACATGCTGTGGAGAGGGGAATGAAGTTAATCTGGAAATTGTGTCAGAGTGGAAGAACAAGTGGAAGAGTTTGACCGAAGGATATGCAAACTGCAATATAGCAAACTGTGACGAAACTGCATTATTTTATAAAATGCTTCCCAACAAAACCTTTCAAGTTAAAGGGGAAAAATGCTGGAGAGGGAAATATTCGAAGGAAAGACTAACGCTTTTATTAACTGTATTTGGAGATGGGAAAGTATACAAGCCTCTTGTCATTGGGAAAAGTAAAAATCCCAGATGTTTTAAAAATCTAGACAAACAAAAACTTCCAGTGAAATATTTTGCAAACACGAAAGCCTGGATGACCGCAAACATATTCGAACAATATCCAGTTAAACTAAATCTCGAAATTGAACAAAAAAATCAATGTATACTTCTTTTCTTAGACAACGCTACATCTCACCCCGAAGTCTTTCTCTCTAATATAAAACTTGTATAATTTCCGCCAAATACAACTTCGCATCTTCAACCACTAGACAATGGGATTATACAAACGGTTAAAGTGCAATACCAAAAATTGATGTTAAAAATGTTTTATTGAAAATGGACTGCATAGAAAAGACATCAGACATTATTGGCTCAATCAGCGTCTTAGATGCCATAATATTTCTAAATCAAGCCATCAAACTGCTAAAATCTGAAACAATACTAAAATTTTTTGGAAATTGTGGCTTTTTCGAACCTCAATCCACTGCAAACGAACCACTGAAAAGCTCTCAATCCACAGCAAATGAACCATTGGAATATACTGAAATAGAATATTTATTGAGTGAGCAGTACACAGATGAAACATACCAGGCGGAGGAGTACGTAAACATTGACAAAGATCTAGCTACAGAAATGAATGACATAAATTTGGAAAATTTCATAAATCAAGCGGATTCAAATATGGGAGATAGTTCATCCGAAGAAGATCACTTAGTCTCAGAGGAAATCGAGTCAAGACCTAACCCATCTGTTGTGGAAGCCATTAAATCTTTAGACATTTTAAAACATTTTGCATTAGACACTGGTTGTTATGATTTGTATGAAACAGTTCAACAAGTGGACATCCAATTAATCGAGTCTATTAAAATTAAAAAAAAAATATGGTAAAACAATTTACGTTAGATACGTATTTTATTTTAAAATAAATACATATTTCTTTTTATGATGTAATTATTTGTGATGATTATATGTGATGAATTAAAATTTTAAGTTTATTTGTTTAGTAAATGGATTAACAATTTGTTTTTATGAAATACATAAAATATATTTACGAAATTGGTTTTTTTAATTTTTTTTAAAACACAAAAACTCACATGCGAAACTTCATACAGTTTGTTTAAACTCCGAAACCCGGAAGCCGGACAAATTCGTCGGTCCCTTCCGATTCCGCCTTTGAGAGATTTTACTGTATTAGTAACTATTACAATATGAAGTATCACCCTGTTTATTATAATTCAAATACTCACCACTAGGTGTCAAATAAATATGTAATTGATTATATAGTTTTAGTTTATGATACACACAGTCTTATAATACATGTCGTTCGTCACAGTTTTATATTATATGTCGTCCGTCAGTCTTTATAAATAATATATAAAATTAAATTAATTGAAGTCTTGTAACGCCGTGAAAATAACAATAACAAAGAATTCACATTTTCCTTTTAAGTAAATCAGTTAAGAGAAAGTCTATTCAATAAAAAAAAATCTAAAACTGCCCAGAAAATTCAAATTTAAATGTTTCGATTTCGAATATCTTTTTTTCAACTTAACGAACATATCATCAGCGATGAGAACACTGAAAATGAAACGATCGTCATGCGAGATCATAAAAAAATATTCTATTGTCAGGTTGGTCAAAAAAAGAATTTTTAATTTTCACTTTTGGTTTGACTTTCAAACAATTTCTATGTCTGATTTAAAAAATAGTTTTTGCTTTGAATTCGAGGTCTAACATTAAAGTAAAAAGTTATTTTCTTTATAAAACTTAAATTCCATTTTCAAAATGGAAAATTTTTTTGGTTTAAAATAAAAAAAACAGAGTACTATGTACAACAAGGAAATTGTAATTTGTGGAAAAAATATAAATTGTTGTATAATTAGCCTATATTAGACAAAATTGTCTAATTCTATTTGTAAAAATTAATCGTCAAGTCCGTTTATGAAATTTTCGTGCAGGACTTCATTATGTAGTGCTTTTTGTGGAGGAACGGATTAGTTTCTGCTTGATATAATAAAACCTTTAATTAACCATCAAGATAAACGAAGATGTGAAATAAAACATGAAGAAGACAACATTGAAGAAATAAATTAATGTAAGCTTTTAATTGAATTTTAATTTATATAATTTTTGATTTGTTTTTGAACAAATTATTTTTCATGTTGTGGATTGATTTCAATTATGAAATGTAATATATAACTACCAAAAACCAACAAACTCTACCAAACCAACAGATAAAAATCATGTAAATATTCCACTACGGAAGATAACACAAAATACAATAAAAAATAATAATTCTCTCACACGATATTAAAATTAAAAGAACTTACAAAAGATCTTATTTCAATTATGAATATGAATAAATAAATTATGAATAAATCTGGTCACGAGACATTAAAATAAAAACAAATTAAATAACATACATAAAATCGTAACACTTGTTGTGGTTCCACATCCCTGACTTTCTATATAATATATAATTTACTTATGTCTTTGTATTTTACGCGCATTTCTGTTTACGTATTTATTTAATAATATAAACATGTATAATAATATAGGTACTGTAAATGTTAAGTATGTCTGTGTTTATTATATTTTGTGATACTTAATTTAATTAATAATATAATTCGTCCACTTGGAATTAAACCGTGGTCGAGGTATGTAGTTTCCATTTTATAATGGTTAACCAATTTATAATGTTAGTGTTAATACAAATTGTAAAGTTATCTAAATTAAATAAAATCAATTATTAATCATTCTTTTTTCTTCAACAAATCGAGTCTTTTCCATAACACACTGACCTAACTTGAAATATGTAAAATATCAAATTGCAAAACAAATAATATTTTTACTAATTGTGTAAACAAAATATAATTTAATAAATTTTACAATTTTTACTTTTAAATGTGATGATCAGGAAGAAATTTAATTTTTATTTAATGTGGTGTCCAACCCACCATTTCACTTTACTTAACTTTACAGTTACTTAAAAAGTATACTTTACCTATCCAGTGTACGTTAAAAATTATTATATCCAATATCTCATTTCACAATTTAAATATCGTCGTTAAAAATTAATTAATAAACAAACTCTATAAAATTATTTTTCTTATGAAATAAAATATAAGAACGCGAGTTCTTATTTTTCATTTTTGTATAATGTTTCACAAAAATGCAAAAAGGGCATTTTTGTCACGTTTACCATAGTTGTTGAGGTTCGGAAGAAACCAAGCAAGAATCAGTTGTTGTGTGGTAATTATAGTGAGCAAAGCTCCCAATTTAATACTAGTAAATTTAAATATAAAAATTCAACTTTTGTAATAATTAATGTGAATATTGTAACACACATAATTGGTTATAATTAAATAATTATTAAAATTCAACTTTGTAATAATTAATGTGAATATTGTAACAGTGGTTATAATTAAATAAATAATAAAATTCACTTTTGTAATAATTAATGTGAATATTATAATGCTTAACTGATATCTATATGTTCGTGTTTCATTTATACAAAAAACTACAACGAGAACATTGTAAGCAGCTGTGGATTCAAAGTGCTCAGGAAATAAAGGTATCAGTTATTTTTACTTACTGGCCACTTGCTGAAGTGTCTGGGCACAACAGTTTCATTGTGTGGAAATAAATATCCAGTATAATGCTTACATGTTTGTTGACAACGATAACGCTTAGAATAACAAATGCAATTTGCTTTTGTGTAGAGGCCCCCTATATGTGTAGTAACTTCCTTACGTATTCATGAGCCATACTCTTGCCACACACTTTAAGTACAAAACTTTAGCTCTACACTGTAACTCAAATTATAGTTTATTTATGTTTATGTATTTGTGTGTGACGACACATTAGTCGCCAGTATATTTCTATTATGTTTATTTATTAGTATATAGGAAATATAACGAACACGAACGACGAGAATGATGTGGCGTTGATTTAAGAATATTAAATAAAACAGACGTGAAGAATAATTTAAAAGTTTATGTGTTTTATTTTTATGTATAATCCTGAGTCCTGACCTTACAATCTCAGAAGTGGGATTAGCTCGCGAATTTTTTTTTAGCGAATATTAAGTTTTTATGAAAAACTGTAATTACAAAAAAATATTAAGATTAAGATTATAATTACGCGTAAAAAAAAACTTTATTGTGCGCAAGTTCGTTATTTTTTTTATGGGAAGAAACAAGTTAATGAAAGAAAAAAATAAAAAAATCAGTTATTCATGTAATTTTGATTTAGAACATTTTTCGGAAAATATACATGCATATTTAAATACATATAAACTTAAGAATATTAAGGATATTTTTTTTCGAATTTAAGTTATAATTTTTTAAAAAATATTTATGTGTACACCGAAAAATGATTTTATGATAGTGTTTTAATGTAAAATTGATTTTATGGAATATTTTTTTTCTGAAATTATGTGAATTTAATTTTATGGATTTTTTGATACTATGTGAAATTAATTTTTAAATTAAACAATTTAATAGCTTTACAACTGTAATATATATTTTAATTCTTCCTTATTTATTTGCCAAATTTTCGATGTTTCTCATCATTATCAAGGCTTATTTATATAAATCTAAAAAACAAGGTTTTATAATTAAACTATGAACAAACATAAAAAACAAGAAAAAGCAATCCCTCTGTTTGTAATTACATTAAAAAAATAAATTAAATCTATAGATTTTTGTCATAACTTTAAAAATTCTTCTTAAAAACATTATATTTTAATTTATCAAAATACTAAGCTAATGTTAAAAAGATGAAACGTGACGAACATTTCAAAACGCATATGAAACAAAAAGGGTAAGAATTAATTTTTGATTCATATCAAAAAGTTTTTGACTTCTTGTTCCATGCAAATTATTTTTATAACACTTATACACATTCTATCACCATACAATAATTCACAAAACAAAACCAGTTTGAGAGGGCTCAAAAAAATTTATGTTTAAAACGAAAGAAAAACGAATTTAAATTGAAAATGAAAACAATACATTTGAAAACAATAAATTGAACCAAAAATGCTTAAACGTTTCTTTTCTTTTTTAGGTGATTCTGGATATGCACTGCGACCTTGGATGTTAACTCCAATTTGTTCTGTAGAGTCAAATTCTCCTGAAAGCAGATATAATAAGGCTCACATGCGAACAAAAAACACCGTCGAACGCTTAAACGGGTTATTAAAAATGAGATTTAGATGCCTTTTAAAACATAGGGTTTTGCACTGCCAGCCTAACACTGCATCTAAAATTATCAACACTTGTTGTGTTTTACATAACATGTTGTTGTGTTTTACATAACATGTTGCTGTGTTGTGTTTTACATAACATCGACAACTCCTTATCTCCAATATTGTAACGTCTAATTATCTTCAAATTAAATAATTTATTAAAACCATTTCGAAACATTTTCAGTAAATTCATTTTCTTTCAATAAAAATTCAAATTCAAATATAACGTTCAAAACATCTAAATAAAAAAAATAAACAAAAAAATATTAAACGCACCCACAATAAAGAAAACTGAACGAAAAACGAAACAAGCGAATGGGGTAGCTTCGTCTCTTTCAGACGAAAAATTATTATAAATGCCATGATGGCTGTTTTGAGTCTTTCTCAAAGTTTAAGTGTTAAAACAAAAACATCTTATTTTTCAATGTTTAAATTTTTAAAAGAATAAAAAAAAACATAAAAATTGTTTTTGGTTATTTGTTGAATTTGTTGTGAAATGAAACTCCTATTGATCCATAATTGTGCTACCCTATGGTAACAACCTTTCTCCGACCATTACCACTTGCAGTCCCTAAACCCTGTCCAAACCCTTCGTGTTCGTATCTTTGTTTTTTTTTTTAAATTTTTCTCATTTTTTTAATTCCCATGATATACGAAGCCTTCATTGACAATTACCTCAACGGTGATATTTGAATAAAATGACATTAAGATGTTCCTATTCAATTAGTCTACAAGTGGCGGAAATGGTTTTCTATTTCTATAAAATTATAAAATTTGTATAAGTTTTTTTTTCCATAAAAAATTGCAGTACTTGTCATTTTTTTTGTTTTTTTCTTCAAAATTTAGAAAAATGAAAAAAAAAGTCAGTCGGGAGTGAACTACCAACATGGTCAGAAATTTTTGGCTCAATTGTATTGTAATTAACTAAATTATTTGTGTATACTTAAAATTTTTGGGATAAAAAGTTCCAATTTTATAATGATAATATTTTAATTAAATATAAAGATTTAATCTGATCAAAAGTTATTAATTTGGATAAAAAAGAGATTAAATAAATTTATAGAGGATAATTTTTGGATAAAAAGTTCCAATTTTGATAATAATATTTAGATTAAATAAGTTTGATGAAAGTGATCAAAAGATGTCAATTATAACTTTTAAGAATTAAAAAGAACAATAAAAGGTGAAAGAAATTTTGGAGAAGGAAGTGTTACTGGAGAAAACAAAAGAGTGTGGGTATATGTGAGTCAAGCTAGCGAGGGCCGAACATCCCAAAGGTGATTAGGGTCTTCAACCCTCTACCGGCATTTTTTTTCTCCTATAAGTTTTAAAGTAATAGCGTCGGCTATCCGAGCAATTACAAATTGATACGAATAAATACAAACGATATTCATATGAGCTTTGAACTCCAAATAATATCAAACTTAAAATAATACGAAAAAAATCTTTTGTTAAAGGAACATATTTTAGTGTTTATATTTAACATGTATATTATTACAATACACAAATTATTAACTTTATCTATATCTGGGACTGATGTGCATCTCGTTCGTGTTTTATTAGCTTTAGTAATCAATTCTAAAGCAAATTTTATATGAGATTAATTAAAAAAAAATATTTAGATACCTTTCCCAAGGATGCTCTTTCCAAAGTCTTGCGTGGAGTTGGAAAATTGGGAAAGAAATCATTCGATGCATTATATATGAAGTATGTGATGCGATTTTGGAATCGCTAAAAACGTTATATGTATCGGAACCAAATTAGAACGACTATCAAATAATTGAAAAAGATTTTGCTGAGATATGGAACCTGCCAAATTATGTGGGAGCTATTGATGGCAAACACATTCAATGTCCTCCAGAATCCAATAGCGAATATTATAATTATAAAAAATTCTATAGTATAGTGTTAACGGCAGCTTGTGATGCCAAATATATTTTTACGTATGTAGCCCAACGTCTACGGGTCCCAAAGCGATGAAGGATATGGATAATTTAAATCGTTTTCTTATAGAAATAAAAATAAAGTTTAAATTTATTATAGGAATATTCAGTAAAAGTAAGTTTGGTCAGAGTATTTGTGGTGACAAAATAATAATTCCGGGTCAAAACTACTACCTGGTCTGGTATTAATAGTACCGTACCACACTATTATGTAGCGGGTGCGGCATTCAGGCTCAGCCCAAATCTAATGAAGCCCTATCCTGGCGAGGGTTTTCCCAAAAATAAGGAAATATTCAATAAGTGGCTTTCTTGTAGTAGGCGATGCATAGAAAACCACTTTGGCATCCTGGTCAATCGGCTTAGAATTCTGTTAACCACCTTAAACATGCATCCCGACAAGGCAGTAAAGGTTGTATTAGCATGCGTCGGAGTGCATAACTTTTTTATGCTTAGTAAGGAAATTTCCAATTCGTATGCACCCCCAAATTACATGGACTGGGAAGATAAAAGATATGAATCACAACCGGGATTGTGGAGGACAGATGCAAACCGCACCATACCCTTGATACAACCATCTCGGCATACGCATGTGCTTGGAGGAAGATATGCTCTGCAAATGAGAGATACGTTGTGTCCCTTTATAAACAACGAGGGTAGATTGAATTATATATATAGTGTGGAAAAAATGCTATTAGGTTAGTCATAATTTGATTTTGAAAAATTAAATTAGTTAATTTTCGATTTTTGTTTGGGAAAAAAGAATGCAATCAAGCTTTGATTTTAAATCAAAAATTAAAATTCGGTCCGTTTTTTTAATCGAGCGGGTTCGAACTATTCAAAGCGCCTAGTATTTTGACAATTAAGTTTGTATATATATTATTTGTACATATATTAGTTTGTACATATATTATTAAATCGAGTTTCGAATCTTAAAAAAATATAAGTTTTCGCTTTCGGGTTTGTTTGAATAACAAAAATTAAAACTGTGATATAGTTTAAATATATTTGAGCTTTGAAAATACAGTAGATTCGACTTAAAGCGACTACTGTTTTAACGACAACTGGCATCAAACGACTCAAAAAAATGATCCCTTCAATTTTTTAGTTATTATGAAAAAATTATTTCGTTTAGAGCGAAATGTATACAATGAAAAATCTGGGTATAACGACCTGATTTATGGATTTTTAAATCGAAAAAATTCGGTTATTACGACAAATATTATACCAATACTACAAAAATTATATTGGTATACAAAATTTATCATCATTTAATTGTATGATTTGTATATACATACATACATGGTGTAGAAACAAATAGCTTTGTTTTAGTATAATTTACACCAGCGTTATTTTTCGCACATATAGCTATAAAAAATACTATCGAAATTTCCCGTTAAGTTAGAAGTTTTTGTTTTGTTAGTGAATTGATGAAACAGTCATATATTCGATGCTATAGTGCAAAGTACAATTTTAGAATAAAAAATAATAATTAAACAAATGTCTAAACGCAAAAGTTTTACCGTCGAAGAAAAATCAAGTAGTATATGGCGACTTGAAAACGGTGAGCACAATACTGATCTGGCAAAAGAATTTAGCATAGCACATTCAACATTGTCAACAATATGGAAAAATAGAGACAACATAAAAAAACAGTTCGAAAAAAATTCATTGAAAAACAAACGAATAAGAAAAGCAGAACATAATGATATTGATGAATTATTACTTGAGTGGTTCACAGTTCAACGTACGAAACATATCCCAATAACTGGACCTTTATTGCAAGCTAAAGCGAATGAATTTGCTCGAAAAATAGGCAAAACAAATTTTTCGTGTAATGATAGTTGGATTTATCGTTTTCGATTGCGACATTATATCGTCGTGGGAAAAATTTCGGGTGAAGCTGCGTCAGTATCACAAGATCAGTGTAATAATTGGGTTCGAGATATTTTTCCAAAAGTTTGCTATAATTATAAACCATCAGACATTTACAACGCAGACGAAACTGCATTATTTTTTAAATTAACCCCAGATCAAACTCTTAAGTTCAGAGGGAGTGCACTGGAGGTAAACTTTCGAAAGAACGAATTACAGTCCTATTAGCTACAAACATGGATGGAAGCGACAAAAGGAAACTTTTTATTATCGGAAAATCAAAAAAACCGAGATGTTTCAAAAACATCAACTCATTGCCAGTCGAATATGATGCGAATAAAAGAGCATGGATGACGTCGGACCTGTTCAAAAATTACTTACTTCGATGGGACAAAGAACTACGCTAAACGAAAAGAAAAATTATCCTATTCATCGACAACTGTCCAGCACATCCAGATGTAAGTAATCAACTTACTAATATCAAATTGAATTTCCTCCCACCGAATACGACATCAGTGATCCAGCCGATCGATCAAGGCATAATAAAATGTCTTAAAAATAATTACAGAAAATCGCTTGTTCTTAAAATGGTGCACAACTGCGAAGCAAATAAATCTACTTTTACGGTAAATTTAATCAATGCAATTGACATGATTTCAACTGCGTGGAGAGATGTTAAGTCTTCTACAATTCAGAATTGCTTTAATCATGCAGGCTGGGTTAAAGGTGATTCTCAGAATATACATTCAGGTATAGTCAATACATTCAGGTATAGTCAAATCTGCGGATACTGACGACTTTAATGAAATGCGGATAACATTCCATTAAACGAATGGTTAAAGCGCCCAACGTGGGGCTCCTCTAAGGGTTTCTACAGCAATGTAGGACTCTGGAGGAGTCCCTTCACATAACAAACAACTTTGAAATTTTTTTTTTTAAAAACTTTTTCTTCATAATTAATTTTATTCTTCTACCATTCAATAGTTAGAGGCTCTGGCGACGGGAAGCAACTCCATGCTTCAACGCGCAGGAGCGGAGTTAGTCTGAGATCCCTCAGATTGACTTCGATGGGGTTTTGCGTCCCCACGCCACCAGCTGTAACTTCTTTTTGTTTTTGTTGTTAACGCAAGGGTGGGAATAGTTGTTAGGAATTATTCCCAATGGGCATTACAACCCCACGGACCCTAGTTACGGGTTGGGTTTCTGGCGATGTCGCGAAGGCCGAAGGTGACTTATGTGCCAGACCTAGACTGACGTGTATTGGTGTATACGCCAATTCTCGTCCGAGTCTGGTCACCTGGTCAGGCTTCGGGTTCGTGGTGTCCTCAGAGTCCAGCCCAATTCAATATTGTCTAAACGTTAGAATCCCCTCCTGGCAATATTGGCCTCCTATGGCCTGATTTGTTCAGTTCCCCATGGATGATACTGGGGGGCATTTTCCAAAGTAGCCCGATCAGCTACTGAGGGAAGATGTCCGCTCAGCGTTGATGCCGTGGTTGACTGGATCAACTCAGGTCATAGCACCCCGCCCGTATGTGTTGGTGTGGATCGCAGCTGGCGAGTGTTGTTGATCGAATGGTCGTCCAGAGGATTTATTTTCTGGCCATCCCTTCAGCACTTGTCAGCTGGGTGAGATCCCATCAGCACATACCCCATCTTATTCCTTTCCCACCTTACCTTTTCCCATCCTTAGACATCCTATCTTGTGTCCTTTTCCTTTCTCATTTCCCATCCTTTAACGTAGTGCATTTTAAACTTTTCTTTGGTCCCAAAATTAAAAACCAGAATAAACAAAATTTAAAATGAAAGAACGGCGATCGCCGCCTTCAACCCCTGAAAGTCCCCCGTCAATAAAAATATTAATAAATAAATAAATAATTTATAGAGAAAAAAAAATAACAAATAAATAAATATAAAACAAAAAAAAATAAATAAATAAGTCAATAGATCAAATAAAACTGCTGATAATAATAGGTGCTAATGTTGTTTTTCTCTCAAAATTTTAGTTGCCGGCATACTTTATACTAATGAAATTTATGACCTTATGACCTTGCTTTGGAATGGCCAAGAGTTCGCTCAAAAGCACAATCCAAACAATGGAACAAGAACAAAATGCTAAATTATGGAAAAGCAGAGAGGGACTAGTTCACTCCAAGAAGTTTCTAGGTAACCTCCCTGTTTCACCCTTAAAAACAATCGACTTAAACAGAGAGTCTCTAAGAATTTTAACGTGGTGCGTTACTGGACATGGTCCTTTAAACCACCATCTTAACAAAATAGGCCTTGTTGTTTCCGACAGGTGCAGATTCTGCTACTCGGATGCGGAAACGATGGAACACGTCATCTGCAGCTGTCCTGAACTCTCTGGGCACAGATACAACCAACTTGGTCATAGAAGACTAACACTTCCATTACCACAAAACGTCACTCAGATTGAGCTAATTAATTTTATTAAAAGTCTCAACTTGGATGACAGAATACAACCAGTAACGGCACAGACGACGACTGACTAATAACAAAATCAGGGTAAGCACAATAGACCTTCAGGTCGCAGTGCTACTTGAACTGTAAGTCTCAAGGCCCTCCAATAAAAAAAAAAAAAAAAAAAAAAAATGAAATTTATAATTGGCATCAAGATTAATAGAAATTTACAATTGGCATCAAGATTAATAAAAATTTATAATTGGCATCAAGATTAATAACAATTTTATAATTGGCATCAAGATTAATAAAAATTTATAAAATAACATCAAGAACAACCAACGTAAATATCGTCAAGATTAAATAACAAGAAACAATTTAATTAAGGTAAATTGAGAAAAGGACCAACTGAAACCTTGGTTCGGTATTTAAAATAAAATACGAAAATTTTTTTTTGTTGATCCTTTCCTCAATCGAATTAGTGTTAGTTAAGATAAGGTTAGGTTATCTACTAAGTAATTTTTTTGAAAAAAAAAATTCTCTTAATTAAGTATCAGTTTTTTTGTTGCATGTCAATTTTAATTTTGCATGATAGGTTAATTTTTTTTCATATATAAAATTTTGTAACATTTAAATCTTTGAATTCTCCTTGTCAAACCGGTAGGCTTGCCGCACTTTTATTCGTTCGTTCATTTTTTTTTGTATTTTACGACCTTCGCGTCTCGGGAACCCCCAGATCTGCCCGGAATTGGATCTGGAAAATTTTTTTTATTTGCCACCTTCTGCCATAACCTTAGTATACCTGCTTTCTTTCTAGTGTCAACTTTTATCTTTGTTTGGTCAAATACCAGCATCATCGAGATTAATAGTATTTTTTTTTGTTTTGTGTGTTTCACCCTCGGTTATAGTCAGATTACACAATACTTTTGTCAATTGGTCAAATATCACACGGTTGTTCTCGGTTTGAATATTCATAATGTCGGCCACAGATAGGATTGACGTTTCAGACAGATCTAGCTCCTGTGCGGTCTGTCAGCATGAGATTGTGCCGGCAGACGTTAAAATTCTCACCAGGTGTAACTACCTGTTCCATGACATCTGCCTCAACCATTGGTTGTTGCAGAATAATTCCTGCCAGATATGTCGAGCCGCTTGCGTGCGTTCGGAATTACAACGGCTGCCTCGAGGAACAGAAAACAATAATTACACTGTAGTGGCGCCACCTAAAAGACCTTACACTCGAGCTCTCGCGGCCGAGTTGCACCAACGCCGATTGAGCGATCATCAACTAGAGTACCAAATGGACCTCTTCCTCCACATCATGCCAACATAATTCGAAGTGACCCGGCCCAGAGGTGTCTTGAGCAAGGTGATGCTGCTGCCGTGGCACGAGCTTCGCGTAAGATCGTACATGCGCAGGTGGATCAAGAAATGGCTGCATTAAGAGACTCAATAGTCCAAAACCGTGCTCCTGCACCTGAAGAAATGGTCCCTGAAAATTTTTCACCAGAAGAAATACATGCCATGTCTCACATCTCCCCGCGGCAACAATCAGCTCCGTCGGTCCACTCAGTAAGAGAAGAAGTGGGTCCACGAAATATTATACCAATGCCACCTCTGTTCGCTGAACCTCATCCTGCTCCTGCTCCAGCTAGATTGCAAACACATCTCGAACAGCACTCTACAACAATTAGGAATTGGAACGTAACGTTCTCAGGTAGACCCGATGGTTCAGATGTTGAAGCGTTCATCTTCAGAATAGAGCGGCTGACGGAGATGTGTTTGAACAGTGACTTTACTATTGTCACCCGATGTCTGTACCTGTTGTTCACCGATCGAGCAGCTGATTGGTTCTGGAGATATTTTCGCCAGAACCGACAGCTTATTTGGACTGCCTTGTGTCATGCTCTGCGTATAGAATTTCAGGACCGGCAGACGGACGAGGAAGTGAAGGAGCGGATGAGGTCCAGGAAACAGAGACCCACGGAACTATTTGATGAATTCTTACAGTCCATTTATCGACTGGCAGATAAACTACGAGTACCGATGTCGGAGGTGGAATTGTTATCCATGATTCGAAATAACTTACGATTGGAAATCAGAAAGGATCTGCTCTATGTCACCATTTATGGACTGGAACATCTGCGCTAACTCTGCCGAGACCGAGAAAAATTGTGGGCCGAGTCCATATCAAGACCGCGCGATTATAATGTTAGACCATCTAGACCGGTGTCTGAGGTGGATTTAGATCGTGAATTTTCTCAAATTCAAATTAGTGAATTGCCAACCGATTCTTTACCAATTACATCTAATGAACTCGCTGCAATACCTTCAGCTCCAAATATGAAACGAATCACCAGTTCCACTATTTGTTGGAACTGTAAAAGACCTGGTCATCGGTGGCACGACTGTCGTGAAGCTCAACGTTTGTTTTGTTGGGGATGTGGAAAGGACGATGTGTTGTGTCCTAATTGTGAAAATTGTCCGGGAAACCGAAGGGGGGGCCAAAATCCCAACATCTTTTCTCGCTCCCAGGACACATCTTAGACTCATCTGAGCCTAAAAAGGGTTTGTTTTCAGGTACTACAATTATTTCGTCTAACAACCCGTTTCTTTATGACACAGTCTCAAACTCAGCTTCAACCTTCAATTTGCTGAATAACTCTTTGAACGCACCTGCCATTAATTCGAACCATAACGAACCTGCTGAAAGTTTGTACGCCCCAATAGCACAGTTTAAAAATACTGCTTCTGATACCCTGGTATCCACACATGATGCTGAATTGAAATTATTGAAGCGAACACCCGCTCATGCTGAACCATAACCATATGTTCTGTATTAAATTAAGATAAATTGGATAATGCTCAGTATTAATAAAAGGCATTCTAAAAAGCTGTGTGTTTAGTTTGTGAATAATACAAAGAGACAGTATATGTTTGTTTCGGTGAAATTCCGGTGAAGATTTTCCAACTGAATGTAGAACTAAATTTTTATTAGATAATTACTGCAAGTAACATGTGCTTCGGTTCTGTGTACGTTATGTGGCATGACCTGGTTCATCTACCTTAGTGCGTTGATAAACAACGAAACACATACGAAATCATGAAAGTAGATTTCGTTGGGTGTAAAACTTATTCGACCTTATAACCACCGTTCATCGTTCAACCACGTTTATCGTATGCAACAATATTCTGTTAGACATTGCATGATTCAACTTATTTACCATTATAACAATTGTTATATAATGCTAATACCACCGTTAGTATACAAATTGCCAATAATCGCCTTAGTTATTGCAACGCAACATTTCTACAAACCTTTTGCTGTTACCATCGTGTTTCAATGCAATATTTATACAAAATTTGTGTTATTTTTTTTGCAACCCGTGCCTGATTGATTTCAACGTAGCATTTATACAAAACGGTGGATATTACGATCGTATTACTTATTTCAACGCATCATTTGCATCAAAGTTTTGCGGTTACTACAGCATATTATTGCAACTCAGCATTTATGTCAAACTTTTGCTGTTGCTATCGTATGTTTTGTATGTTGTAACGCAACATTTATATAACATCTTTGCTGTTACCACTCATTTCAACGCAACCTTTGTGTCAAAGTTTTGCTGTTGCTGCCGTACATTATACATATTTATACGCATCATTTGTATCAAGTTTTTGGCTATTACTACTGGATATTATACATATTTCAACGCAACATCGATATCTAATTTTTGCTATTACTACTGGATAATATACATATTTCAACGCAACATTGAGATCTAATTTTCGCTGTTACTATTGGATTTCAACCGTATCACAACACAGCATTGGTTTAAAATTTTTGGGGCTATTGCTGCCGCATTCCGACCGTATTTCAACACATCAGTATTTTCTATACAATTCTATCCACATTGACAAGCAATTTTCTTGATACTTTACCTGTTGGATTGGTCATCGAGGATGGAGGGCTGAGACTGTAAGACGTTGTGGCCGGAAGGATTTAATCATGTGGTGAGTGAACTTGATTTATTTTATTTTATTTGTAGAGGGGTGAATGTGTGCGAAAGGGTGTATCAGTGATTGAATGGGGGCGTGCTAGTTGTTGCGTGTGTGTGTGAACTGGCAGTGCGTTAAGCGAGACACAGTTAGTCTGAATTGGAAGTGATTCTTATCTAAATATTGTTGCTCCGAGGTAAAACTTAACATACCAAATACCTTTTCTAGTATTATATTACCTAAATTGATGAAGTTATATTTTCAAAACAATCATTCTCAAATAACCTGTAATACAAAAAAATCAAAAACAAAATAAAAACAAATTCTTGTCATGTTTTAGGTTTATTAATTCTATGATACATTAACCAACTGTAAACTACAGGAATTGAAATAAACTGGTTTGGACATGTTTGTTCAACTTACAAATGAACTCATAATTTTGTTGAGTTGTAAATATTTTGTCTTGGGAATTACTAATGATTTTATAAATTCTTTTTGAAGGTGTTATTAATAAAGAAAAGGAAAATAATCAATAAAGACTTTCAATATGGCGTGTGACGTTCTCCAGTGCTCTAAGCTTTGATCTACGGTGTAGCAGCAATGGCAGTGGTTTGTGGGCTGTATCACGTTGCTCATGTGACAGCAATACAACTTAATTTTGATTACTATCACTTGCGATACTTGCTGCGGGTCTTAGAGCTTGGTTGTCTTGCTTCGCAGTCTGAGTGTGTGGGTGAATGTTGACATGTGTGAAGCGTGAGTGTGTGGGCGTCTGAGAATGATTGTGTGGGTTGGACGCGCTGATCGTAGGCCTTTCGCAAACAGGGTCGCCAGAGTCTCCATTTTCCACTTGTATTTTTTTCCATTTCTGTAACTTTTCGTAAATTGCGTACATTTCTGCATTTGTGTTGAAGCAGCAGGTATTACTCCATCAAATCCACGAGGACTGGGCTTTAGTCGTTAAGGCGTAAAATCACTCTAGGTACGCATCCTGCTATGCCATTCTTTGGTTTGCCAATGAGAAAGCTCTTCATTACAAATTGACACAGAAATCACACCATGGAGTGAATTTATTAACATCGACAGTGAAGTTGTGACAGCAGAAGAACTAACCGATGAAGACATTATTGAACAGTTACAATCTAAGATTAATGGGGTCGATATATTAGACATCGAATCTGACGACAATAATGATGCAGACTACATATAGAAGGTAATTTAGGTGATATAAATAAATTTCAACCTCCTTCGTTAAGTGAAACTATTAAGGCTATTTCAACGATTAAAAATTTTGCTTATTTTGGCCAAAGAAGCGTGGACGATGATTTAATTAATTCAATACTTCATATCGAAAAGCGTATTCACAATGTTTACATCGCTAATAAGAGAATAAACAAAGCTCTATAACTGAGTTTTTTAAATAATTGGGTTTAAGTATACGAAATGACATAATTATTATTTTTTGTTTTAATTTAATTTTATAATTTTATACATGTATGTAATTTTAATGAATTTTATATTAAATAAAGAAATGAATTGAACTTATATAAGATTTCTCGTTTTTGTATTGCAATAACTTTTAAAATCGCCAACATAGGTTTATAACGAAATTCGTATATAGCGTCTTAAAATTGTCAGTCCCTTGGATGTCGTTATAAGTGAAATCTACTGTGTGTTAAATATCCGATCAAATCAATATCGTTTATTTTTGCTACTATCTTGTATTCTAGTTATTTCAACAATTGGCGACGACGTCATTGTTATCAATCATGTATTATAGTTCTACCGATTTCGACTATCGCCTTTTCTATTCGTCGCAGCCTTTACATTGAATTATTGTGGATTTCTCGATTATTGTTCCACGATCAACTGTTATGCTCGCAATTTGGTTCTGTTCAGCATGTGGTATTGGTAGATTCTAACTTTAAACAATTTGGGTCTGTGTAGGATGTATTGACTGGAATCTAAGGCTTGACAGATCAGACAGCTAAACCGGCTGCATTATCAGCAAAGATTAGGTTCTACTTAATTCATCCTATGCATTCCATCCTTGAACTACCAACCTACATGTTGTGCATTGTCCTAGTTTTGTCATCTGACAGACCACCATACAAACGGCGAACATTGCAATACATATAATCTTATATTAAATGTAATCACTAATACACAGGCGGTGTAAACGACTTTTCCTTTATGAATTTCTTTTACTTGCAAATCTGCTGCAATATTTAAATAAGAAAAAATGAAACAAGAATATTAGATCTCTTCTCATACATTTGTTTTCATATAACGAATGTTTCAAAGTATCAACCAAACTGGTTTTTTTTTCTTTATAATACCACGAAAGAAAGAGACGGAATTGCAATGAACCGACTTTTGTCTCGCTTAATTCTAAAAACAAAAATATTATTTATGCTGGCATGTTGTTTAATTTTAAATCAGTTCAATTTTGATTTTAAAACAAAAAAGGATTAATTAATACCAATTTCTCGGAGTTCGTGTTTCAGTTTTAAGAAAAATAGAATTAAATGTCGGTTCGGCTTGTGATTCAAAATAATAAATTGATTAGCTTAGCGCTGATATTAAGAAGGAAATCGTTTTAGAGTTCGTGAGTTTATAATTCAAAAGGAAAATTCACTTTTTCATAGTTATAATTTTAAATTTGATTAAAACCAAATTAATTGGTTAGCTATATTTTCATTGAATCATGATTGTTTTATTTGCACTTAAATTAATCGGATTGTGAAATTGGTGAAATTAAAGCTTCTTTTGGTCTTCAACCAATGCAAACTTTGTTCAGTTGTAATGAAAAAACATCGAAACAAAAAGAAACTATCGTAATGAAAATAATAGTAAGAGAAATGTATATGAAAAAAAATGTTATATGTTGTGTTTGTACTAATAGGATATAGTGCCTTGTAAACGGTAAAAGAAACAAAAATATTGTTTTGTTAAAAATAAACTAAGTTTATCTTTTTGAATGTGCATCACCTATTGTACGAAATAAAACCAAAAATAAAAACATAATTTGATAATAAATTTTTGCTATAAAAATTTAAATTTCTGATAGATGTTGTTTTTTTGTAAGTGTTGAAGGTTGTCAATTGAAAAAAAGGAAATCTAACTACACGTTCAGGGTAGCGTGATAACAGAAATTGATCTGTGTTAGAAGAAAAAGGGGAATTGCAAGTAAAATATAAAGGAAATTGTGTGGTACAAAAAAATTCAGCATTGATAATTCCGGGTTTCATATCCTGGCAAGGGGTGTATTCTTGTATGAAAGCAAAGGTGGATACCATGGAGAAATATTGATAATGAATAGTACAAAATTCAATTACTGTATCGCAGCGAGCTGAATCTTTCCTACAAATTGAGTTTATTACTACTGCTAAACTAAGGATCGGGAAACACGTCCACAACATCTGGAACCACCATCAACAATTACGCAAGTCTTTTTATTGTTTACTATATTTAAAAAAAATTATAAAATTATTCTTGTAAATTGTTAGAAGACCATCATGGTCCTCAAGTTTTTTTTATATCAGAGATTTTTTTTGGGCAAAGGCCATATCGTGGTTTGTTTTTTTTTTACAATATATCTCGGATGATAACTGTATCGTTGATCTAGTTAAGATACAACTTTGTATTCTTTACCACATTTACACTGAATTAATTTTGATTGTGTGATTATTGTTCAACTATTGCCTTTGTTTAGTGGCGCAACGAATTAATAATTACCTCTTACAAATATTTTTTCGGAATTTACATCAACAATCGCCTTTGTTCTGTGGCGCAACCAAGTCATATAATTAATATTACGAATATGATAGGCTAGGCAGGGCAAACGTGCTGAGATGTGGAGTCTGGACAATCTATGGGGTGAGTGACCTTTATATAATTTTTTGTTTAATTACGTAAATTACAATTATGTAAATAAAATCTTATTATTGTGGAGGATGTGACGGTTGTAGCCTCTTCTCTTCTAAGGTCGTCAGTTTCTTTTTTCCTTTTATTTTTTTTTTGGTCTAAATATTTCCGAAATACGTGCTTATCAGTTAATTTGTGCTGGAGTGATAGTTCTTTTTTTTTTCGGTCTCATAAGACTCAAGTTACTTGAAATATTACATCGCTTGGAGCGCAGTCTGTCAAATTGCGTCCTATTAATGTAATCAATAGGCCCAGTCCCCATTACACAAGAAGTTAATTGATCGCTTGTGTTCTATATCATCTGAAGAACAGTTTGAGCCTTTGAAGTCATTAAAATAAAATAAATAAATTATTAAAATAAATAAATTGTTAATTTGGGATTTATTATTGACGATTTAAAAATAATAGAAAATTCAGACATCGACACTTTATTTCCATATTCTGAAATCGGTCAGCGCATTCGTTTCAAAGACAATTTAAATAAGTCAAAACGCTCAGTAAGTGTATATATAGTAAATTAAATAATTAATATTTTATAACATTTTTTTAATACGGCTTTAATTAATAGTTAGAAATATTGTACATAAATATTTAATACAAAATCACTTTATTTTATTGAAACAAATTCATAGTATTTGTTGGTTTTTTTAAATATGTTTTCTATAAAGTGCTCTTATGTGCTACCGTCATAAATTTGCTAGCTCTCATAGATTTGTTAATGAATGATTTTAATATTACATTTTATAACAGGAATATCAAATCAGGAGTGCTAGAAACTTTGAAAGTTTATAATTAACAGATGAAGTAAGTGACTGGATTTTCAAAAGTAGTAAGGCTATTCCAAAAACAGTCTCAAGTACTGATAGTGACAAGACATGTACATAAAATTCTTTATAATTCTTAAAAAATGCTTTAATGCACAGTCACTGATAATATGATGCTTCATCAATACAACAGTCACTCTAAGGGACAAAGTATTCTTAAATTTTATACCTTAAACAAAAAACTAAACGGGGAATACGGAAAATTTTGGTGGAAATAATTATAGATTATTCAATAAAAAATAAAAAAGAATTAAAATCAAATGATTTTGAATCATTAAATGATAAAATATTAATACTTTTTACTTATGAAAATAGGTAAATTTATTTTATTAAAGGTGATAAAAACCAGCATAATAGAGGAAAGCTGCCAGATCGTTATTACAACTCCCTAAAAAAATTAAGAAAACTAGGTTTATGGATAAAACAATCCACTAACAACAACATTTTCAAAGAATTAACTATGTAACGTTTTAACGTTTCATTAATTCTTTTTCTTATCAAAATTTTACTCCCTTTTCCAAATTTCTTAAATTGTTCTCATGTTAAGTTGACTATCACAAATCTAATCGCAAAATTTTTATGCTCGTCCACAAAACTTCGAGGTCAACTAATTTTGTAATAATTTGATTCCTTTTCCATTTGTCTGGGAAAAAGACAAATGTTTTCATAATTTACAAATCATTAAAAATCTTCTCTCTACTTTCGGTATATGCATTTGAAATATATATCACATTACTTTTTCTAGTTAATTTGAATCTTTTCTCACATTTAATTTTCTTTCGTAAAAAAATAATATAAAAATTCATTTTCTTGTGATAACAAGAAAATACATACTTTTATGCTGATTCAAATTTTCTGGCCTGAAAAATTTTTTTCCATTATCGAAGTTCTGGGAGTCGATTTTGAGTATTGTTTGAGAGATGTAGTCTCGTGCTCGGGAGTGGTTGGGGTTGTAGAATTTGGTTGAGGATGGTTTAATATTTTAACTCAACTCGTTACAAAGTTTTTTTGGTGTTGTTGTGTTTTTTTGTTTTATGTTTTTGGTTTAATTTTTGTTGTTTTTTATAAGTTTTTTTGAATAATAATTGAAATAATTTACTACTTTTATTGAAAACCAATTATAATAGTGAAAACCTGTTAAGAATTTAGTTCTGTTTTGTGTACGTTTGGATAATTAATTGTGTATTTAGAAAAAATTATGTTCTAAAGAATATAAAAAAAATACCAAAACCTGTTAAGAATTTAGTTCTGTTTTGTGTACGTTTTGGATAATTAATTGTGTATTTAGAAAAATTATGTTCTAAAGAATATAAAAAAATACCAGAACCTGTTAAGAATTTAGTTCTGTTTTGTGTACGTTTGGATAATTAATTGTGTATTTAGAAAAAAATTAGGTTCTAAAGAATATAAAAAAATACCAGAACCTGTTAAGAATTTAGTTCTGTATTTAGAAAAAAATTATATTCTAAAGAAAATAAAAAAAAAAATAATAAAAGAATACCAAAACCGTACGTTTTGATAAATAATTGTATATGTAGGAAAAATTAGGTTCTAAAGAAAATAAAAACAAAAATAAAAGAATACCAAAACCGTACGTTTTGATAAATAATTTTATGTTTAGAAGAGATTATGTTCTAAAGAACATAAATGAATACCAAAGCCAGTTGAGGTTAAGAATCTTTTTGTGTTTAAGTTAAAGATTGCAAATATATGTTCCTACGGTAGAAATACAATTGTGGGGTTTTATTGGTTTTTTATTGAGAAAACCGTGGAGGTGCAACCAGAAGGAAAAGGAGAAAAACGGGTGAGTTTAGTTTTAAGGTTTAATGTTGTAAATGATCCAATAAAAAGAAAAAGGAAAAAATATATAAGTAGATAGTAGTAAGGATGCCGCTAGTAGTGTGGTCTGAGGCCACGCTAGAGCGGAGATGGTTCTGTCTATGTAAGAACCAGGAAGCTTAAACAACCTAGAGGGAACATGCTTCAACGGAAAGGTATGGTAGGGTCGGAACGTAGTTCTTCTTTCATTGGGGTTAACATTTATACCGCTTACTACTAGGACTGCTTAGTTACTGGACAACCCACGACCTAATATACGTCTGAGCGAAGTCGAAAAACCGGGTCCGGGTACTAACTAAGCAGACAAAATCTTTAACGTTAGTTAGTGCAATCTTTGCTTCCATCTGGAGGTAATATCTTGCACTACTCAATCGTTTCAACTAACTCTACTAATGCTACTAGTGTTTTTGATGAAACGATAGATGAAGAAGCTAGACTATGGTTGAAACATATAGACAAGCTATGGAAAGAAGTATTAATAAAATGGGAAAATTGATATAATTACCGACAGACTTTAAATAATGGCAAATCAATTTCAGAAATTTGCAGCAATTGGCCGTTATTTAAAAATGCAAATGGTGAGAAAATAGATTACACGTATTGCTTGCATATTTCTATTCATTTGTATTATTTTTTTCAGATTGAGATTGACCTCGTCAAAAAATATACAGCAAAAGCAAATAATTTGATAGTTGGATGAAGTTTGATCATTAATAAATTTATGAAATTTAGAATAAATAATAATGATAAATATTGCGCTGAATTCTCAAACAAATTATCAATTGATAATATTACTGAAAGTTGAACATTTTATTACGAAGTAGTTACACTTATCGATTCGGACTGCGCGTCATAAAAAAAAGGTTATTACCGATGTAGAGCCACTCTTTCGCTTCTCCACATAACAAACTCATTGGTTGTTGTTTGAATTTTTTTTTCTTTTTTACGCGAATGCGTAGTTTTTGACAATATATGCAGTAGAATACATGCGGTAGATGTGGGAGAGTTGGATGGAGATTATTGGTAGAAGGCATTCGGTTGACAACAGTGGATGCAAATTCGAAAACACTTAAAAGTGATGTATTGTTTTGGGTTTCAAATTCCCAAACAATAATAATAATTTTCTTGGTGTTTTATAAACGAGTGGCAAAGTTTTCTTTAAATTTTGACATCTAAAATTATTATCCACTTGATAGTGTTAGTGGATTAAAAAGTAAGTTCAAATTGATGAGGAAAATTATAAATTACATTAAAGCTTATTATGATGATGACATACATGTACAAGTTGTACAAATGTTATCAGTCGCGACTGTGTCTATTTACATTCTCTTCACTTATCAACACATAATTCTATTTTTTTTTTTTTATTAATCTTTAATCAATGAATAATCAATATTATAATCTGTTCACGATAAACTTAGGTTTAAAAAGGAATTTCTTATGTGAAACTACATTGTATAAATAAATAAATAATTCATAATTGTTGAAAACATGGAATACGAACGCATCGATTTCGAAGTTTTCAATAATTATAAATACGAGAATCTCACTTGTAATTCTGTTGAGTTGTCATTTTAATATTAAAGAGTGCACTAAAATGTCAGTGAGTTGGCATAATAATCATAATTGTAAAAATTGTCTTATCTACCAAATCTACTAGTCAAATTGATTAGTGAAATTTTCATGTTTAATTAGAAACATTTTGGTTCAATTTAGAAGATGTTAGAACAATTTATTTATCAATGATTAGTGAAATTACCTAGAAAATTATTTCTGTTGAGAAAGAAATTCAGAAAGGGAAAAAATTATTTATGTGTCGAAACTGTAAAGAATTAACACTAAGAAAGAATTAACACTATGAACTAACTTACTAATGTTCTTTTAAAGGAAATTAAAGATTATTATTTCTTGGAATATTTGGATTAAACGATATAATTGTTGATCGTCTAATTCATTTGATAAGATAACCTTGATAGAATTAATATTTGCATTGTTTCAATTAGAGTCACCACTTGCGGCAAAGGATATTCCCAGAAACACCGCTTTCCCAAAGCTCGTCGGGTTTCAGTTCCCTTCGTTCCAAGTTCAATTTCAGACATAAATTCATCCATGTGCGAAGTCATTTTTTCTTTTATGTTTCTGTTCTGCTAATCACGCAAAACCTCAATTATTGTAATTAAAATTTTCTCACTCGTCGTTTTGTTTCCGAATTTAGTAAAAGCAGGTGTCTCACTTTAGTCTAGACATATACTATTCCTAAAATTTCTCACAGTTCGTTTTTGCAGAATATGCAAAAATGTGTTTTAAAACCCTCAAAATTTTCTATTTTTTTTTTCGTAAGACTGTAATTCAGTCATTTTTTTAATTAAATAGTTTCCGTTGTTAATTGTGGGGAAATTCGTTTTTTTTTTTCAATTAACTGGTTGTTTGCTGGAATTGAGTTTCTTTTTTTTTTGTTTTTTTTAGTAACGTAATGATTTTCTTTCTTTGTTTTGTTGGGGGATCATATAAAAATTGAGGTTTGGAGTTAAGTTCAAAATGATTTTATCAAAGACAAAATGATATTATCCTACCGCAAATTGCTGAACTGCATACATATGAAACAAGAAGACGGTCACAGTACCAGATTTGCAACTTTTCTTCAAACGCTTGTAACAATAATATAACATATAGAGGGCTTAATCTTTTCTATGATCTTCCATCATCAGTCAGAAACTCTGTCGGGGTTCAAAAAATCAAATGATTTGTATTTGAATACACAATGTTAAATTCAAATAAAAAACCTGCCGAATGAAATGAGTGGTGGAAATAATATAATACAATAATTCAAGACTCCAATGTCAACTGAATAAAATTTAAGTAAAATTTATGATTTAGTGTCACAACTACTTAGAATATGAAATAGTTTAGAATTTAATGTATAACGTAATTAAATTTAACTAAAACATACGAAACACACTGATAAAACAAAAAAACGTTAGTTCTGCCGTGCAATCTTACATAGATTTTAGGCGAACAAGAAGCAATATTGTACATTTTGTAAATAATAAAAACAAAAAAAAAAAAGTTAAAGAATGATTGGTCGGGACTCCTAAAGAAATTATCACGGTATTTGGACGGAAAAAGGGACTTTGTTTCTAGTCGTAGTTCGGTTTTATTTTGCGTTTTTTTTGTTTTGCGTAGTACATATGTAATTAATTTTTTGTTTTGTTTTTAATTTTTGGTATAAGTTTCGTTGCGTATTCTATTGGCGTACTTTTCTTTTAACATAAGTGTTTGATGTAGATAATGTTATAATTAGTGAATCTTTTCGATTTAACATTTGAATTTAAATTTTTGCTTATTTAATTAATGTTCTTATATCGAAAACAATGAAGGTTAAAATAACAAATTAATAATTAAGTTAAAAAGAAAATAAAGAAAAGGAAAAGTTAAACCGTTGAAAACGGTTAACGAAAAATTATTGTGAAAATTAGAAGTGAATTGTATTTATTCGATAGTAAATTGTTTATATTTTTGCTTTCTTTTGTTAAATGTTTTTATATCGAACACAGTGAAGTGAATGAAAAGCCATGTATAATGAATTTGAATTTTTATATGAATATTTATTTATTTTATATTAAAACAATAAAAATATTTAAATTATTGTTAATATTAATATCTGTATGCAATTTGCTTAATAAAAATTTTATTTATTTAATTTGTACCTAAAATTATTTAAATTTATTTATTTGTACGAAAAAATATATTTTATTTAGAAAAATTTTATTTATTTATATTTTCAAAAATTATTTATTTATTTATTTTGTTTTTATTTAATTAGATAAGAGATTCCCAAGTCCAGATTCGCCTAAAGTTAAAAATTCTACAAAACGGTTCCTCCCACTCTTAACAAAGGCAACCACAACTGTCACGATTAGACCTTAGGTCCAGTTCCACTGACCTAGTTGTGGTTCCTCAACCTAGACAATATATTATCATTAGAACTAATGCCATTTTTGGAGAACGCTCCCGAGCGCCAGACTTCAAGTCTTAAACTCCAAACACATTGTTCTATTTCAAAGGCTAAAGATTATCTAACAGAAGTAAAATTGAAATTGTATGAGGTGAAGCCTCTAATCCAGGAAAAAAAATGAATTGGTTCCCCTCTTCATTTCATTGAGGAAGTTCCTGAGTAAGGAATGATACTACTGGTTTATACCTAAGTACAAACACATCAGTAGTCATTCCTTGACACCAGAAAACTTCCGCGGAATGAAGAGAACTAATGAACTTTGATCGCATGTCCATAATGGACAGAGGCGACCTAGGAACATCATCACTGTTAAGGGGTGAAGCCCCATGGATGGCTTCTTAGACCTACCATACCAAGAAAAAAATTTTATATACAAATTATTATTACCAGCAAAACATCTACCAAATTCAACAACAAATAATATGCAATATACAACTAATTCAATATTTTAATTGTGTAACGAAGCAGTTGTACAATCTACGAAGCAGTTGTGTAATCCCCTTAATTTAGAATCGCTCTATTTTTTCCAAAAAGAAAGAAATACACTGATTTGCAAATCAAGCTCAATGTGTTACTTCTCGTTTACATTAATATCAAGAACTTTTTAAGTTATTTTCGCCCTTTGTAAACACAATTTCTGACATTCAATTTATAATCATCCTTTACATAATTTTTTTTCCAGTTTGTTACGAAGCAGTTGTGCAATCTCCTTAGTGGGTACCATATTCAACGAAAAAATTCCCAAGAAACAAGCTTATCGTTTTGTTATTGTCTAATCTACTTTTGTTAATCTACTATAAATCTCTGCCGATAGAGGTCTTCTGTCTCTTAGTCGATTGCCAATTTTCCTATTGGATTCATGCGGTGGATTTTGACATTTTGATGAGTTGGCATTAAAATTTCTAAACAGTGAGAAATAAACTAAAATGTTCGAGGTTATTGTATCTTGTCTTTTTTAATGTGTTTGGTGAAATAATTCAGTGTTAATTTATTTATATTTTGTCGTGTAAAAATTATTAGCTACACGCGAAATAGAGTTGTGGTTTGTAAAATTTTATTGCATAAAAATGCTAAACAATATAATCATTAGATTATTGTTTCTCGTTATTGTGAATAAGTCAGAAACAAAACGTTAAGTTTTGCTAATATCGAAAATTAAAATTGTTATCGAAACCATATGCATGATAAATCTAGAGCTGTCAAATCGACATATAAACAAAAACAACTAAAAAAACCTAGAATAAATAAACAAAACAAAATCAATTAATATTAATGTTACTATAAACAGAATTTAATGTATATCAGATCAACTAATTTAAGTGTACAAAAAAAGAAACAAAATCAAATTTATTCGTCACTAAAATTATCAAGAAATTGTGAACAGTTAAAAGTTCGAACTTGAACAAAATTTCCGATGTACGGACATGTAATGTGTATTATTAATTTTGTTTAATTTATTAAAATAAAACCCTGTGAAACCAAAGTGGATTAATTTTATTGCTGCGTGAAAACAAGGAAAATTGCATTAGTTTTATTGGAAATCAAACGGAAACGTGAATTGCGATATTTGGTGGTTTTATTAAATGGTACCGCCTTTGACTGCTGGCGCGGTTCTTTCATATACGGGGGTCGTTAGAGTCTACTTTTTTTCACTTGTTTTTCCGTTTAAACCGTTTTTATCGAGAGATACGCGTACGTTACTGATATTTGTGTTGGAGTAGCAGGTATTCTACGTTCGACCCCACTTACTGAAGCTAGTTTGGGGCTAAATAAATCTCGCTAGGTACGCGGCCTGCTATGCCACTTCGTTGATATTCAACGAAGCAGCGCTTCATTACAATTGCATCCTCAAAAAAAATTCCAACTATAATGGAATGTATAACATCTTTATCGCAAACTATTAAAAATATAAAAGCAGTGAAAATTCCACCGGAAATGAAAACAGGATTTTTCCAGCTAATAGCCATGAACGGTGAAGAAAATGAATTCATATATTTTACAGCAGGCCGGTATGCACGATTTAAACGAGCATCCAATTCGTGATCTAATTCATTAAAGTGTCTTAAATATAATCTACCACATTGTGACCATGGACCAAGAAATAAAATATATTCAATATCATATCATAAAATATATTCAATATCATTAACAATTTGTCTTACGAACGATACGCTTGTGTCTTTGCAAACTAAAGAAAAATCAAAATAGAAGTTTAAAGTTCTATTATGTCTAGTTAAATTTTTACCAAACCAATAAAAGTGTTAAAAATAAGTAAAAGTAATAAGTTTTAATATAAACCTTTTTTTTCCATAAAACAAACTAATCCTCTATATTTTCAACGGATTAAGTAAAGAAAAGAATTAACAAAACTTTATTACATATAGTGTTTCTTAAAATATTAAAAATTAAGTGTTTAAAAGTTCACCAAAGTGAAGTGCTCCGCCCACAAAACAGGAAAAGAAACTTATGTGTAAGGTAAGGTGCATTCTGTATCGTCCGTTTTATTTCTATTGTTTTTATATTTTGGTAATGGGTTTTTCCCAATTACCTGCTACCTGCTTACCTATGTTTATAATAGGCTTATACAGATCTCCAAACTCTCCCCCAGGTTGTCCTTTTTTTTAAAAACTTTCGTCTAACCTGGACAAAATTAGCGCCGACTACCCCAAAGCAAGACTCGTCATTCTTGGGGACTTTAACATTCATAACAAAGAATGGCTGAAATACTCATCACGCACTGACGACGTAGGAAGACATGCTGAACTATTGCTCGCCGATTACCATGGTTTGACGCAAATCATAGAGTGTCCGACTAGAATATCAGATAATACACATCATAATAATAATTTGTTGGATCTGTTTTTGACAAACGAACCCGATACAACGAAAACAAAAGTTGAACAACCTCTCGGATCATCGGACCATTTACTAATATCAGCCATAGTACAATTTGCATCACCTTCACCAATTAAAGCCAATCCTCGTCGAGTTTGGAATTATAAACGTGCTGACTGGGACGGACTGAGAAACTTTTATGAAGAAACACATTGGAAAGCTGTATGTTGTGCTGAGCAGGATCCTAGCACATCTGCATTAAGAGTTTCTGAATTTATAAAAGATGGAATGAGGCGGTTTATTCCAAATCGACTAATCACTCCTAAAACTGAGCCTTGGTTCACGCGAGATGTCGATGAGTCGGTGAGGAATAAACGCAAAGTTTTTAATGCCTATAACTCAAATAAATCTCCAGAAGCCCTGAGCCTATAAAAAAGCCAGAAATTTTAGTAAATACAAAATAGATTTGGACAAAGACGCGTTTATCCAGAAGAAAGCAAACAAATTTGCCGAGCACCCATCTGGCTCTCGTAGTTTCTTTCAGGTAGTTAAATCAGCCCAGAGCGATTTCACTCGATCCTCTATTTCAACTTTAGTTCTGAATGACATTCCCGTGAGTGACTCAAAAGAGAAGGCGGATCTTTTGGGTCGTATTTTCGCAGATAACTCAAACATAGTTGAACCTCCTTATTCCCCTACACTCATTCCCGAAGTTGAAACGAATATGAAGCCAATTATCTTTCGGTGTAATATTGTACGAAAAATGCTTGTTTCTATCAATACCAACAAATCCGCTGGCCCCGACGGTATTCCACCCCTCATTCTAATAAATTTTGCTAGGCAACTAGCTCCACTTCTAACAAAAATCTTCTATTTATCTTACGAAACCGGAATATTTCCCGATTCATGGAAGCTGGCTAATATTCAACCCATTTCAAAGAAAGGCAGTAAGATAGATTCTAACAAATTATAGACCGATTGCAATTTTGTCGGTATTGGCTTAAATATTTGAAAAATATGTTAATCACAATTTGATAGAATATTTGGAGATATCAAGAATTATTGATGATAAGCAGTATGGTTTTCGTAGAAGTCATGCAACAGGTGACCTGTTAGCCTACACTCAGAAAAAAAAACGTTATTTTTTCAATAAATAATCGTTATTAAACGAAAAACTATCAAAAAGTTGTAGGATTTACTATTTAGTTATTGATTCCATAATAAAATTATTAAAACAAAAAATTATTACTTATCATTTGAATAAACCGAGTTATTGCTCCAATTCACAAAAAGTTATTAATTTAAATTTTCAAAATTGTTCCACTAAGTTAAAATTAGTTAAAAGTTGCCCAAAGGTTTATACAAAATTATCATTTAGAAATCAATAACTGTTTTATAACTGTATTCTACTTATTCAATAAATTATGTCTTTTATTAATATTAATAACAGTTATTGACAATTCGCAAGATTTATAAACCAACTTATTATATATAGAGTGTCGTTTTTTGAAATCAATAACTTTAGTTATTGATAATAACAATTAGATTTTTTGTTTTAGTTTTTGTTTTATGCAAGTGATTTATTTTATAAATTATACATACATAGTTCATAGTTGGTTGTTGAAACGTGATGTGTTTAAATCAAATTGGTTAAAGTGAAAATAATAAAAAGTTTAATTTAACATAATTGTTATTAAGTGTACAAGTGTTTAAATTTTGTGATAAAAACTGTAATTAGGTATTGTAAATAAAAAAACAATTTAAAATGGATTATTTAAATTTGTTAAATAATGATTATCAATATAACATGTGTTTAGATGATGGTAATCTAAATAATTTGTTAAATGTTGCTCTCAGTGAATTTCGCAAAATAATTCTTTCATGGGGAATACCTGTTGAAATTATTCAACAACTTGAAGGCATGCGCATGTTTAAATAAAGTGATAACTAGTGATGCCATTATTTGCAGGTTTCGGTTTTAACGTGGAATCTCTCCAGTACCTACATAAGAAATCGAGATTTTGATGACATCTTTTCTCGTTCACAATTTGGGTATAAAATCAAATTCAGAGAAAAATTATTTGAATGGCGTGGATTGAATGTAAGTTAACAAAAATAATATTACTAGCGGAGTTTGATAACCATAAATACTAACCTTAAACAAGTTTTAGTGATGGTACCATTGATATCTTTTGTACTTATAGGGTTATATTGTTGATTTAGATGAAGAATTAACAAACTCGGCCGTTTCCAATGGATCAAATTCAAATATCGACGATTTCATTTTTAATAACACCCTTAAAGAGGCTCCTTGACTAACAACAAATGTGAAATAATATACAATTTTTTGAATTAGTATATTCTAATTATTTTATGATTTTTTTAGACGTTGGAAGATCTCTTACAAAACAGTTCTAAAGGCAAGTCGATTCTTAATTTTGATAGAAATAAACCATTGAATAAGATTCATCAATCAGATTTTGCGTCGTGTATAGTTACTTCTTTTTTAACTATTCACCATCGTGGTTTAAAAATTGAAGAAATTTAAGGTTTCGACAAAAAAATTATTGACTTATTTCCTAAGTAACAAATAGTAAGTATTCGTAAATATTATAATGCATTAACAAATATAATTTAGTACGAAGATGCATTTAATTTTTAGACAGTACTTTGTATTGTACAGTAATCCATACCCTCCCTAACTTGTTCTTTTTACCTCTCCAGGAAACATATTACATACCAAGGTATAAAGGAGAAAATCCACGAGGTAAATTGTATGACAAAAATGTCAATATATTACAAAACTACCGAAAACGTGGATACATTTAAAAAAAAAACAAATAGAGTCATTAAAGACACTCCTTGTAATAAGAAAAACATAGAAAATATTTTGCCCATCGAAGAAAATTGAATTGAAAAATGTATATGGTTAAAAACTAATTCTACAAGACTAACATCAAAGATTCTAATTCAACTAAGCTTTTAAGCATTTGCTTGAGAGATGATACTAGCGAAGGTAATTTGATTTTATGAGGAATACAAGTATATAACTTTACTAATACCGTTTCTTTTTTAGAATCCAAAAATTGTATAGCTGTAATGCTATTGTTCAGCATTTTAAAAACACAACGCATATCATTTTAAAAAAAAACCAAAAAAATTTTGGAAACCAAGCATAACGGAAGCGCAGGAATCTTTGGTGATACTTTTAAACTCAATAAACAATCTGGAGAAAGCTATTGATGATAGAACGGAAAAATATTTCTCTTTTTAATTACAGATTCAACCTTTTATAATAGTCGTTGGTGAGAGTTTAAATAAAATTACCGACTATTACGTTATATACGACGACATTAAGTACAAAATTCAATGTTTTTTAACTGCCTTAGATATAACATTTAAATTATATTATGCCGAAGTGTTCAGCACTGAAACAATGCATATTTATTTTTTAAATAATGGTAAAACTTACATTCGACTAAAACTACTGTAAATCATTTGTAAAACTAATTTGTAAGATATTGTAAAACTATTTTGTTAATAAAATTTTAAAAATGAAATTAATTCTTGTTTTCACTTATTTTAGTAAAGTTTTTAATTTCAGCAGATGATGCAGATGATGATGATTAAGTTGTTGACCTAAAGTGGTGTTACACTTAATTTCAATAACTTCTCCGTAGTATTGATAATAACTAAATTTTTAACTAGTAATTAAAACAATAATGTATGGATTATTGAAATAAAATAGTTATGTATTGGATGAATAAATTATTGTTATTGAAATCAAAAAGCAAGTTATTAGATTAATAATCTAATTAGTTATTGCTGACATAATTTTATTTATAGAAATAATAACGTTACTGTTATTGTTTTTACTATTTTAATATTTTTAAAAGTTTTATTATTAATCATTTTCAACTTATTATTTTAAAATTGTAGTTATGGATTTTACTAGAAAAGTTATCATCTATATTTGTATATTTTTAAAAAATGTTTAATAACTTTTTGGATATTGAAAGAATAATGGAAGTTATTGTCTAAAATTCAATTCCGAAAATTTTTGAAATTATGTATGAAAATAGTATATTCAATAATTTTTTTTTCTGAGTGTACGTAACCCATCTGTGGAACAAATCACTGGAGAACCATGGAGAAACATTCAGTATTTCACTTGATATTTCTAAGGCTTTTGATAAAGTGTGGCATAGAAATCTTATAGCTAAATTAAAATCTTATGGCATAGATCATCTTACAGTCTCATGGATTGAAAGTTTTTTAGCCAGCCGAAAATTCCATGTAAATTTAGATGGTGTCACATCCAATATTTTCACAATCAATGCTGGTGTTCCTCAAGGCTCTGCACTCTCACCAACTTTGTTTCTTCTATACATAAATGATTTACTTAATTCTACAGTACACCCAATCCATAGTTTTGCTGATGACAGCACATTGCATGCATTACATGCATCTCCTAAATTTCGATCTCAAACGGCAGTCACCACTGATAGAGAGCTACTAATTGATTCTATCAACGAGGACTTGGCCCGTATAATGAAAAGGGGTGGTCGTAATCTTGTTGCATTTAACCCAACCAAAACTAAACTTTGTCGTCTTTCACGAATAGAACGACATAAAAACTTTCCTATTAAGATAAACCATGAGGAACTGCGTGAGGTTGAATCAGTTAGACTTCTTGGAGTGGATATTCAAAATAACCTGAAATGGAATAAACAATGGTTCAACATCGCTAAATATGCAATGCAAAAATTAGGATTCTTGAGCCGATGTAAGAAATTTTTCAATCCCGATCAAATTTTGCTGATCTATAAGTCCTTTATTCGTTCATGTATGGAATACTACTGTCATGTTTGGGGAGGTGCTTGTCAATCAACAATAAAATATCTAGACTCTGTACAGAGGAAAGCAATACGGTTGATTGGTAATACCGAACTAACTGATCAGCTTGACTCACTCCAGCACCGAAGAAATGTGGCTGAATTGTCAATCTACTATAAATACAACTTTAGCGAATTCTCCTCTAAGGAAACTCAAAATATACTTCCATCGTTTGCGCAGTTCAATCAACGAACAAGAACTTCAGAATTATCCCACCCATTTACTGTCCAAATACCTCGTTTTAGAACTATGTCCTTCCAAAACGACTATTCTAATAGAGTGGCCAAATTGTGGAACTCTATGCCCGCTTTTGTCTTTCCCGTTGAATTTGCCCCTCAGGCATTTAAAGAAAATGTACATCATCATTTAAAACATTTAGTATAGTTGTCCCTAAATCCTCTTTCCTTTCATTTTCCTCATCTCCTTCCTTTATAGTTGACATGGTATCTTCGGATATTCCAAGAGTCTGAATAATGAATATTTCATATTTAGTGTGCTAAACATGTCTAACTAATTAATAAAAAAAAAAGAGATACTTTAAAAGTGTAGCCTAACCTCAAAAAACCGAATCGCGTGACTTTTTTTTTTTTTACTAAATTTATGATAAGGGGCGGGAAAAATCGTCGAATTTTCATGAAAATTTCAGGAAACATGTATTTTAATAGTCTTAATATGGGATTTAATTTTTATGAAAAAATGTTAATTTTTTCGGCCACAATTGGCATTTTTTGTTAAATTTGGCAAATGGTGCCATTTTATGAGAAGTCATCCAAAATAAATTTTTTTTTTTTTAATCTGTACTTTTTTTTATCTTCTTTAATCTACGTATAATTAAAATTATGTTGCCTTAATTTAAATGCCCATTTTTGGGCATGAAAAAAAAACATTAATTTTTGCATTTTTTTGACATTTTACCATATATACGGTATTATTTATGTTATTATCATGGATTTTGCATAAAAGTGAAATATGTAATTCAAATTAATAAAAAATATTTTTAAAATTATACATAACCTACAAAACTTTTTTTTCTTGCAATGCCCTAAATTGCTTTTGGTAAATAATTAACAGTAACAATTCAACGGTCCTGATCGAATTCGGAATAACTAATGATGCAATTATTTAGTACACATTTAGTACTAATAGTACATTCAATAAAAAAATTAGTACTTATACCGAATGGGACCAATGGAATTTTTTGACCTTTTTTTAAATTTTTTATGCAAATATTTAGTACACATTTAGTACTAATGTTATATATAAAAAAAATTAAATTTCCCCGAAAACTGGAGGTAAAAGATTTTTGGGAATTTTTTTTCAAATTTGGGAAAACTACCCAAGTAACAATTTTGCTCTAAATATGCTTTAAGAGCGCTCTTAGAGCTGATTTATAAAGCTACGTGCTTTAATGTTTGCTTTAGAAGCGCTCTTAGAACTCTTATAGAGCTTAGTAAAAGCAAAAAGTAGCGGTTTATAGAGCAACTTTATTGTTTTTTTATCTCTATAAGAATTATTCCGGATTCCATTATGAAGCGCATAACTCTCTATAGCAATTAAATGAAAACGTTTGAACCAATCATTATAGAGCTTTCTTTCAGCATTTTGCTCTAAAACGAACTCGAATAATTTCCTAAAATATTAAGCCGACGTAATTTTTAAAACGAATTTATCCGAATAATAACATTATTTTTTATTAGATTTTTTTTAAAGAAAATATTTTGTGTGTTTGACTTATTAAACTAAATGAAAATTAAATTGGAATATCGTTTAATTTAAACTGTAAAATGTACATTTTGAGTATGGATTAAAGTGAAATATGCGTGCCATTTATTTTTTGTCGTGAATATTAATACGATACTTCTTAAATTTTCAACGGGCTCTTGAAATATGTAATAATTATTATTCAAATTAGTAGTTATAAAAAACACTTTTTTTTATTTTCGTAACAAACTTGATTTTTCAATATTTTTAAACTTAGTTTGGAAAATTGAGTATGATTTTAAGAGCTATACCTAAATTAAAAATTTCAAAAAATAAAATAAAAATAAATTTTCTATTAAATTCAAGAATGGCCGAATTTTTTTATATTTTCTTTGATTAAATATGGACGGATTCTTGCAACAGTTGTCATTTATGAACTTTAAAAGCTTTTTATCTCACTTGATATTATTACTCAGGATTTCGATTTATTGGGGAGTAGTTTTTTTCTTTGTTAAGATAGTTGTAAAGCAAGTAACTGTATATGATTATCCTTTTGTTTTCATCAGAGCAACAAGCTGAAATACAAAATAATAAATAAACATAGTAGAGCATTAAGCTCTATATTAGATTTTTTTGTTGTTGGAAGCGTTTTATAGAGTATATCCCTTATAATATTTTGACAGATAAAATGACACAGTCGTAGGCCATGCTAAATGAAATTTGATATGTGTTTATATTAAAAATCAGTTAATTCATTAACTTTTATCATTAGTTATTCTTAATATACATATTTACGAATGTTTTGTGCATTACCTGTTTTAGAAAAAGAAAAAATCAGTGGTCTCATAAAACCTCAACAAACTACGATTATTTACATATAAGTAAAAATGTCAATTCTTTCTAATAGAGCGGTTAGCTAAATCATAACCTCAAACAATAAAAAAACGTTGTGCATTTAATTGATGAATTGTGTACACGTTTCAAAAGATCCTAACATTCGTGCACAAACTGATTTTAATGAACTTTACTATTACTTTTCCTTTTGCGCAATATATACCAATGGCCATGGGATTAAAAAATTCAATTTTATTATTTGAAAAAAAAATTCATTATTTGAGAAAAGAAGAAAATTAAATTTAAATTAAAATTATCTGCCAGCTCTACATAAGGAAAATGCAACTCCCAATAGCAGTAAGTGAGTGTAAAACAAATTTGTATTAAAGCACTTAAATGAACAAACCAAAACACTCTAACCATGCTTTAATGCAGCTCTTATACGAGATAATTTTATGCCCATGGAATTTTTTTATTCCAATATATAGCGTGCTCTATAAGATTATATATTTAAGCTCTAAAAGTGGTTATAGAGCTCATTAATAAAGCTAAATGCTCTACAAGCAAAAAGAGCTAGAACTGTTAGGCAACAATGAATTAGAGCATTGTAAATTTTGCTTAAAGCTGTGAATCACTATTAATTACGTTTAAGAGCTATCAGGCTAATTATTTTAACTCAAAGAACTGTAATAGAGCACATTGATTCTTTCAGCTCTAACAATTGTTACTTGGGTAATGATGCAAACAATTAGTACATATTTAGTACTAATGTTATTCATAAAAAAAAATTATATTTCCTTAAAATATTCCCAAAAAACTGGATGTAGAATTTTTGGGGGAAATTTTAAAAAAATAATTATGCAAATATTTAGTACATATTTATTAATATGATATTATATAAAAAGATTTTAAAATTTCCTAAAAATTTTTTATATTGTTCACTTTTTGCATTGTAATATACACTAGAATTTTGAGGTGGTTTAATCGAAAGACCAGTAGCATATATTGAGAGTATAACCCTTTTTCGACGAGTGCATTCTAACACGTATTCTTTTTGCAGTGGAAGTGCAAAGAAAACAAAAAATGAATCCAATCCGATATCTTGAATTGTGTGCATGCATTCTGGCTCTTTTTTCATCATCTGTACTGAAGTCATTGAATTATCATGTCGATATGATTTTGATGTCAATCGATACTTTCTTTGCTTTAACGCTGCTTGTGAGCACAAATGAGCTGCATATTCGTTATTTTCGAACAAGTATTCATTCGCTAGCTTTCCCCTTGTAACCATCGCACTTTCAATTTTGTAATTTTCGCTACCGTGTTCAATGCCTTCAAACGCGCTATAATCATCGTCCCTCTCGTCGGAGATCGGAAATTTCTTTTGCAACTAATAATTTTTTTCTGCATATGTTTTTGCAGCTAAATATTCCGTTTGCACATTGGATTCACAAATACCTGCGAGTTCGTCAAAATAGTCACTTTTCCATGAAACTACAGCACCGTTCAATTTTTGTCTTTTCTAATACGTCGGTGACGTATCTTTTCTTCGAATGAGATACTGAATGGTCATAATTGAAAATCTTCAAGTTCATGCGGCTTTGTTCATTTTCTGTATACAAAACCAAAGTGGCATTACAATTGTTATTGAGGCACACAGCATGCTATTTTACTTCACTATCTTGTGTGAAAATCCTTCCAAATGACCAAGAACAAGGTCAATCTTTATCAACGCATCATTGAATTCCGAAATCAATTTGGGTTTTGATTGTTCGCGATCAAGAAATAAATCCATTCCTCTAATATTGATTGTGTAATTTTCGCAACCCTGTTCAATGCCTTCAAACGCACTATAATCATCATCACTCTCGTCGGAGATCGGAAATTTCTTTTGCAACAAATCATTTTTTTCTGCATATGTTTTTGCAGCTATTACGTGCATTTTCAATCTTTATCAACGCATCATTGAATTCCGAAATCAATTTGGGTTTTGAGTGTTCGCGATCAAGAAATAAATCCATTCCTCTAATATTGATTGTGTAATTTTCGCAACCGTGTTCAATGCCTTCAAACGCACTATAATCATCATCACTCTCGTCGGAGATCGGAAATTTCTTTTGCAACAAATCATTTTTTTCTGCATATGTTTTTGCAGCTAAATATTCCGTTTTCAAATTGGATTCACAAATATCTATTCGAGTTCGTCGAATATAGCACTTTTCCAAGAAACTGCAGCACCGTCAACAACAATATTTTCTATGTTCTTTTCATAAAAGTTTTTACGTTTTTTCACTATTTCCTCCGGAACCGTTCTCCCTTTTTTTCAACTCAATTTCTTTTTCCTCTTCCATTGCAACATTAATTTATTATTTGAACAATTGAAAGGAAAAAAAATTCAAAAAGCAACTTAATTTTTATTCTTTACCAATTTTATGTATGAAAGTTATCCGAACTTATCGTTTCCCCAAAAAAATTCTACCTCCAGTTTTTTGGGAATACTTTAAGGCATGTAATTTTTTTTATATATAACATTAGTACTAAATATGTACTAATTACTTGCATCATTAGTTTTCCCAAATTTGAAAAAAAATCCCAAAAATCTTTTACCTCCAGTTTTTGGGGAAATTTCTAGGGAAATTTAATTTTTTTTATATATAGCATTAGTACTAAATGTGTACTAAATATTTGCATCAAAAATTTAAAAAAATAGTAAAAGGTTAAAAAATTCCATTGTACCCATTCGGTGTAAGTACTAATTTTTTTATTGAATGTACTATTAGTACTAAATGTGTACTAAATAATTGCATCATTAGTTATTCCAAATTCGATCATGACCGTTGAATTGTTACTGAGCTGATTTAGCTGTAACATCATACGATGTTTTCGATAATTCTTTTTTATATAATAGATTTTCCTTAGCACATCCTCCATAAATTTTGTAGCTTATTTTTCAGTTCAACACAATAGTCATCGTAATTATAAACTTTTTCTGGAGGACATTTTATTGAAGATGAAATATTAGGTAGAAAACCAAAGACTAATTGAAATGGCATAAAGTTGGTAGAAGTATGAGGAGTTGAGGTGTATGTGAAGATAGCGAATGGAATTCAATGATCCCAGTTAAATGGATCCATTTGGGTGTAAATTCGTAGATAGTCACCTAAAGTTCGGTGAGAGCGTTCAAGTGCTCCGTTCGTTTCGGTGTGGTATGCCGTTGAATTGAATTTTTTTATGTTTAAAATTTTCCATACTTTTTCGAAAAGTTTGCTCATGAAGTTAGAGCCTTGGTCAGTTAAAATGCCGGTTGGAGCACCATATTTACAAACGAAATGTTCAACGAATGCTTTCGCAACTGTACTTGATTCTTGATCTTCTATTGGCACACCGATCACAAATTTAGTTAAATCGTCCTGCATTGTTAGTATAAACCGTTTATTTTCGTAGCTTGGTGGATTAATAGGACCAACGATGTCTAAGAATATTTTTGAAAATGCTGTGTTTGAAGTTGTTGTAATTTTCATTGGACATTTAGTAATATTTTCGTATTTGTTTAATTGACACAGCTTACATTTACGAATGTATTTTCTAATTTTTTAAAGCATATGTGGAAAGTAATAATATTGTTTTATCCTATGATATGTCCTTATGATACCTTGATGACCTCCGAGTGGATTATCATGAAATTCTCTTAGAATGTTTAAGATATTTTTTTAATCGTTCATTATTATTTTTGGATTACTAGAATCCGGTATGAGATTGGATGAATTTGTTAACCGTAGGTTGTCATTTGATACAGACTCTTTCGATTTTGAACTGCTTAAGCTATTTGTTATTTCTAAATTTTGATTTTCTGATGGAGAAGGAGTTTCGTTAGAATCATTATTTGCTATAGACGAATTGCAATTGTAGGAACAGGTTAAAGCTCGTGTAACAACGTTAATCTAAGGAATTTGAACAAATGTTTGATCTTCTAAAGGAACGGCACGACTAAGTGCGTCTGCATTAAAATTGATTTTGCCTGGTTTGTATTGTATTTCGACATCATATTCAGACAACTCAAATCTCCAGCGAATTAAACGGGATACAGGATTAGATGTTTTATACAACCAAACTAGAGGCTTATGATCAGTTTTAATTATAAATTTTTGACCATAAGGACGGAATCTTCGGACTGCCCAAACGATTGCTAGAACTCCTTTTTCAATTGTTACATAGTTTCTCTCTGCAGAGTTCAAAACACGGCTTACGTAAGCAATTGGAAGGTCTGAAGACTCTACGTTTTGGGAAAGAACTGCGCCAATAGCATAATCACTAGCATCGGATGTAACGCAAAAGTATTTCGAAAAGTCAGGAAAAATTAAAATTGGTGGGTTACATAATTGGTTTTTTAAAATATTAAATGCTTCTTCGCAAAATGTATTCCATTGGAATTTGACATTTTTACGTAAAAGAGCGTTTAAGGGCTCGGTTGTTTTAGAAAATTTTGATATGAACCGACGATAGTACTCACAAAGTCCTAAAAATGATTTGACGTTTTTTTTTGATTTAAAGGTCTAGGGAAATTTTTGACTGCTGTTAATTTTAGAGGATCTGGTTTAATACCTTCAGTAGAAACAATGTGTCCTAAGTATGAGATTTCTTTCCTAAGTAAGTTGCATTTTGTTGGCTGCAACTTTTAATTATGTTGCCTAAATCTAGTAAGAACATCGACTAATCTACTATTATGGTCAGTAAAGGTCATAACCATATATTACAATGTCATCTAAGTAAACTAGACAACGGATTCCATTTAGACCCGCCAAAACGTTATTCATTAACCGCCAGGAGGTTGCGGAGTCCGAAATTGTGTAGTCCGAAAGGCATTCTTGTAAAATGATAATGTCCAGTTTCAGTACTGAATGCGGTTTTTACTTTGTCGTTTTCGTTAACGGGAATTTGATAATAACCTTCATTGAGGCGGCAAAAATTTACAACCAATCGCCTTCTTTTTTCAAAATGATGACAACGCATTCTTTCGTCCTTATAATTTAAAAAATAAAACCTTTGCATTGATGATAGCATCCGTGAAAGAAAGTTAAAACAAAACAATTAATAAGATTCCTTTTAATGGTTCAATTGTTGGAAATAAAAATAAGTTTTTATCAAATAACATCAGTCAAAGAAGTCAAAACGAAAACAATTAATAAAATTTCTTTTGATTTTTCAATTGTTGGAAATTAATATAAGTTTTAATCAAATAGAATCAGTGAAAGAAAAAGTTAAAAATAAAAGTTCTTATATAATTCTTTTCGATTGTTTCAGTAAAGCAGAATAACATGTTATATAAACCAACGCAAAAAAATTTCAAAAATTTAAGGTTATTATATAGAATAACTCCGTACATTGAACATTAGAAACATACAAAAATTGAACATTAGAAACATAATAAAATTACAAAAGGCTACCTTTTACTTAACAAAAAAACTTCTTCAGTATGATGAGTATTCCTTGTAGTTTCATCATTCATCCTATGTAGTACCTATGCGGTGGTGGAAAGAAATGCAAGGAGAGGTCCTACCTGCTAAAACACAGACGAGAAAAACATGAAACATACCATCAGAAGGTTGAGTACGAGTGTAAGATATGCTCTGTGTCGTTCAGCAAGGAAGCTGATCGGGATAGCCACGAGGTGAGGGAACACGAACAAATGGTAAGTTAATATTTTTAAATAGAAAAAAATTTTTGCGATGAAAAAAATTTCCCTAATAAATTTTATATTCCAGAAAAAACATGTATGTCACATGTGTGGTTGTTCTTTTACCCAAAGGAAACATTATGTCGAAGCTCATCAATTATGAATATAGTACACAATCATTTAAAAATGTATATTACAAATAAAATAAAATAATATCTTATTAAAAAAAACATTTCTTTATCATTATTGAATTACCTATGAACTTTTCGGCGTATAGTATCCACGAGTTGTAATTGTATGATTATCCTGATGAAACTTCAGGAAGTGATAAGCTATTATGCCTTCTAGATCCTAAAGTGTGAGTTATGCCGTATCTATAGTAAACTTTTTATAGCCATCACCACATAGGTACTCCACTCCGCACATTGAACATTAGAAATTATGTTAAAAAATGCTTTCCGCGCCAGTATTTGTGTATATTCTTCTTCAGTATGATCAGGAGAATAACGTTTTTGATTTTCAAGGCAGTAAGAAGTATCGTAGCGCTTCTGTATAATTACCAAATTTAACAACAACAGTTATGATGCACAATTAATTCAATCAAACAACAACAAAACAAAATTTTTTTCAAGTTTATGATCAAAAATACAACAAAATATTTTGTAATCACAACAAAAAATAAATCAAAATCATTTGTACTCGTTCACATCAAAATTTATAATCAATTCTTAAAAAAATATACATCAAAATTTCATCAAATTTTCAAAATTATACATCATCATACATCAAAATCAATCAAAATGGCTTAACTTCATTATTTTCGTCATCAAAGAAAAAAAAAACATCTAAATAGAATAAAAACAACATTTTCTATTTTGTTTTATATAAATACATCTAGAATAATAGGGTAAGCTAATAAAAAAAAATTAAAATAAATTTAATGCGTAAGAATATAAGGCTAATATTAGACTATCAAGTATATTGAACAAATATTTTCTATCCAAGTTTCAATGGTTGCTATCCAAGCTAAATTTTTTTTAAATTTTATTTGAACAATGTATTTGATGGTGTAGTATACGTTTAACGAACATACGGAAACTAGATCTAAGAAATCAAACGTATCACGGCAAATAATTAAAATAAAATTTGATAAGATGTAACGTCGGTCCTACGTCTAAATAAACCATTTCACACTTTTCAAATCATTTCAAGAAAATTCTGTCAATCAGAATAAAATTCAAAAAATTCAAATTCAAATAAGAAATAAGAAATAACAACAACTCAGCAAAATAAATTTCCCTAACGATGGCTAAACGAAACTCAAAGAAAGAGAAAAATTAACGAAGATCACCACTGGTAACATCTTCGTTAAAAAAAAATAGAAATGAAAAATGCTTGTCAGAATTTTAGATATAATTCATTCCATGTTTTTAATTTTAAAAAGTTAGACGAAAAAAAAATTTGATTGTTAAATAGACACATGGTTAAATACTTACTGTTTAAAGAAATAATAATAAAAATTTTCTTGTTAATGAATGAAATTATATTTGTTGAATATAAAAACTTTTTTTTTAACGAATTGTAATCACCTTTTACTTTCACTCACTGTTTAACGACAAATTTTTTAGAAAAACCCTTTAATTATTATTTTTTCCCAAAAGAAATTAAAACAAAAACAAACAGGCAAAACTTCAATTTTATCGTTAATTTTATTTGTATTTCCTGACTAGTTTCGGACTCTATGAGTCCATTAACAAAGGATTTACAACTGGACTGGACAACTGGCAACTCTATGAGTCCATTACAAAGGATTTACCAGTTGTAAATCCTTTGTTAATGGACTCATAGAGTCCGAAACTAGTCAGGAAATACAAATAAAATTAACGATAAAATTGAAGTTTTGCCTGTTTGTTTTTGTTTTAATTTCTTTTGGGAAAAAATAATAATTAAAGGGTTTTTCTAAAAAATTTGTCGTTAAACAGTGAGTGAAAGTAATAGGTGATTACAATTCGTTAAAAAATAAAAAAATAAAAAAAAAAGTTTTTATATTCAACAAATATAATTTCATTCATTAATAATGGATCACTCACGTCACTCCGAAATTGATATTGAAAATTTTCTTGTTTCTGCTAAATAAGTTTGTACAATAGATTACAATATAAATAAACGGAACAAGTGCGGCTAAATCTAGTTTTTGTGTTCTTTGAAATAACTATAGCATCCATTTGTTTTGTCATTTGGTCTATGGTCAACAAGACTAGTCGAAATTATTTTTATATAATGAAATTAAAACAAAGGAAAAATTATTTTCTTCTTGCAGAAAGGAATTGAGAACTAAATTTGTAAAGAAAGTGATAACGAGACTTGTGAAGGAATTTGTAAGAGCTGTGTAAAAGAATTAATAACGAGATTTGTAAAGGAATTTATAAAGGAAGTGATAACAAGATTTGTGAAGGAATTTGTAAGAGCTGTGCAAAGGAATTAAGAACGAGATTTGTTACGAAGCCGTTGTACAATCTCCTTAATTTCGAGTCGCCCTACTTTCTCACATGCACTAATTTATAAATTGAGTTCAATATATTACTGCTCGTTTGCTTTAATGCCAAGATCTTTTGAAATTGTTTTTATTCCTTTTTCAAACACAATTTCTTACATTCAATTCGTAATCATCTTTTACATATTTTTTTCAAGTTTGCTACGAAGAAGATGTGCAATCTCCTTAGTGGGTTTCATTATCGTTAAAAAAACAAAAATCTACCAGATAATGCCTACCATTTTCTTGTTGTCGTTTAAAAACGGCCTTCCTCGAGCTATAAATACCAGCCGATAGAGGCCCTCATTCGATTATTCTATTTTCATTTTCCTATTGGATTCGTTTATTTGTCTTATTTTTGACGTCTGCATGAAGACTTGTGCTTGGATACTCACGGAGGTTAAAATTAACTTATTGAATGTTTACAAATTATTAATTGAGTGAAATCAAGTGGTGATGTTTTTATCTGTAATAGACCTTTAAAGGTTATAAGAATTTTTGGGTGGTCCCGTGGGCGGAAAATATACGAACAGGAAAATACAATTTAACCAATTGTTTGCGAGGTAACATGGAAAACATGGTGGGCGATTCACATGTTTGGAAATAAATTTGTCATCAAGAGAGTGGATCGAAGTGTTACTGTTTTCGTCTTTTTTATCAAAACCAAAAAGGGAAAGTAAGGAATCCTATTAAAGCGGATGGAATAAGGTAAAATAAAAAACATAAAATATAGTAAAATAAATACAAAACCCATAATAATTTTAATCTATTGTCTGTAATGACATTGAGCAATCTCATGATCTACCGTTTCGTGACCCAGAGGTTAAAATCATTTGTTTTTTTTTGTGGTGTTATACATTCGTTTTGTTGGTGTATGTAAAGACTAGAAGTAAAGTGTAACCTTCTTTTAATTAAAATAAAAAAAACCCAATTTAAGTTTTTTTCATATTATTTGGCATGAGATATTCTAAATTAAATTTATAGAAACCAAAGAGTTTAATTAAGTATAGCAAAAATAAAAATAACATTACATTACACAACATTAATTTATTTTCAATTGTTTTAATTTTTTTTGAATAAAATGTGTTGTGTAGTAGGAATTACAATATGTATCAAAACAAAAAATAAAAACTTTTAACATCACGGTCACCGTGTACTACATCTCAAATGTAGCTACTGGCTTCCGAATAAATCATTCACAAAAAACAAACATAAATCTAAAACAAGAAATATTATAATAAACAAACAACCACTTATAATAAGAAAATCTCACATGCATTCCCTGCACGTGTTGAAACAATAAATTATAAAAATATTATGAGCATAAAAAACCTACCACAACATAAATAAACAAATGAAAGAATGTAAACAAACTTAAATTAATAACTTGGTCAAATTACTTGAAAATATAAAAAATAATAAGTGTGTGAAATCGTGTCGATTTTCATTTTAATAGCTTTAAAATTTTATATTCCTTTTTTGTCTAATAAACAAATTTTGGTTAACGAATTTTATATATAAATATTTAAGTAAAATTCAAGTATATAAGAAAATCGATAATTTTATATTTTTGGTAGGGATGAAAATATTGGGGAAACAATTTTGTATTATGTATATCGATTAACTATTTTGTATATATAGCAGAACATTTATAATAAAAATTCAGAATTGATTTTAAATTTAAACACTCGTTTTATTTGGAATTACTTCTCAAAACTGACGTCACCGAATAGCAGCAGCTAAAGGGACTAACAGTAAAAGACAAAACTGATTAATTTGAATTGTTAAAGGTTTGTCAATTACTGGGACAGTTCTCTGACTGTATACGAACATCGACTCAACTCAAATTATTGATATCTGTGGGAAAAGCATCAAGTAAAGTCTTTCCTGCCAACACTTACAACAAACAGCATAAGTTCAATGAATCATAATTTTGAACATGATTTTGATTCATATCTAAAGAATCTAAACCAAGGCTTTAAAGATGAAGTAAATAACGAAATATATTATAACCGCAACAACATGCGTTCAACGATGTTGATGGACGCTAATTTTTATTGTTTGTGTTCTTTAAATTTTTTTGAATTGATAACTAAACAATAAATCCAATGATTTAATAAAATATGACAGACCCCAATATTTCATTATAGGATAGAGTAAGATCTCACTGCTATTGCATAATATCTCACGTTAACTCGTATGTCAACAGATAGAATTTTGTTATGCCGCAATCTGGGCTATTATCTAACCAGTAGTATTTATAAGAGAGTCTACACCCTACTCCAGAACGAGTTCAGGTTCTGTATTGGTAGACTGAAGGAAATGTATGCCTTGGTAGTGAGATTTAACGGTCAACGAACAGTCAAGGATACATTTTCTTCAGTCGCCACACTGTTCTATTTCTTCTCTCCCTTATAAACCCACTACTTGGTAATCTTCAGTTTAACATCCGTAACTACATGAAACAGCAACTTAGTTCAACAAAAATACATTACATAATGAACCAGTATCAAAACCATTAATTAATCGCGTTGCTAAAACAACACGTCGTGTTGATTCAGTAACAATTTCTATTAACAAAACTATCAGTCTCACAATTAACATTGCTTAAATTCGTAAACATTCTTCTACTTTGTTTTCATCAAACGAAAAATAAAACTCATGTAGTTGTGGTTGCATTTTTCATTTTTTTGTTGATACTATCAGACACAATCTCATCATCATCTGTTTGAATAAACTGTTAATAAATTGTTGCATTTCGTGGTTATTGTTATTTCGTTTTCTCTATAATCTTTAATAACTGAAAACAAAACCAACACGAATTGTATGTTGTCGATCCTCCTTTCTTTTTTTGTAATTGTTTGACGATCTCATTCTAAAAAACCGATTAAATTCCTTTGTTTGGGAAAAACAAAACAACCGAAAGAAATATACAAAATTTTTGAATGGTCATCTCCTTCGCTCCCCTTCGTTTAGATTATTTAAACAAAGCATTTTTTGATAATGATGGTCAGTATGATTTTGTTACAAAAATCAATTAGTTCGATTTTTTTTGATATCAAAAGTAAAATAAAAAATCTTTCTCGAGTTCGGTTTGAATTAAATCAAAAAGCTTGATTAGTCGGTGACTTTTTATATAATCACTTGTGTCGAGTTATATCTTTTGATAATAAAAGTAATTTAGAGTTGAATTAGAAATGTGCGCTTAATGTGAAAAATTTTTAATGAAATTTACTTTCTTTTGTAAGTTTTATGGTGAAATAAACAAAAAAGGAAAAAATTAAATTGTAACGATTTCCTTAAAATAAATAAAATTTTCTTGTTGTTTTTGTACGAAGAAAAGATACAAAATATTAATCTAAAGGAAAAAAAAATTGTCTTTGTTGTTTATAGTGAATTTTACAAAAAGTTTTTATTAACAAAATAAAATATTCTGAGAAAAGAGAAAACTAGTGTGATCTAGAGTCAACTGTTTTCTACCACTAATGTTTATATAGAGTGGATTACTGGTCTGCTTGATTTTGGTTTTATGGTGCTGTAGTATTGTAACAAGGAGGAAAACAGCTTACAACCAAAAATAGCATTGTAGTCGGTGTCACAGGGGTTGACATACAGAATTTGCAACGTGTAACCCTGTAGCGAGTAATCATACAAGTCGACTATATAGGATCTTCTACATTGCAACTATCAACACTTAAGTTAGGTTTACCTTTTTTATTATTATCTTTATTAGATTTTTTATATTATATCGATTGATGAATTACTAAATAACTAAATCATTAGAGATTTTCTTGGGTAAGTGCCATACTAGTTATTTTTCTTAATTTCTTTTGGTTGTAATATCCTGGCATAACGTTGTGTCAAAACAACGTTATAAATCAATGGCGCCGGAAACAAAAACAAGTATAACAGGTATATAGCGTTATAACCTGTTGTACACAATATCGAAAATGTTAGAAATGTTCATTATTGCATGTTTTTACATATGAGCATTTTTGATATTATTGATATTTGTGATATTTTTTAAAAGTTTTGATATTTTTGATATGTTGATATTTTTGATTTGATATTTTTAAATATTTCGAATAATACGGTTTTTTGTGATAGCGTTAGTATACGTTTTTTTTTTGATTCGGATATTGTAATTTGTGATAATTTTGTTGCATCTGTTGTTCGATATATATCTATGGTTGTATTATTATATGCCTTTGGTGCCTTTTTATATACCTTTTGTATTTTTTTATATATATATATATATATATATATATATATATATATATATATACTATTGTATTTCGATATATATTTATTTTATGATGCAACAAAAAAATTTTTACAACGTTTTGATCTGAATAAAACTATGGGTATCTCTAAGAAAGAATCCAAGAAGGCTTAACCTTCTTAACATGTTTCGTTGGTTAAGGGTCGCCTCTGTCTTTTGGCATGCGATCACCAAGCGGATTTTTTTTTAATATTAGTAAAATTTCAATTAGTTTTCCTTCCGAGACTGAATGCAGCTTTACTGGTCGAGTGTTTATGCGGAAGAGAAGGGAAGCCTGTCAGTCCTACGGACAGCCAGGATCGCTTCTACAATGCTAAGCACTCCTCCATACAAGTGAAGCTGCATCCAGATCTCCACTTTGTTGGGAAGAACCAACGTTCAACCCAACCTCCCTTCACAATTTCAATGGACTTAGCAAATCCATCCAACATCGCGTTCCAATAGTAAATTCGGTCTTGTACTGAAATCGGATCTGGAGACTGGTACTCTATACTGGTCTACTCCCAACAAACGATATTAGTCTTAATTGTTTTCTTAACTTTTCTAGTTTAATATTTTTTCTTAGTTTTAAGGATGAATGAACTCAGCATATGATTTTTGTAGATAACAGATATTTAGGCTGAATCTTTAAACAATGCTGAATTCATTTCATCACGCGGGAGGGTACTAGAATGTAGATTTTAGGATTTTTAGGCCTATTTTTGTTCTAGACCTCACATGTCGTTTCTGGGAAGAGATCGCGAGTTCGATTTTCCACTTCGAATCTTCGTTACAATTCCTTTTAAAAAATTTTTTTGATTATACAGTCAATCGGTGTGGGCTTTGCCCCGGAAAAATCTCTAACAATTATAAATAAATAAATAAATAAATAATTCTCTTATTTTTCTAAATAAATAAATATTTTCATAATTAATTTAATATTTTTTCTAAATAAATATTTTTTCAAATAAATAAATAAATATTATTATAGCTTCTTATAAATATTTTTATAAATAAATATTTTTCATTTTTTTTTATAAATAAATATATATATATATTTTTAAATAAATAAAAAATTTCTTAAATAAACATAACATCAAATAAATAAATAAATATATTTCTTATAACAAACAAACAAATAAATATTTTTAGCATTTGATTATTGCAATCTTGTAAATCAAGGTGTACAAGTTGCAACAGAATAAATAGAATTTTAAGTAAATCAATACCATTTGCTTGCTCAATACTAAATAAATCATATTTTTTCCTAGATATAAATTAAAATCTTTAAGATTTATAATTTTCTCTGTAAAACGAGGGGTAAAGGAGTTGATCATTCGAAGCATTTGTATATTTCTTTCTGCTGTTGTTGGTCGCTTCACGATTTTGAGTCGATTTACAATTTTTATTGCGTTTTACAATTTTTCTTTACGGTTGTTTTTTTATTTTTACGCGGAAAAACGTTTTAGGGGGTCACGATCATTATCGTTTGTTGTTGGTTTTGTTGAGTTGCAATTTTTTTTATATTTTTTGTCCTTCTTTTCATAAAATCTGACAACAAAAGAAAATGTCAGAGGTGCCGATAGACCATCCGTTTTACGGTCTCGAGTTGTGCGAGTTATGGGTCGAGTGCTTCCTTCGGGACATCCAATACAACAGCGAAGGGTGGATACAACAGTTAAGTGATGCTGCGAGAAGTGCAACAGCACCAATAGTACAAACACACGCAGCAAATACTAAGGAAGAAAGTGAACTGATTCTGGCAGCAGCTCTGTTTTTGGCTCGGGAAGTAAGGAGTTTAGTGGCTCCAGTGCCACCAAACACACTAAAAGGATTGTTAAATCGTATTACCCATTACGTGGACCGAAATAACCGCATAAGAAACATGGAAGAGTTAAAAGATGCTACCGAATACGCAGCCAGGTCATTGTCTGAAACTTTCAGGACCATCACTGCACTGATAATGGGACCAGAAGGAGGGGTCTTAAGAAAAGATGTACCAGCACCTGCAAATCTTGACGAATCATTTCAAGGTGTATTCGCGAGATCAACTCCAAATCATATGGAACCACTAGGTGACCTGATTGATAATATGACGGGCCGTCAACGAAGACCGCGTCTTCCACAACCAGCCAATGAGGTACAGCAGGAACAGCTTGGACCAGCAATACCACTGGAAGAGCTATTCAATGACATCAGAATAGCTCCACCACCATACCGATCGGCTAGGGTCTCAGCAGTACCAGCATACGTGCAACCGCATGAAGGGTACCAACCACACAGGTATTTGAGTCAATTCTATACGAATTGGCTCCCCTACTTCTCTGGTGACGGGTCCTCACCCGATGCTCATGAATTCTTTCATTTGGTTGAGGTGGCTGCACGAAGGGATCGGGTGACCTTTGACGATTTAAAGTCAATCGTTCCCCGATATCTCCGTGGAGCCGCTGAAAAACATTACATAAATCTAACATATGAGTATCGAGTGGTGACCTATCCCATATTGAGAGAAGCATTAGTTAGCACGTTTGGTACCCTTACAGATGATAAGACGGTTTTGAAAGTACTGCTGAGCCGTAGACAAAAACATAAAGAGAGTGTATATGACTACATAATTGGTATGAACAATTTAAATAGTAGACTGATCCGGCCCTATAATCCACGTGAATTAATAGAGATAGTTCGAGACGGTTTGTCTGCAGAATTAAGAAGTGTAACAATGATAGCTGAGTTTGCATCACTTGAAGACCTGCGTGTGATGTGCCAAAAATTTGAAAAATTTTGGGCATCATCACCCGTAGTGTCAAGGACAGGTGGGCAACCTCTGTTACCACCAATAAGAACAGCTGGTCAATACCGGATCAGTGAAGTCACACCTTCTGATGAAGACGAAACAGGTCCATCTAATTATCAACCAGGTCCATCAAACTACGTTACAGGTCCTTCAAATCATCAAATGGTTCCAGCAAACTACTCAACTTATGTAGATGCCTACAGCGCACCACCAAAAATACTAGCCAGACCAACAAATGCTAATAGGTCAATACTACCACCACCGCCACCTAGAACTGAACATCAAATTTGTAGCCGGTGTAAAGATATTGGTCACACGATATACAACTGTCCTCAAAAGCCGTACTGCTATCGATGTGGTAAGGCTGACACTATCTCTCCACGATGTACTAATTGTCATCCACCGCTTCATTTAAACTCTCGGGCGGGAGTACAGAATTCGCGAGCTGTGCCCCCAAACCCATCTTCGAGTACGCGAGGTCATCTGAGAGATGCGTCAACCACCACCGAAGAAGAAGATCTTTCGCCACCACAGTACCAAAAATAAGTAAATCTGTTCAAACTTCAACACCATTTCTGATACGTCAGAGAGAAATATCTCAAAAGCGTATTGAACGCTCGCGCATTTACTTTAGAAAAAGAAAACTTCTCAATAAAGCGTGTGTCTCTTCGATCATTTATCGGGAAAATGATCCTAGACCACACCTTTATATAAACATTTTTAATAAAAAAGTTTATGGACTTCTAGATAGTGGAGCCTCTATCAGTATTCTGGGAAGAAATTCCCTAGAATTATTAAGAAACGCCGGCATAACCTATCACAAAATGTTTTCTGCCATCCGTACAGCAGATGGTACCCGTAATCATATTCTGGGTTATGTAGACGCTTCTATAAATTTCAATGGCTTATCGAAAATTTTTCGTTTTCATGTTGTTCCAAGTTTGCGTGAGGAACTCTACCTGGGCATCGATTTCTGGAGGGAATTTGGTATCACTCCTTCATTTGTCAGTGAATTGACACCGATTGAATCTAATAACAACTTAAATCACGATCTAAACCCTGACCAGCTACAAGAACTGGAGAACGTCAAGGATTCTTTTCCTTCTTTTGAGGTATTAGGTCTCGGCAAAACATCTTTGGTTGAACATGTCATCGATGTTGGGGATAGTGCACCTGTGAAACAGAGGCATTACCCCACATCGCCGGCAGTTCAACAAAAGATTTATGCTGAACTAGACCGTATGCTTCAATTAGGAGTGATCGAAGAGAGTTCTGACAGTTCTTGGTGCTCGCCAGTGGTCTTAATACAAAAATCTTCAGGTAAGAATCGTTTATGTTTAGATTCGAGACGTGTCAACGCACTGACCAAAAAGGATGCATACCCACTTCCTTTAATCGATGGCTTGTTAGGACGTCTAAATAGTACGAGATACATAAGCAGTATTGATCTCAAAGATGCGTTCTGGCAAATTCCTTTGGCAGAAACATCTCGAGACAAAACCGCCTTCACAGTGCCTGGACGACCATTGTACCAATTCAAGGTTATGCCTTTTGGTTTGTGCAATGCTCCCCAGACAATGTGTCGGCTGATGCATAAAGTGATACCTCACAAGTATCATGAAAGTGTCTTCGTCTATTTAGACGACCTACTGGTAGTGTCCTCAACATTCGAGGAACACATGGAACTACTGTCTATAGTCTCTACTCTTTTAACTAATGCAGGTCTAACCATCAATCTGCAGAAAAGTAAGTTCGTGCTGCGAGAAGTAAAGTATTTGGGCTTTTTGGTTGGCGAAGGTGGATTGAAAACGGATCCAGAAAAGGTACGAGCTATTGAGGAATATCCAGCTCCAACAACTGTTAAACAGATTCGTCGGTTATTAGGTATGGCAGGGTGGTATCAACGATTTATACCAAACTACGCTAGCGTTGTTTCACCTATTACAGATCTTTTGAAAAAAGGATCTAAACGACTGGTATGGACTGATGGAGCCCAAACCGCCTTTAACAATTTAAAACATCTTTTGACTGTAGCCCCAGTTTTAATAAATCCTAATTATGGAAAAGAATTTTTTATTAGATGTGATGCAAGCATCACGGGTGTAGGAAGTGTATTGTATCAGCTGGATGATGAGGGCCATGAGTGTCCGATAGCATTCATGTCTAAAAAGTTGAATAAAGCCCAAAGGAATTATTCAGTGTCTGAGCTTGAGTGTCTTGCAGCAATTCTCAGCGTGAAGAAATTCAGAGCCTACGTGGAGGGTCATAAATTTACAATTGTGACCGATCATTCAAGTCTAAAGTGGTTGATGTCACAAAAAGATTTGAGTGGTCGGTTAGCTAGATGGAGTTTAAAACTTCAACATATGGATTTTTCTATTGTACATAGTAAAGGGACCCAAAACGTAGTACCTGATGCTCTGTCTCGTATATATGACGACACGTCTGAAGAATTTGCTGAAGCGCTCGCTCATACTGACGACACTATTAAATCAGATGATGAATGTTATCGGCACCATGAATACACAAACATGATAGCCAAAGTACAATTGTCTCCTCAGGATTTTCCAATGGTGAAACAGTTGGATGGTAAGCTATACATGCGCATAGAACCTAAAGCTGATGCAGTACCTAACGATTTGCCTGTGTGGAAACTTTGGATACCGAAACCTTTAACTACTAAATTGATCAAGGAACATCACGACAACTGTATAGCTGCTCATGGAGGGGTAAAGAAGACCTTGGTGGGTCTTCGGCGTCTCTACTACTGGCCGGGCATGGCATCTCAAGTTCATGACTATGTCGTGTCTTGTGATGTCTGCAAACAATCAAAGGCAACAAATCAGATATTGCGTCCACCAATGCAATCCCGATTTATAACAGATAGACCATGGCAGCGTATATATATTGATTTTTTGGGTCCGTATCCCAGATCAAAATCTGGGAATACTGTTCTTCTGATTGTACTTGATCATTTGTCAAAATTTATATTAATTAAACCACTCAGAAATGCTACGTCACCTTCTGTGAATACATTTTTGAGAAATGAAGTTTTTCTCACATATGGTGTTCCAGAGTTTCTTCATAGCGACAATGGTAAACAATTTACTAGTAATTCTTTTCAAAAACTGTTGTCAGAATTCAACATTTCTCATATTAAAACTGGAGTCTACAGTCCTCAGAGCAACGCTTCGGAAAGGGTGAATAGGTCAATATTAGCTGCGATCAGATCTTACATTAAAGGTATGCATAATACGTGGGATTCGCATTTGGGAGATATAGCTTTTGCACTACGTTCCGCAGTACATAGCACAACACTTCATTCTCCATACTACGTGTTGTTTGGTCAACACCCTATATCAGATGGCAAGACTTACACAACTCTTCGAACTTTACATAGTCTGGGTGAACCAATAGATATGGACATGGATCATACAGATCAATTAGCAATCGTCAGAGCTCGCATTAAGAAATATATGGACACAGCTTTCGCAAAGTCCCAACAACATTATAATTTACGGACGCGACCTCGTACATTTGAAATACAACAACGAGTCTTGGTACGACAACATCACCTAAGTGATGCAGCAAACAAGTTTTCGGCCAAGCTGGCTCCGAAATTCCTACCAGCCATAATAACAAGCAGGGTTGGTAATGTGTTGTACAAATGTACAAATTTGGATGGTAAGCCCATTGGGACTTTCCATGCCAAAGATATAAGAATTTAAAAATTTCAAACATCATTTATATAGTTCCTGTTAACTTATTTTTCTTGTATTAGTTTTTTTATCCTTATCAATTTATTAATTATTATTAATTTTTTTTTATTATTGTTCTTTACATTGGTATCTTGATTTATTAAAATTTCTCCCCTTGGTTGTTCTAATAAATCATCCACTATGCTTAACATATCAACGTTTTCGTGTTAGATGTGAGCCGCTTAAGACTTTGTCTGCGGTTATCTGACTTTACTTTGAATTAGCTAACCCTCCCCGTTCATTTGTCATTAAATTTCAAAAATGTTTACTATTTGTTCTAAATAGCTTTCATCGCTGACAATAGTAATGCTGTCTCTCATTACCTGAAATTGAATTTTGGTACTTGAGGGCACTGTTCAGTAAGAGTATTAGGTAGTTTTTTTTCATTAGTTTTAGTTTTTTTCCTTTAGTTTTAGTTTTTTTTGGGAAATTTGATGTACGTAGAAAGAGATTATTAGGCTCATATCTGTCATCAGTTCCACATACAATTACTGAACAGGGCTCTCAAGTATGGAATTTCGGTTGACGGTTATGATGGTCAACATTTTTATTTCCTTTTATTGCAATAGAACTTACCTTTAATAAGTAATATAATTTCATTCACTAGTATCTAACACTTGATTTATTTGCGCACGCTTACCAACTCTGTGCTAATCCTTGGGTCTTGTTGTCTACTGGAACTCGGCATGTCTCAATTGGGGAACTTTTACAGCGAGACATGACAGTTTACACGATATCATTACTGCAGTTGATCAACAAAACTCTGGCGTTCTACAATCAAGAATTTGGATGCAATAGTCATTAAGTCAACATAAATAAAACAATTTTTTTTTTTTGAAACATCTATAATTCACAACTCTTTCATAATGGATATACAACATCAGTAATTCTAAACATCTTTATTTCTCATCATGGTTACTCAACATCTACAATTCGAACTTTCTTTCATCATTTAGCGTCATGCAAAAATGCTAAACATCTGGTTGTCTTGGGAGAGGCACTCGATTCATCAATTCGTATATCTAGTATCGGTAAATAATGGTGATTGCATCATATTTTCTTTCCTTAATCTTCACAAAAAGCAATTCCCTGTTGAATGCTTGTTTGATATCGGTTCAGGAAATTGTCTGTTATGCCGCAATCTGGGCTATTATCTAACCAGTAGTATTTATAAGAGAGTCTACACCCTACTCCAGAACGAGTTCAGGTTCTGTATTGGTAGACTGAAGGAAATGTATGCCTTGGTAGTGAGATTTAACGGTCAACGAACAGTCAAGGATACATTTTCTTCAGTCGCCACACTGTTCTATTTCTTCTCTCCCTTATAAACCCACTACTTGGTAATCTTCAGTTTAACATCCGTAACTACATGAAACAGCAACTTAGTTCAACAAAAATACATTACATAATGAACCAGTATCAAAACCATTAATTAATCGCGTTGCTAAAACAACACGTCGTGTTGATTCAGTAACAATTTCTATTAACAAAACTATCAGTCTCACAATTAACATTGCTTAAATTCGTAAACATTCTTCTACTTTGTTTTCATCAAACGAAAAATAAAACTCATGTAGTTGTGGTTGCATTTTTCATTTTTTTGTTGATACTATCAGACACAATCTCATCATCATCTGTTTGAATAAACTGTTAATAAATTGTTGCATTTCGTGGTTATTGTTATTTCGTTTTCTCTATAATCTTTAATAACTGAAAACAAAACCAACACGAATTGTATGTTGTCGATCCTCCTTTCTTTTTTTGTAATTGTTTGACGATCTCATTCTAAAAAACCGATTAAATTCCTTTGTTTGGGAAAAACAAAACAACCGAAAGAAATATACAAAATTTTTGAATGGTCATCTCCTTCGCTCCCCTTCGTTTAGATTATTTAAACAAAGCATTTTTTGATAATGATGGTCAGTATGATTTTGTTACAAAAATCAATTAGTTCGATTTTTTTTGATATCAAAAGTAAAATAAAAAATCTTTCTCGAGTTCGGTTTGAATTAAATCAAAAAGCTTGATTAGTCGGTGACTTTTTATATAATCACTTGTGTCGAGTTATATCTTTTGATAATAAAAGTAATTTAGAGTTGAATTAGAAATGTGCGCTTAATGTGAAAAATTTTTAATGAAATTTACTTTCTTTTGTAAGTTTTATGGTGAAATAAACAAAAAAGGAAAAAATTAAATTGTAACGATTTCCTTAAAATAAATAAAATTTTCTTGTTGTTTTTGTACGAAGAAAAGATACAAAATATTAATCTAAAGGAAAAAAAAATTGTCTTTGTTGTTTATAGTGAATTTTACAAAAAGTTTTTATTAACAAAATAAAATATTCTGAGAAAAGAGAAAACTAGTGTGATCTAGAGTCAACTGTTTTCTACCACTAATGTTTATATAGAGTGGATTACTGGTCTGCTTGATTTTGGTTTTATGGTGCTGTAGTATTGTAACAAGGAGGAAAACAGCTTACAACCAAAAATAGCATTGTAGTCGGTGTCACAGGGGTTGACATACAGAATTTGCAACGTGTAACCCTGTAGCGAGTAATCATACAAGTCGACTATATAGGATCTTCTACATTGCAACTATCAACACTTAAGTTAGGTTTACCTTTTTTATTATTATCTTTATTAGATTTTTTATATTATATCGATTGATGAATTACTAAATAACTAAATCATTAGAGATTTTCTTGGGTAAGTGCCATACTAGTTATTTTTCTTAATTTCTTTTGGTTGTAATATCCTGGCATAACGTTGTGTCAAAACAACGTTATAATTTGTATCATTTGTATTAGAGCATTTGTATTAGATTCTATACAACATGAATATTTATTTGAACATAAACTGACAAAACAACAAAACACAATTGGGGATATCAAAACATTTTACGATTGTGAATACATACCAACAAAACTGACCAGCGAACAAAATACAAATGAGACTTTTTATGATTGCGAATACGTTTCGGACGAAAAATATTTCAATTATCTTGATAAAAAAAATATAAATTTTATTTACAATATTACTGATGTTATTGAGATTGATTGTAGGAAATTTCAATATCGTTCCAAATTAATTCCAAAAGGTCCAGATTTAGATGATAATGACAATTCGGATGACGATTTTTGATTTGACTATTATTCTTGGGATATCTATTCGAAATTAATCATGTAAAAAAATATAAAAATTCAATTGAAATTCTTTTATTGAATGGTAAGAAAAAAAATTGTTTATTTTTCGAAAATGCAAATTTTTTTTGTTTATACATATTGCATAAAATATATATGTAGAAATAAAAATGATTTGTCTATTAATTAACTTGTTTTTATTTTATTATATTTTAATTTTTTAAACCTAGCCTCTAAACCTTTGAAACCTAAATATGTGATATATATAAAATTCTCGTTTCAGTTTTTGTAACCAAACTCCTTCGAAACGGCTTGACTGATTTCCATGAAATTTTATGAGTATATACGGTAGGTCTGAGAATCGGTCGTAAACTATTTTTTATACCCTTAAGTGATAAGGGGGCCCTCCCCGCAAAAAATTTTTGTATTTTTCAGACAAAATTTTTTATTTTTTTATGATTTGACATTAAAAAATACAGAAAATAATCCTTAATTTTCCCCTTTCTACCACCAACCCCCATTTTTCGTTAGTTATAATGTAAATCAACAATAAATCCAATGATTTAATAAAATATGACAGACCCCAATATTTCATTATAGGATAGAGTAAGATCTCACTGCTATTGCCAGTGTTGTATAAAAAAACACATATTAAATTTTTGTATCTATCATTGTTTACACAAGAACGATAAGTCCAGTGGTACCAACGATTTGTAATAAGTTAAATTATTGCAAAAAAAATATAATTTTTTTGTCTGCATAGCAACAATTTTTATAAAATTGATTTATATAAAATATTATGATCATTCGGTCGTATACTTTAATCGAAGTAACTTGTTTAAATTAAAATCAAAAAAATTATAATAAAAAAAATATTTTTTCTATTTTGCGTCTAAAATAAAGTCATTTCGATACCCAAATGCGTATCGAAATGGCCTTCATTAAGATACGCAAAGTTTTGTTTTTCAAGGTTGGTCACATTGGTCATACAAGCGTCAGTGTAAGTTAAAACGAATAATTATATAAATAAAATTATTCTTATTAATTAATCTTATTATTAAAAAATAATCTAAATTAGTGTTAAATATTTTAATTAATTAAAAAAAATTAGTAATAATAACAAAATATCAAATTGACTATATTTTAATAAAATACACATTTTATGAAAGCTAGTTTTGCAACAAAAATATATATAGAAATATGATTAAACGCAGAGCTTACTATTTTGAATTGAAATTTTTAGAAATTTTCTTTAAAACATTAAAACATAAAAATTTTTTTAAAATTTCAAGACGAAAAATGCAAAATAGAAAAAATAGTATAAAAAACTCGTTTCATAAGACGTTTTATCGCACTTATCCTTTAGAAAACTCCCCGCTGCGCGGGTCGTTTTCTAAACAGATTGCGTGCGAAAAAATCGTCGATTATGAAACTAGTTTCTTAATATACTATTATAAAAAAATAAGAAATCTTGTGAAACTGTTAAATATCTACAAACAAAAACATTGTATTTGTTAATAATTTTGTTAAAACTGAGAACTATAGTTTTGCTGGTGTTTTTTTCAAGTTAAATAAGTTTTCAAATTATATTGAATAGTTTCCTACGTGGAATTATTTTCATGAGTTAATAATCATATTAGATTTATCTACGATTTGTAATTTGAGTTTGTTCATTCTATATAATAGAACTAACAATTCAATTATTTGCGTATTATCCATTAAGTAATAAGGAAAGACATATTCAGTCATTCATTCGTTATCCTGATTCAGAAGTGCCTTCACTCGTTTATATCAACTGAATATTCTTCAGCTGCACATTCAATTTTTGTTCATTAAAAACCAAAATTTTTCAACATGGGTGATGTGGATCTTATAACTGTTGATGCAGTCACTGCTGCAACCTATCCATATGTAGGATGCCGTGTCGGCACAGACTGGGTAGGATGTGATGTTCGCAGGTATGTGATAACTGGTAGAGATATGCCTGCAGTCACCGTCTTGTATAGACGTCCAAATCCAGTCGAGGGAACACCAGATCGTTACATTTTTGCACTGACCGGTGATGCCGCTATGAAACTGACTTTAATGCAATTTAACATCCCAGGTTACCAACGGAGTGAGATTACAGCCTTGAATCTTCCTGTAATAGGTCAGACTTATCTATTCACCCTTGCAGATATTAAAAGAAATATGCGTTTCATGGCGTCCGGCGGCTATAACTTCATCGTACCTCGGACTCCATCATTTAAATTCATGTCAATCCTAACTATTTTGTCTCAGGTGCCAGGTTTTGATGAAATTTACACCACCTATTTGGAATGCCCAGATGCAGGAGTGAGGACTGAGTATGATAATATACTCTTGGCTGAGTTCCAGTTGGAGTGTGGTTGGGATATTGCCACCTATCCAGCTGGCGGAGCTCCCCGTCTAACCAATTCTGAGTTAAACCTGATGATTGTCATGACTCTCCTGAGTGCACAGAAAACATATATTCGAGATGATCAATTTGATACCTTTTTTGCAAATCGTGCATCAGCATTTGGAAATCATTCTGGAGATATGGCCATTAACACAGAGACCACCAAAAACAAAATTGTGAGAGAATCACAGAAAGAAATTTCTCTCATCATGGGATACTTCCCAATTTTCAAACAATTATTTTTCAGTTTAGTATTGAGGTCGACTGATGTGAGATGCTCCTACGTCATGAAGCTTCTTAGAGATGCTCAATTCACCCACTTCAGGTTAGCTTATGAGTTTGTAACTTCATACGATAAAACCAAGCTCATCTACTCGAGCCTGTATTGAGAGAGACGGTAGCTTTTGTTGAAGTGTACCATCAAGTTGAAGCCAAATATGGGATATACTGGCCTTTCTTTAAGATGTTTGATCCGAAAGACCAGACCACATCCATGCGGCAATTTCCACACCTAACAACAGCTGCATATGTTTTTGCTCTAGGTCATAGCAATTCCGTGGCACTAGCCAATCTAAGAGGGAGTAGTTCATTAGCAGAACAATATGCTGTCGCGGCCAGCACTCCAATTGATCCGATGTATATTGCACGACCTGAACAACAGCTCAACCTAGCTAATTTGGCAGAAGTCTTTAGAGGAATGAGAATTGCACACGGATTCAATTTAGATGCACTCCGAGATGCACGAGAAGACATCTTTGTGGCATTGAACAATGATCTCTTAGAAATCACTAGAGGTCAAATCGCTGCGCATAACAGAAATATGCGACTTGATATACCTCGTGTTTAAATGAATTAACATCTTTGGCTCCTATCTGTCCGGCTTGCTCAGTTCATACTTGAACACCAAATTTTCTTACCCAATTTAATATCAAGCCATTCTTGATCTAATCAAATTAATTGTATTCACTACTTCATTCTTTTTCTTGATCTTTAAAAAAAAAAAAAAAAATAATAATTATTTTCGATAAAATGTAATGCTATAACGACACTTAAAGTGTCTTTCATTCCTTGTCAAATTTAAGTGTGTGGTGAAAATTATATTTTTAAAATAAAGAGATAAAAATATTTGACTAACAATATGGAATAATGGGCAGCCTCATCTTTGTTGGTAT